>CAMZMU010000037.1:15124595-15586909 GCA_947311845.1 Poa pratensis
CAATGAAGGGGTGCCGCTCAGGGCGGTCGCTGTTATCAGGAGGTTGCCTGACGGTGATGGGCTTTTCTGTCATGTCCTGCGTCTATGACCTCGGAGTCAAGGTTTGCGATATCCTCTTTGTTCTGCACTGCCCGTCCGCCACCGTGGCCCTGAGTTTCCGAACGGATTTCTACGTCTCTTCCAAGTTTACAGAGGAGGCACTGTACCCAAGACTAGCCTTGATCTGATAGACATTAGTACATTACCGCACCTCTAGAGAATCTGATCAAGAAGCTTTACCGGATGTATGAGCAAGAGGAGCACGACAAGAAGGTCATGCATGAGAAGTTAATTATTAGATGAAGCAAAAATATGATATTGGCTACATCCGAGATTTTTTTCAGATTTTTTTGAAACATATAAATATTTTTAAATTTTAAAACACCAGAATCACTGGTGCTCGGAAGCAAAAAAAATACTTTTTCCAAGTTTTGAGGGGCTAAAGTGTATAAGTCCACGACTAACCATACGAAACGTTCCCCTCCATTCAAGTAGCACATTTTTTTCTAAGTAGGCAGTGTGTTGGTCACATTTGTAGAAAATTTCCACTGCATTAATTATTTGTTAACCATTTTAATTAATATATCTGCAATGCGCTGCAAAGAACTATGAGGAGGATAAGACTACACATAGTGAGAGTAACATAAGTATGTAACATGCATGACACCTAAGCAAAAATGATGTGACACCTAATTAATGTGGAGAGATAAATAAAGAACGGAAATCTAATTGTAAGGCGCCTGCTAACGGGCGAAACGCGATGCACGCACGCACACCGGATCGGGGAAAACGGCGGATCTCGCGCGTCGCACGGTGCGGTCGAGCCAGTCATTCTTTCCAGCTCCTCTCCCCGAGTCCCGATCCACATTCTCTCTCTCCTTTTTCTTCTCGTGCAGGGCGACGCCCAGGAGCACGCCGCCGCCTCGTCGCCGTCGGCCTCCCACGCCGAGGTCCTCCGCGTCCGCGCCGTCGGCCTACCTGCGCCGATGTCCTCCGAGTCCGCGCCGCCGGCCTCCCTGTGAGGCCCGCGCCGCGTCCTCCGTCGTCGGCCTCCCCACGCCTACGTCCTCCCCGTCCGCGTCGGCCTCCCTGCGAGCTCCGCGACGACGCCCTCCGCGAGGACCTCGCCGGCCAACGACGGACCTTCACGAGGACCGCATGTGGCCCATTTAGTCCGTATCGATTAAGCCAAAGAACAGAGACGAGCTTCTTCTCCACTATGTGTTCTCATCGTTCCGCAATGGCAAATCAATGTCTCCTCGACTGGTTGAACGGCGCCACGACGGGACGGCCGGTGGGCGGCAACAGGTGGTCGCTGGCTTCATCTCGTCCGCGCTCACAACTCAACTCAAACTGGTTGCCGGCGCCGTGTGCGGTGAGCACTGAGCCGCCGCAGGTAGCAGTCGGAGTAGAGCAGCTAGCGTGAGTGTCAGGGGTAGCTAGCTGCAAGCATCTCTGATCCACTGCTGATTCCTACAAGGGTCCAACGCGCTGCAAGCTTCTCTCCTGCTCGTTGAAGTAATTTAGTGCTCCAATTTGGCTTTTCTTGCCTGATTGATTCTAAATTTTGCATCTAAATTGGGGAAAAGTTCAAACTAGGTCATGGAAATTTTTGTTTACATATTGTTTTTAAAATAATTTTGCTAAGTATTTTGTGGACAAAATCGATCTAATTATATCTGATTATATATATGTTTCTGAAAATGTTATAAATTATAGCTCGTTGCTCTTGATATGAATTTGGTGTCCTAAAGAAAAATTTAAATGTCTTTTGCAACTTGTCCCCCAAAGAATTCGTTCAAGGTCCGTCACCGGTGCCGACGTCCTCCGCGAGGGCGCACCGACGCCCGCGAGCCGTAGCGGGCGCGGAGGTGCGCCGACGCCGCACCGCCCTTCCCGTCCTTACTGCGTCACCGTCGTCGTTCCTGCGCCATCGCGCGTGCTCGCCGCGAGGCAGCCGCCGGCCCCCTCCGGCCGCGTCTTCGCCCTCCGGCATTATGTAGAATATTCGTGCGGCACTCTCCCAAATTTTGCGCGTGTGATACATCTTCCTTCTATTTCTCCAAGTAAAGCTCTTCGCAAGGCAATACCGACGGTGTCCGCTTGCCCTTTCCTAAGCGGTGACAGAATGGAACGACCATAATAAAGACGCTTACTATCTACTCTTGATTCAACACATTTCCACTACCTCCTCTCGAACCATAATAGACTAGTATTATTATTTGATCCTTGAATCGTTTATTTCTCTTGAAAGCAGATTAATTCTTTTACAGACGTCTTTTTCTCCATTTAATTCGTAAAAAAGAGATTCTTGTTCGTAGAATCTCGATAAAGAAAAAAGGTGACTATCGGATTTGAACCGATGACCCTCGCATTACAAATGTGATGCTCTAACCTCTGAGCTAAGTGGGCTTACATAGCAGAAATAGTGACTCCCATTATAGGAGTAAAAACAAGACATAATAAAAAAGGATCGACGCGGAAAGTTCCGATTGAAATAGGATCTAAACAAGGAAGAGCACTTGCCATTCGTTGGTTATTAGAAGCATCCCAAAAGCGTCCGGGTCGAAATTTGGCTTTCAAATTAAGTTCCGAATTAGTAGATGCTGCAAAAGGGAGTGGGGGTGCCATATGCAAAAAGGAAGCGACTCATAGAATGGTAGAGGCAAATAGAGCTCTTGCACATTTTCGTTAATGCATGAACAAAATCTAGCTAGGTATGTAGGTGGGGGAAAAGCTGTCATTTTGTTCGTGCAAAATATGTGTACAAAAGTTGTGATATATCAAAGGAATGGTGTTCCTATTGCTCTCTTTTTTATGATTGCTGCCTCGTCGACGGATTAGGCCCATCGGTCGCTACCTAGCTCTTTCTGGTCGCATATAATCGAGATCTTGATGAGATGGACGGCGTCGGGGCCTGGCCCTGGTTGAGGTGGTACCGCGTGATGGCGGGAGTGCACTGGACTCCGCAGCTGCCGTGGAAGGTGGGGATACACTTGATGAACTGGATCATCGTGTATGTGGCCCTAGCTCGGCTTCCTCCACGTATGCTATGACGGCCCCGTGCGTCCCAATGTTGTAGAAGCCCCTCCCCAGAGCTGAACCAACCGGAGCACACCCACCAATACTGAGAAATTTACCAACCTATTACTGATAGAGTTACCCACCATTTACTTATAAAATTACCAATCCAATACTTATAAAGTTACCCACCCGATATTGTTTGAGTTACCCACCCAGTACTGGTAAAGTTACCGAACTAATACTTATATAGTTACCCACCCAGTACTGATAGAGTTATCCACCCAGTAGTGATGAAGTTACCCACCCTGTACTGATAAAGTTACCAACCAAGTACTAATAAAGTTACCCAATAAGTACTGATGGAGTTACCCACCATCTACTTATGGAGTTACCCATGTGTTCTTGATATAGTTATCCACCACGAAATCGATATAGTTACCCTAATCTATCAGTAATATCTACCCACACAATACTGATGGAGTTACCCACCAAATACTAATGAAGTTACCCACCATGTACTGATAAAGTTACCAACCTAGTACTAATAAAGTTAGCCACCCAGTACTGATAAAGTTACCAACCTAGTACTGATGGAGTTACCCACCCAGTATTGATAAAATTACCCACCAAATACTGATGGAGTTACCAACATATCACTGATAAAGTTACCCACCCAGCACTGCTGGAGTTAACCATGTGTTCATGATATAGTTATCCACCACGAAATCGATGTTGTTACCCCTAATATATCGGTAATAATTACCCACCTAGTAATGATAAAGTTATCCAGCACGAAATCATTATAGTTACCATACTCTCTCGGTAATAGTTACCCACGCAATTGGAGTTACCCACTCAGTACTTATGAAGTTATCCATGTGTTCATGATATAGTTATCCACCACGAAATCAATGTAGTTACCATGTCCTCTAAATAATAGTTACAAACACAATTCCATCTTTTTAATGGTGTAGTTGTCACTATGAAATCGACAGTTATCATCCTAATACTTATGCACGATAACTTTACCATCTCAAAATGATATTCACTTATGAAAACTAGGTGTGGTAACTTCAAAACTCGTAAAAACCTAAAAGAACAACAAAAAAGGTTTTATTTCAACCCGAAAACTAATCGTTAATATTTTGGGTAATTTACGTATTCAAGTCTGGGTAACTTATATGTTACGGGGTGGGTAACTTTTGGTCCCAAAAAAAGTTGTCGGAATATATCAACATGGGATCTAGTTTCGAAGATCTCGTCGCGACTAGCTCCGCGGTGAAAACGAATTCTAAATCGGATAAACGGTTTGGGCTACAAAACTTTTTAAACTTTCAAATTTTGCATTTAATGCGGGATGACATCAGCTTGTTTGTTTGTTTGTTTGTGCATGCATGCAAATGTGGTCATTGTTCATCCCGTGTTGCCAAAACGGTGCGTACGAATTTGCTAATTAGCAGGCACCTGCTAGATAGTCATGTCCATAAAGAAACATAAGACCATCCACTATGTCGATGCGATTCCAAAAAAAGAACGATTCGGCGTGTATCAGCTGCTATGTATGGAATCGCTATGAGCAGTGCTCGTGGGGCCCAACTGAATCACTTTAGCTGCTCTCTCCTGAAGCCGAAGCACATTGACTGCTACTTTGTGGTGCTGCGTGTATTTAAAAATAATATTACAGAGTTATGAGCCGAACCAATATATTGGTTCGCTTTCTTGACAACATGCATGGTTCGCTTTTGATTCGCTACTATGTATGGAATCGAATCAAGTGCATGGAATTGCTTTTCCCTCACATAGTACATGGTCTAAGTAACATCACACATAAGTTACTTCCCAACGCATCTGCACCGACCGCGGGACTCGCGTCCTCAACGACCATTGAGGTCGCATCTACATCAACCGTGATGCCTACACTTTCATCGCACTCGTCTCCATCGACTGGAAAATTCGCACCTTCAGCGGTCGCGACGATCGCGAGTACCACAGCCACGACCCTCGCATCTTCACCGACTGCGTCTCCATCGACCGCGAAACTCGCGCCTCAGCGGCCGCAACGATCGCGACTGCGTAGGCCACGACACTCGCCTCTCCACCAACTGCGTCTCCATCGACTTTGGCGCTCGCGTCATCATCGGCTGTCGCGCCAGCTCTGGCCCAGCCAGACGAGTTCTGCACCGACTGCGGCGTTTATCACGTCGCCTCCATCTACAGCTCCAACGACAGCTCTGGTGGCGAGAGCAGCAGCAGCAACGGATACCCGACATCGCAGGTCTACCCTGCCCAAGTCTTCATGGTTACCGGAAACGGTGCCCCTGAGCCTAGCGCTCGCCGCGAGGAACCTACCTACCCAATGACCGTCACACTACCGGACGGGAAAACAACCATGGTGATCACCAGGGAGGTGGAAATCAGAGCCATCAAGCATGTCCAAGAGTGCACGTACCCACCTCCAGACTCCACTCTTGAAGATCTGGCGGCGTACCAGTACCTTATATGGAAGGAAAATCAGCAAGTGTTAAAAGATCGAGCCGCGCTGGACAAGCGCAAAGTGGAAGCTGATGCATCAAGTGCGCGAAGGGCAGCCTACTCCTTCTCGTCCTCGGGACAGACCTCGGTGTCACAAGGCTACAAGCGCCACATATTGCGCGTCCATCTGATGACAGACGCCGAGAAGACCACAACCTCGAGTCATCATTCATGTCGGAGGACGTGGACGGAATCCCCATCCCCATGACAACCTCTGGAGCTTTGTACTCGGTGGCCACGTACCTGAGGGCAACACAACCTCCGGATGACGATCCTCGTGCGGCTCTACACCGGCAGCGGATAAAGTCAATTCACATGGCGGGAGAGGCCCTGATCCTAGATGCTCCACCCGCAGCAAAGAACAAGCCAGTCGAAGTCCGACAGAGAAGCCCAAGGCGGGTTCGCACCCGCGAAGAGCAAGAACGAGAAGATCGGGACCGGCGCGACCGAGAAAGAAGGGATCACGTACAACGCGACCACGAGCCACGACCAACCCGACACCTGCAGGATGGTGAGGACACACGCAACGTCATCACACAGCGGCAAGTCGATCGTAGTCGCTCTAAGAAACTCACCCGCTCCTCGAGCCAACATTCCTATTCAGATGGCGACTACGAACAATGTGGAGCTTCTTGTTTCATTCGCCGCATCCGTGAGACCAGGATGCCAAAAGGCTTCAGTCTCACATCTGAAACAGCCAAATTCGATGGTACCCAAGATCCGTCACTCTGGCTCGAGGACTATCTTACATCAGTCGCATGTCAACGGGGAACCACAACAACAGCAATGCAGTATGTACAGCTGATGCTCGTGGGTTCAGCACGTGCCTAGCTCAAAAACCTGCCCCGCAGCTCTTTCGATTCCTGGGACCAATTTCAAGAGGCCTTCGTCAAGAACTTCCTTGGAACATACTCACGACCTGCAACATTTGAAGAACTGCGAGCCTGCAAGCAGCGATCGGACGAGTCACTACGGGCATACATCCAGCGCTGGACCCTCATGTTCACAAAATCCACGAAGCAAACCCTTTCATCAGGGAGAGGTCGTGGAATTACCTTGGCGCCGGGAATGCGGACCTTCTTCTCGTCCTCCGGCAAGAGCCCGTTGCCCCTCAGCGTGATGAGAATCCGCTTGCTCACGGTGGACTTTGTCCATGCCCCGACCACCTTCTTCAGGCCACCGGCGGCGGCACCAGCGGCAGCACTGCTGACGGAGGCATTCGTGGCACCCTGATAACCCCCAAGAGCAGGGGATCACTGTAGCACCTCTCAATGTGGAAGTAAGGTATCGATCCGCAGGAGCAAGAAGGAAAAGTTATCTATTCCCTACAACTAAAGTGTCACAAGTTTTAGTTGATTATGCACTAAACAAGTTTAAGGAACAAGATGGTTGATTTAATGGATGGGAATGTAACAAAACAAGAATGTAAAAGTGTCCCAATCCTCTTCAATGCAAGAGGACAAGACAAAGGTTTTCTCTTATAGGAACAATGGACATGGGTTCACTTAATCCTCTCTCTCATCTACGGTGATTATCATGTTATAGATAAAGTACACACAATTGTCATGTTTTAATGGTAGCTTTTATAACGGCTATATGTCCTAAAACACATAGTTGAAAGAAGTACTCATTTGTGTTGCTAGGTCACCCTCGTAAGGCTAGCGTGGTTGCTCTCACTCCCACATCATACTCTTCCTTTTTACCCCCAGATAAAGGATGTTGGGCTGTATTTCACATGTCACTCAATACATATGCCGTTGTCACATCGGCCATCCCGTACCTACATACATCATACTTCATAATGGACAATATTCTAAACACTAGTGCAATGATTCATATTTCGTGTGCATGACCACATCTCTCTCATCTATCCACACTTGGTGGTGTCAATCACCTCATGACAAGGATAAACAAGGCATTATGCATAAATCAAACCATCACATGTATCATAGAATATCTCCAAAGTATGACAAATCATAAAAGCTCCAACACAACGGTAAATGTATAACAAATCATCTCATACCACAATATCCACCATAAGAATTACATAGATAGATCCATACTTATGCAAAGCACATCATATGGACTCCAACAATGATCATACATAGAGAGATTAGATCAAGTTACCACCACAAACCCAAAGTCCAGGGGGTGGACTACTCCCCCTTCATCATGGAGACGGTGGAGAAGTCGTTGGAGAAGATGGAGAGGTTGATGAAGAGGTGCAGCCCGGAGTGGAGGCGGCGACCCGCAGCAGCCCACGGCGGCGGCGGCCCTTGGGGGCGGCGCGGCGGCTCGCGGCGGCGGCTGCCCTTGGTGATGAGGATGGTGTGGAGGAGGTTCTCCTCCCCCAGACGGCTGCCTGGGAGGAGGAAAATTCGTGGTCTTGGGTGCCTCTCACGACCTAGGGTTTCCTTCTTTATATGGACTCTCGGATTTCCGTCACCCCTTTTAGGGTTCCACCAAAACGGGCCTACAGGCCGCGTCCGAACTCCGATTGGGCTGATCTCGGGCTTAAAATCTTCGTATGGAAAATTGTGACAACTTTCTCTTTAATTTGATTTCCATTGGACGCCATCTTCGAGGGTCAAACTGACAATCTCCGTAAAAAGTTCTCAGACAGATTTCAGGAAAGTCCCAATTTGACTCCAACAAGGTTTCCTTTTGTATTTTTGATAATTCCTACACAACAAATAGGAAAACAAGAAGATTTTGCACTTTGGCAACTATTAGTAGGTTATTCTAATAAATGTCATAATATGATATAAAGTGTATATAAAACATGTGCCAATTGACATAAAACATGCATGGAACATCAAAAATTATAGATACGTTTGGGACGTATCAAGCATCCCCAAGCTTAGTTCCTACTCGTCCTCGAGTAGGTAAACGATAAAACAAAATAATTTTTGAAGTGACATGCTACCATCATAATCTTGATCATATAATATTGTAAGGCACATGTTATGAATGAAGTGATGAAGTTATTGCTACATACAGTCAAATGATTCATTCTTCAAAGGAGTAGCAATGTACAAGATAGATTATGAAGTGATATCAAATACTCAATGTAAAGATGTTCAATGATAATTCACAAAGTGTAACATAGAAGAAGTACTATGGACCACATGTATGCATAATGAAAAGGAAAACATCCTATGGTGGTCATAGAGTACTTCTTATGAAAACTGAATATAAAAGGTGGACACTTTGGATAGATAAATAAGTAGAGGTAAAGCATGAATAAGTTTCATCTAACTTCCAAACACTTCTACTTAAGTTAATGCTTGCAATGTGGTAGTCATTGGTGTGGAGCTCTCATTACCCCTATCATAGCATCTTGAATGATTAATGTTTAAAGTGAAAGCAAATATGAGTGGTGTGCTTGACAATGTATTGGTTGAATGTCTCATGTCCCTTGAATACAAGTACCTACACCATGTGTTACTCACTTTGGTCCACAAAGTAAATTCAAATAAAGGTCATTGCAAGTAATAATAGTATCATCAAGAACTGCACTGGGGTACCTCTTGCCCCTTGACATGAACAAGCCCATGTCAAAACAACAAGACAAACAGACAATGAACAATCTCAGCACTCTTTTATTTACTATGGGTATAGCTTTTTATTATGAGGTGCATCACTGAATGAACATTATGGTTATGCTGTAAATTTCCACCATGAATGATGCATGGCTTAGATTAGCGGCTCAGCATTTCTCTAACCATTTATACAAACTCTTTGAACTTACTAAGTATCCACATTCATTTCACCCATGATAGGCATCCATAAACAAAAGTACATGACATCAACTAAATATAAATAAGTGCAATGTTGAAAGCTTGCCATGTGACAGCACATATGGGCTAACTCCCAACCAAAACTATTGTCAAGCCCACAACTTCATAATTTTAATCACAATGGTTCATGCTTATTAAATGCAATAAAAGTAAATTGTGCATCAAGTTCGTGAGAGCTTTTAACCAATTTTTCCCATGACAATCAATAACATAAGCATTTAAATTCAGAAATGTAGATAACACAATATAACATGATAAACATACTTGGAATAGCATAAAGCTAATAGGTAGATATGGTGGACTCACTGGAAAAACTTTGGTTGAAGGTGTTGGGAAACAAGCTTTTTACTTGTTGTAATTTTTGGGCTAGCAATAGGGAGAAAGTTGACCATCTAAATGCATGCATAAGTGTCCATAGAACTAATCAATCCATGTTAAACCAAGTAAAGTTAAAATTCAACATCTAAACATGGTAAAAGATAGCTCTTGACAACACACTTGCAAATTAACATTCATTCAAAGCACATGAATTATGCAACTATATGTATCTTTTAAAATCAACTCCAACATCCCTTTTCCCAATCTTATAATAGCATCCAACATAATTCAACCCAAACTTCCAGTAGCTCTCTCATATATAAATGATAGTGTGGTGGTCTCTCAAAAAAAAATCAAACTAAAACAAACAAAAAGACGCTCCAAGTTTATGCGATAAAGTGTTTGATCGAAAAACAGAAGTTAGACGTGTGCAAACCGAGAGTGTGTAGGTCCAGTGGGGTTGTCCTCACATCCCCAAGCTTATGGTCTTCACCATCCTTGGATAGCTCTTGGTGCATCTCCTCTAATCCCTGTGAAAAAACTTCAAAACACCGTTTCTCCCATTTCTTTTCTGTGGGGGCATTAGTAGTGATAAACAAATAGATTTCTTGCTGCATATAATCCTTAGACAAAAATTCATATGGATGTCCAGAAATGTATAATGTTGTATGCCTACTCATAAACTCAATTGGATCAAAAAGATTCATGTTAAAAGTTCTAAGCATGCATCAAACAAAATGGGACAGAATCTGTCCAGAATAACAGCAGCAGCTAAACGTATTTTTCTACCCTACTTAACTTTGTCGGAAAATTCCGAAAAATTCATGCATACAGAGGATGAAAAGTTGCAATTACAGTTTAAATATGAGCTCATTCAGAGTTACAGAATAAGAATTAAAAATCATACCGTGCACAGATTTGTGCAGGAATAAAATCTCCGAACGCTATAAGCAACTTTTCATACCAAAATGAGTAAAACTTGGCACTTTATTAAAAATTCCAGAAACTAAACTAAACACTAAGTCTCTTGTTACAGCAAGAGGACACAAAGAAAATCACAAATAAAAACAACCGGGTTGCCTCCCATAAAGCGCTTTTTTATAGCCATATAGCTAGGCTTCTTACTTGATGTTCATGTAGTTGAAGCTCATGAGGGAACTTAACTTTGATGTGCCCCCTTCCTTGGAAAGTGTTCATGCATAATACCAGGATCCCATGGTGTTCTCAATCCAATCAAAATAATGCCAAGTTGAACCCTAGTTGAGAGAAAAACAAAACACAAAAGTAATAACAACGAAGTCTAACTTTATTTCTATGCATTGGCATTTTGTATATGAATGAATCACATAAATAGAAGTTTCACAATGCATATTAACAGTAGTTACTTGCAGCATATATTTATTAGTAGCATGAAGAGGGTTCTTATCACCTCCTCTTTCATAATAGTTGCAAGTAGTAGAAATAAATTCAACCATATAACCACAAGAATCATTCAACTTAGATAATTTAGGCACATAAAGAGGATTATTAAATTTATTATGGAATTCATTAGCATGCTTCCCTCTTTCAAAATAGTTAATAAGATCAATATCAAGTTTAATATCATGGTTGCAACAAAGATTTGGAACTAAAGGTAATTGCAAACCACATAAGTATTTCTCAACATAAGCAAATCTCTCCTCTATGGTGTAGTTAGGAGAATTCAAGAACATAGCAAGACTCTCATGAGTAAGAGTACCATCACAAACAGCAAGTATATCATTTTTATCCTCACTTAATTTAGTAACAACTAAACATGGAGGTTTATCAATAAGCATAGGACCATCATCTAAAGCATTATCATATAGCATGTCTAAGCCATATTCCTCATTATCTTTAAAATCATTATCAATAGTGTTCTCATTAGGCATAGATTGATAGTCCTCCTCATCATCAGAATCATAAAAGCAAAGTTTATCATCAACAAAATTTTGAGTGTTACCCTCATCCATAGGTGGTGAAGGTGGAAGTTTCCTCTCTTCATTCTCTAGTTGTTCATCATTTTCATCATCTTCTTGGGGTTGCACGGGCATCCCCAAGCTTAGGTTTTTATCCTCCTCTTCCTGCAAAATATTAGTACTTTCCGTGGCAGCAAGAATTCTTTCTTTAGGAGTAAAATATTTAAGAAAAACCTTCCTCAAACTACTCCATTCAATAGTAACTTCTTCATCCAAAGACTTGAACCAAATACGAGCATTACCAGATAAAGATAAATATAATAGCTTCCTTTTTACCTGATCATCAGAAATACCAGGAAGCCTAAATAAACCACATATCTCTTCAACTGTCTCCACGTGTTCACGTGCAGACTTAGTTCCATCCCCTGTTAATGGATTTTTCATAACTCTTTTAACATGACCAACGGGAATTTTATATCCCACTTTAGGTATCTCAGACAAGTAGTTTCAACCACTTTAGGAGCATTAGCATAAGCACTTTCATATAAAGCAAGATGCAGCGAAGCACGATTCATAAATGCCATAGTAATAGTATCAATAGTTTTTATGTATTTTATGTTTTTAATAAAAACTGAAAATAAAACTAAACTAAATGCAAAACTGAAAATAAATATCTAGTGCAAACAAGAATAAAAATTTAAGCGCTACGCTCCCCGGCAACGGCGCCAGAAAAGTACTTGATAACCCCCAAGAGCAGGGGATCACTGTAGCACCTCTCAATGTGGAAGTAAGGTATCGATCCGCAGGAGCAAGAAGAAAAGTTATCTATTCCCTACAACTAAAGTGTCACAAGTTTTAGTTGATTATGCACTAAACAAGTTTAAGGAACAAGATGGTTGATTTAATGGATGGGAATGTAACAAAACAAGAATGTAAAATGTCCCAATCCTCTTCAATGCAAGAGGACAAGACAAAGGTTTTCTCTTATAGGAACAATGGACATGGGTTCACTTAATCCTCTCTCTCATCTACGGTGATTATCATGTTATAGATAAAGTACACACAATTGTCATGTTTTAATGGTAGCTTTTACAACGGCTATATGTCCTAAAACACATAGTTGAAAGAAGTACTCATTTGTGTTGCTAGGTCACCCTCGTAAGGCTAGCGTGGTTGCTCTCACTCCCACATCATACTCTTCCTTTTTACCCCCAGATAAAGGATGTTGGGCTGTATTTCACATGTCACTCAATACATATGCCGTGTCACATCGGCCATCCTGTACCTACATACATCATACTTCATAATGGACAATGTTCTAAACACTAGTGCAATGATTCATATTTCGTGTGCATGACCACATCTCTCTCATCTATCCACACTTGGTGGTGTCAATCACCTCATGACAAGGATAAACAAGGCATTATGCATAAATCAAATCATCACATGTATCATAGAATATCTCCAAAGTATGACAAATCATAAAAGCTCCAACACAACGGTAAATGTATAACAAATCATCTCATACCACAATATCCACCATAAGAATTACATAGATAGATCCATACTTATGCAAGGCACATCATATGGACTCCAACAACGATCATACATAAAGAGATTAGATCAAGCTACCACCACAAACCCAAGGTCCAGGGGGTGGACTACTCTCCTTTCATCATGGATACGGTGGAGAAGTCGTTGGAGAAGATGGAGAGGTTGATGAAGAGGTGCAGCCCGGAGTGGAGGCGGCGACCCGCAGCAGCCCACGGCGGCGGCGGCGGCCCTTGGGGGCGGCGGCGGCGGCCCTTGGCGGCGGCGGCTGCCCTTGGTGATGAGGATGGTGTGGAGGAGGTTCTCCTCCCCCAGACGGCTGCCTGGGAGGAGGAAAATTCGTGGTCTTGGGTGCCTCTCACGACCTAGGGTTTCCTTCTTTATATGGACTCTCGGATTTCCGTCATCCCTTTTAGGGTTCCACCAAAACGGGCCTACAGGCCGCGTCCGAACTCCGATTGGGCTGATCTCGGGCTTAAAATCTTCGTATGGAAAATTGTGACAACTTTCTCTTTAATTTGATTTCCATTGGACGCCGTCTTCGAGGGTCAAACTGATAATCTCCGTAAAAAGTTCTCAGACAGATTTCAGGAAAGTCCCAATTTGACTCCAACAAGGTTTCCTTTTGTATTTTTGATAATTCCTACTCAACAAATAGGAAAACAATAAGATTTTGCACTTTGGCAACTATTAGTAGGTTATTCTAATAAATGTCATAATATGATATAAAGTGTATATAAAACATGTGCCAATTGACATAAAACATGCATGGAACATCAAAAATTATAGATACGTTTGGGACGTATCACACCCTTCCCCCTCCGGTTCGTCACCTTCGACATGGCAACGGGAGAAGCAAGCGAGCTTGGGCGCGAATCTATGGCGGAGCGGCGCAAGGAAGAAGAAGAGACAAAGAGGACTGGCGGCGAGAGTGGGGATGGATTTCTTCTCTCCCCGCTCCGGACCTTTCTTATATGCACGGGCAGCGTTGAATCCAAGCCGTTCGTGCGGCATCAAAGGCAACGGGCTACATCGAGCCCTACACGTGGCGGCATCGGAGAGCAACCGCCGCCGGCCACGCCACCCACTACGCACGGGAAACGAGGAGGCCATCATCACGCCCCCGAAAAATTCGCGCCTAAACGGTCAAGTCCAATCGAAGCGGTGCTGCTTCTGGTCAACACTGACACTGGGACCACAGGGTCACGTCCCATCAAAGGCGGCGTGCAAGCAAACATCGTCATGCATACCGTCAGCATTCAAGTCTCAAGAATCATTTGAGTCAGGCTCTTGCCGTCTATCATAACAAAGCCGATAGGTCATCAGGTCCCCTGCATGGACTCTCACTCGACTATGGCGCATCTTCGCCACGAGCATTCAAAACAGTAGGCCAACAGGCTGAAGGGACCCTTTATTTGTCGGGTCCCCAAGTCATTCTTCGTTTACTCCCATCGGGAGCGCATAAAAATTTATGTCGACTGCGACGGCAACATGTTAATTGAGATTAACCTCAATTACAAGCAATTCAGCTTAATCTCGGGGGCTACTCCCATCGGGAGCGCTGTCGCACCCCCGATAACACAAGACCATTGGTTCATCAACTCCAGAAGCAGGCAGTCGAGTCTATGTCGACCAAGCTACACAACTCTATGCAAAACTCACGACTGCAGCAGTCACAAATATTCTATACCCGAGATGCGTCCGCCGCACATGATCCTCAGATGTTGTACCCATGGTACAAAAATAAGACCCGCCGATCAGTCGAGCCGGCCAGGGCCCGCACCTGCTGCGCTCACAATGTTATTCCCGTGCCAACAGGCATGAAGAAAATCCTGACGGACGCGTTGGGTACCCACTTTATAGTATTGCAGTTCGATTTCTGTAAAGACCTCCGCGGTCTAAGTCAAACCTGTCCAGCTTTTTCCAGGTTCGAGTCCGGGGACTCGAGCTTGAAGTAGGCTAGTAAGGCTTTTGCCCAAGTGCATTTAACTGGTCCCGATCCGTCGAGTGAACCAGGCCTGCTATGTCACCATCCCTAAGACCTGTCGGATGGACAGCAAAATATAAACAAAACAATAGTCGACGCACTACCGACTCAAAATAAACACTTCGCAGCGAGCAGAACACGACGTGCACCCGCAGATGAGTCCCTACCCGATTCTTCGAGTCGACCAAACACTCGGGGCTACTGACGTGGGCCTACCTTTCGGGTGCCCCACCATGAAGATACCTGGTGCACGCAACGCCTATGGCCTAACTTGTGGCCTACTAGGAGACGACATCCAAGGCCCAAGAAGGGGGCCCAAGAAGAACCCTATGTCGGTAGAACCTACCTCACATGTAAAACCTAATCGGATGCGAACTCCCGAGACTCAGCCTCCTATATAAAGTCTGGGAGGGCCGCCGATCTAGGTTACGCTCCTATTCCACCACAAAATCCCTAGCGAGATTGCATCTTGCCGGGATCGCCATTGTAACACCCCGATAATCAATACCAGACAAGCAGGAAGTAGGGTATTATCCTCCGGGAGTCTGAACCTGGGTAAATTGCCTTGCTTGTCAACCGTGGTTACTATCAGCACTACCATCTCTCCCCCTATAATCAACCCTAGGTACCTCGACCTTGGGATTTGCCGTGGCTACCCCACGTCACACCCCAAGACAAAATGACTCTACAATGTAATAAATGATATTTTGCATGACACCACACATAAGTTACTTCCCACTATAGAGGTAGTAACATAAACTACTCCCTCCGTCCGGTATTAGATGTCTTTGAAATGGGTGTATCTAGACGCGTTTAAGTTTGTAGATTCATTCATTTCAGAGACATCTATTTCCGGACGGAGGGAGTAGTAACTTAATTATGTTACTGTTCTATGTTACTACCCACTATGAACAGCCTAATAGGCGTTGTTTATTCTCTAGACTCCAGACAACCACATTGACTCAAGACATATTCTGCCACATAATGCCTTTCACCATGACGCTGCCCAGTGGGCGGACGACATATAATGCAACCCAGCGTGGATGAGCAACGGGCAAACACCGTATGCAGTCCAGCGTGCATGGCATACCGCAGGTTTATTGAGGGAATAATCTGCAAAAGTACACAATCGTACTACAAAAAAAACCTTGATCGGGAATTATTGGGCCATAGAATGTAGGTTAATTTCCAAAAACTCGAGAGTGAAAATGTCAAATTGCGACGATCGAACAAGAAGTCTTCATGCTTTTAATATTAGGGATAGATATTGATATAGACTAGATATAGACATACAAATATAGATGGATATAGACATAGATATAGATAGATTATGGATATGGGTACAGATATATATATATAGACATAGATATGATATAAATATAACCCAAATCACAGAAAACGTGTGCGCGCTTCTCCTCTAGTCAGTAGCGGAGCTTGAACAAATAATAAGGAGGGGCTAAAAGGTTAATTAAGCCATTTAATAGCGATTATGATGCTTAATCCTCATTATTTTGGCCTTAACACCACTACTAATTGTATGAATTGCACAAATGTTGGGGGGGGGGGGGGGGGGGGCATGGCCCAGGTTGGCCCCCATGAAGCTCCGCCACTACCTCTAGTGCTGGCACACCAGGAAACTAGCACATACACATATAGGGACAAAATAGGGGATGTCATCTCATCGCCATGCAATGTTACTCCAAATTTCAAGTGTTATTTACCTTCAAACCAAACGTCCAACTGCGTTCCTAACGCTAACGCTAAGATCTTTGAAACTAGCTGCCATTTGAACATTTTTTGACGAATATTTGAAAAACGTAACTTTCTAGCTAATAAGAAAGTTTGCAAGTTAAACATGTTTTTTGCTCGTAAAAATTGCTTTTCCGTGATACAAATTTTATTTTTCTCAAAGATACCAATGAGTTTTACAAAAGGTTACTGAATATGGAAATAACTATATAAACTTGCTTTCAGTCAAAAGAATTCTCAACTTTATCGATTAGTTGCACACAAAAAAATTATAACTAGTCGGTCTGTTTTACCAAAGCAATAATTATCAACTGTATAAACTTGTTGTTTACCAAAATATTTCTAAACTTGTCCACGTGTTGCATAAAAGCAACTTTTAAGAACAAATGTGTCTTTCGTGATAAAAAGTTTCTTTCGAAAGTATTTCAGAAAAGCAACTTTGTACTACAAATTTGATATTCTATCACAAATTAACTTTATACTATAAACGGCATGGAAATCAACTACAATAGACTTGCTTTTCTATCACAAACAAGAAAAAAAAGAGGATGAGGGGAGCTTGTGTTTAATCCAAGCAGTTTCCAACTTGTCGGTTTTATGAGTGAAACCATGCTTGTTGCGCAATATTTTTTATCGACGTACATAAATATTGTTATTCTAATCTGCAACTTATTGCTTGGAAAAGCATGTTTTTACCATAGAATTGCTTTATGGTGCAAAAAGTTGCCTAATTACCTTATCGTGTTCATGCAGAATGTAGGTTCGAAGATCTCATCGCGAGAAATGCTAATTAAGATGAAAACCGATTTTGATTTGGATGTTCAGTTTAAAAGTGTGCATTTTTAAAATTTAGACTAGCTTTCCATATGTACAGCTAAAAAAGGGGAACATGAGCTGGCCTGCGCTCCCTCCACAAAAGCGCACGACCATTACCACGACCATTACCACGTAGCGTCCTGCGTAGGGCCCTTTTTTATTTGAACGTAGAAGTTCAGGCTGTTTCATAAGCTGGTTTCGGATTTCAAAGTAATCAGCATATGCGTTTTTGCTAAGAAAACATATAAGCGGTGAAGCACCATATATATCACACGCCGAACAGCGGATGACTGGTATAGCTTGCATTTTGGATGAAATCAATTTATGGTCGAGATGAGAAATTATTCACTCTCATCGCTCTCCACGAACACTGCAGGAAATGCATGATCGATCACCCTCGATCAATCAGTACTTCGGAACCAGTGGCGGGATGCTCTGCTCGTTCCTGAAGTAGTCCGTCAGATCCACCTTGCCCTTGGTAATGGCGAGCCTCTTGAAGTTACCCATGAAGTATTTCTGTCCCCATACCTTACCGCTGCTGTAGGTGGAGACGTCGTTCACCACCTGGTTCCTCCCGAGGTCGATATCCCTGTAGTTGGCGTAGGCCTGCCTGGGGTTCTTGCTCACGTACGGCTCCATGTAGTTGTAGATTTCCTTGCTCCACGACAAGGACGCGGGGCCGGCTCCCGGTGCGAACCAGTAGCTGACGTACTGGATGTTGAAGAGGACGCCCTTGCGGTGAGGGAACGGCGTCGCCGATTCCGGGGTGGCGCTGATGGCGGCGCCGTAGGGGTCAAATATCATTATCCCGGCGCCGGGCTTCACCAGCCAGCCGAAGATGTGCTCCCACACGTTCTTGGGAAGGGGCTGGTAGACGTAGTCCGATTTGTACTCCGCGAAGGGCTTGAAGGTGTTGTTCCTGTTGAGGAGGTCGTCCTCCAGGGTGTCCTTGCTGTGGCCGAGGTCGTCCTCCAGTGTGTCCCTGTGGCCGAGGTGGATGAAGGGGATGGACTGGATCCATGACATCTCGTTGCAGTGCGAGGCGTTCATGCCAAGCTCCGGGAACTTGCTGCGCATCAGCGGCGTCAGGGTTTTGCAGGTGCCGAGGTACAGGGCCTCGAACCTGGCCTTCGCCCCCTGCGCGATGATGCGGATCATGAGGTCACCGGGAAGGTCCGGCGCGACCAGTTGCCACTTCTTGACGATGTCCACGGCGCCCTCGCTCACTGTCTTGTTGATCTTGAACACGGTCACGGTGGGAGGCACCGGCACGAGCCTCACCAGCCACGCGACCACGATGCCAAAGCTCTCGCCGCCGCCACCGCTGACGGCCCAGAAATGGTCCGCGCCCATGGAGTTCTTGTCGTGCAGCTTGCCGTTGGCGTCGACGAGCTTCACGTCGATGACGTTCTCTGCGGCGATGCCGTACTTGCGCAGCAGCATGCCGAAGCCGCCGCCCGCGAAGTGGCCGCCGACGCCGACGGTCGGGCACACACCGGCCGGGAACGCCAGCGTGTGGCTCGCCTTGGAGATCGCGTAGTAGAGCTCGCCGAGCTGCGCGCCGGATTCCACCCACGCCGTGCGGGCTTTTCCGTCCACCCACACCGCCCGCATCTTGTTGAGGTCGACGACGGCGAACGTCTCGGGCTGCATGGAGCGGTACGAGAGGCCCTCGTAGTCGTGCCCGCCGCTGCGCACGCGGATGCGGACGCTGTGACGACGGCCGCACACCACGGCGGACTGGACGTGGGAGGCGTTCGTGGGGGTGATGATGTAGAGCGGCTTCACGTTGTCCGGCGACGACCACCACCTCGAGTTCCGGATGGTTTGCCTCAGGACGGAGGGGTAGGCCGGCGAGCTCTTGGCGTAGAGGAGGCGGGGCGGTATCTCCTTCACGAGGCATCCGAGGAAATCCTCCTTGGCTGCCGGCGGCGGGAAGTTGGAGAGGGCGACCTCGCAAGAGGACGCCAAGGCGCAGAAGAGGAACACCAGCGCGAACGCCCTAGAATTCGCCATTGTCGCTTAGCTTGAGGTGTCCTCGGTGGCTCGGTGGACATCGTTGGAAGGACAGGAGATATGAGATTATATAGGAAAGGAGGATGAGGAAACAATTATTCATCTTCTCGTTGTAGTGCAGACAGACAGGTGATGGCAGTGGACTGCTGTTTTTGTTCAGTTGTCCAAAGGTTACAGTACAGGCAGCAGGATGACTTGATCAAACCAAAGTCAAACTTCATGCATGACGCAAGTTGCTTTTGCTTTTCCGAATCATGATGGAAGCTTTGATACTGCATTTTCTACCTGGTCGGGGAAGTGCAGGTATAAGGCTGACTTTCTATGTGCGCAGTGTATCGCTTCGATGATGAATGCTCTTGGACTCTTGGTTTTGCATCTGGAAGAAAAGAACAATATTCCCTCATTGACAGGTCTGGCTTGGTGTTACTGAACACAATGCAGCCAGGCATCCAATCTTTATTATTCCAATTCGTCATCTGATCCAGGAGTACAAACTACCTTATGACAGTGTTCAGATATAGCAACATTTTCAGTTAGGGAGGGCAGAAGCAAGCAGCAACAGCAGCCCTCCTCCTCCTCCTCCTCCTCTCCTCCTTTTATGCACAGCCCAATTCATTCATCCAACATTAGCAAATACATCCACAGAGGGGAGGCCAAGCAAGCCCAGAGGTCTCTACTACACGATGAGCTCGGTCCTGGAGACGAGGATCCCGTCGGTGTCAGCGTAGAGCCACTCGCCGTCGCAGATCCTGGTGCCCGCTATGACCACCGGCGCGTGCTTCTCGCCCATCCCCTTCTTGTTGGACTTCATCGGGTGTGAGCCAAGCGCACGAACGCCGATGTCGCACCCGTTGATCTCGTCGACGTCGCGGATGCACCCGTTCACCACGATGCCCGCCCACCCGTTGTTCTGCGCCAGCCATGGTATTTGAGTCGCTGTATAGTCGCTGTATAGTCGCCGACTATACAGCGAGTCGTTTCTCAAAAATCACGGCGACTCGCGACTATACAGCGACTTGCCGCGACTATACAGCGACTTTGCTCGACTATACAGCGAGTCGGAGGGTTGGCGACTCACCTGCGACTCGCGACTCAATTATCATGGCGCCAGCTGCCCGAGGTTCCCGCCCAGGATGGCGCAACGCAGGCTGCCGCCGCCGTCCACCACCAGCACCTGGCCCTGCCCTTTGTCCTCCAGGAACTCGCGCACCAGCACATTGTCCTCGAACACCTTGAGCGTCACGACAGGGCCCGCGAAGACCTGCCGCCTCCCGTAGATCTTGAAGATGGGCTGGAGGGCGCGGAGCTCGCCGCTGGTGATCAGGTCCGTGTTCGCGTCGCAGACTTCCGCGGTGGCCAGTGGCAAGGCCGCCATTTCACGTAGCTTTAGGGCAGCATTATGCCATTAAAAGAAGGAAAAACATTAGTGCTGACAGCTGAGCAAGAAGAACCTTTGTCAACAGGAGTAAGCAAGGCTGGTGATTCATTGAGCTATTCAGCGTAACAATAGATTTTCCAAAGAGAACTGCAATAAGGAAGGCATCCTCAGTTGTACAACTTACAGTTACATAGATCTCAGACAGAGGAAATGCTAAGGTTCCATTTAGCAAACATGGGGAAGTTTTTTATTGGAAGTACTAACGGAGAACGACTAAAGGGCCATTTTCTTATTATTACAAAGATGAACAAAATACTTGACCCAGGCACATATAAGGTAAATCTTCCAGGAAACATAAAAAAACCAAGGCTGCCTAAACTGACAGACGTTCACACCTCTACATATCAAAAGGTAATTCCATAAGTTTAAGAAAAATATTTGCTAAGAGGCCAAAGCTCTAGACCCGGGTGTCCGGATAAATTTTCTGGTTTATTCACCTGAGAAATATAATTGGCATGAATATGAAAAGGAGTACTGTGAGAACACAAGCATGTGCACATTTGGCTTTCGTTACTCAATCTTCATCTACACACCATCCGGCTAAATATTAGTGGTGTAGGTTAGAAGGTATGAATGTCCTCAGATTGCAGGGATGCATACATTTATCAACCATACTGTTTCAATTCAAACTAGCCTTTTTGCTGATCTATCCGAGTTAGTGCGCTCGCCAACGTTCCTGACTCCCTGATTTGCACTCCCAGAAGAAATCTTTGCAACCATTTCCGATGAAAAGAGAAGAAAATTTTGAATTTGTTTAGACAGAGGATAATGTAATTCGATAAGTTCAAGCAAAAGGTTTACTTAGAGGCGAAAGCTCTAGACCCGGGTTTCTGGATAATTCACCTAAGAAATATAATTGGCATGAATAGTTTCATCTAAGAACTAAAGCCGTAGGATTTATACTACACCATCAGTTTAAACATTCAAGGTGTAGGTAAGAAGGCATAAATATTCTCACATTGCAGGGATGAATACATTTATCAACCGTACTGTTTCAATTCGAACTTCCCTTTTGCTGATCTATCAGGGCTACTGCGCTCTCCAACGTTCCTGACTCCCTGATTTGAACTCCCAGAAGCAATCCTTGCAACCATTTCCCATGAAAAGAACAGAAAAAACTTGAATTCGGTCTGGCATGGAACGGTTGACGGTGCATGGGAAGGCAACGATGCGGCCGGCCTTAGCAGTTCAGATCTCCCCCCGACCATAGGCAATAATCAAATCAACAAAAGCAGGGATGAACGAAAAAATAGCTCGGTTTTACAAGTTACAACCCATGGTCTGCAACGGATGGAATAGCGTGACCACTTCTTGGAAAATACTTAGACTAGATGCTCAAAATCATAAATTAAACGGAATTTCTATTTTGAGAACGTTCTGAAAATCATTTTACAGCCGAACGCGCTCATCTTACTCCGATTTCTGTCGTATGGCTACTTTGAAAATACTTAGACTAGTACCCAAGACAGCCAAATAAGTGGGGACTGGTCGAAAGAGAACTGAATATCAGTGGATTGAGGGGGATCAACACCCAATCATACAGAAAATCCCCAACCCGGAATGGATGTTCTAGTGTTAATTAGGGCAAGGAGGAGAGAGTGGCCTACCCGGTCGGTCGGTTAGGTGGAAGAAGGCGTCGAGGTCGGCGGCTCCGGGAAAGGTCCTGCAAGAAGAGAACGGAGAATCCGATGCGGACAGAACAAGCAAGCAGGCTGCCTGAGTGAAGGGGGTGGAAGCGATACAAGGAGGAAGAAGACGCTTTAGGACAAAAGAAAAGAAAGGGGAGAAATAAATAAGTTTCTTTCAGGAGTTTTGGTGGCTGGACGAACGAGGATCAGGATAGCAAGCGTGTTGCCCACCGTGGCTAAAGTTTCTTTCAGGACATTCATCTTT
Source organism: Poa pratensis (assembly GCA_947311845.1). Classification (NCBI taxonomy): domain Eukaryota; kingdom Viridiplantae; phylum Streptophyta; class Magnoliopsida; order Poales; family Poaceae; genus Poa; species Poa pratensis. The sequence continues at coordinate 15,147,696 of CAMZMU010000037.1, forward strand.
TGGCCATATTTGAATGAATTGGGTGCGAATTTGGTGTGTGCTTCTCGGTATTTAGGTAGATTCAAAGTAACAAAATACCAGAGTGAAACTATCAATATGGTCGACAGTCAATGCTCAGCAGTTTGGAGTCACAAACTCAACATATATAACTAAACTAGCTTAACTCGCGGTAAAGGTTTTTATATGCGTCGCGTCCCAGAACCTCAGCATGCTACTGTTACATTACCACTAAATTAAAGGTCATAAAATGCATCATCCAACCCTAACCCCAGCAGCTCTCATTCTTGCCCTCCAGGCCTCGTCATAGACGGGTCCATCGTCGTCATCGGAGGAGGAATCACAGTACATGAAGGGGAACACTGTATCTGGACTGCCCCTGTCAAATGCACCTATCACAGGATGCCTCAAATCATCCATCCGTTGGTTCTTGCACGCATAGCAATCACCTATAAGAAAAAAATAAGGGCAGGGTGTTAGCTGCGTTAGAGTAGCATGTTCCTCCTCCATATCTTCATTAAGAAAAAGATTCTCATACCATTTTCATACGGCTCGAGAGGGCAGCAGAAGTAGATTTTCCGGCTCAATATTTCCTTTACTTCGGCGAAGTAAAGTGTAGAGGTCCACTTGCTTGAACCAGGTTCCTTCGACTTTACAGTACAGTTGAAGTGGTGGAAAATCTTGCAATAATTTTCCACATGAAAACACTGGTTTTGGAGCTCATCAAATTCGTAGTCATGGTTCTATAACAACAAGTGTTAGTACAAACTTCTACACTTAAAATTAGAAAATCTTATAGTACAGTTCAAAGATGTTAATTACACACAAACCTTAAGGTCATCTTCTTTTTGGATGTATTTTTGAAATGCCACCCTCACCTCTTCGCTCATCCATTTCTTCTCATTATCAGCAATTGTTTCTTTGGAATCTTCATATCGCTCTTCTGCTGCAACTGGTGATGACTCTTCTGCTGGATCTGCTCGAGCTTGATCTGATACCAGCACCTGTTGAGCTTCATATTTTTCTAGTGAAGCCTGCCGGGACAAAGATCGGGCCTTATCTCGAGCAGCTTGAGCTGCTCTCTCACTATTCCAAAAATATTCGAAAAGATCGTCAAGACTGTCAAACTTAGGTGGATTCAACAACCCATCAGCTTTGCTTCGCTCCTCTGACCTAAGTAATATATGATAATGCGCTGAACGAAATTAGGTCATGCTCTAAACACCAACAAGGAAACAATGAACCAACAAGTTATGCCATGCAAAATCAAATTTGTTAAGGGTGCAGGTTAGCAAGTGAATTTAATTTCATTGAACTAAATTACGAATTGTGACTAGCAAAATAAAGAAAAAGTAGTACGGTACTAATTCATCTACAGAAGCGGTAGGTTGGCTTTTGGCTCAAGAGCTCATATGCTCCTGCCTGATTAGAAAATAAAAAATAGAAAAAGATTTTAAAAATCTGAAAAAAAAATTAGGGACAAACATATACAAATGTTCTACATATGTGCAAAATTTCATGGTGAAATGACATTTGTGTTGGTCTGTGCGGAAAAAAAATGGTGCTCTAAGGAGTAAATTTAAATTCCATTTTGGCCACTGATTTGTTTTTTTTTCGCACAGAGCATCAGAAAAATGTCATTTCATCACAAAAATTTGCACATATGTAGAAAACTAGTACTCCCTCCGTTCCTTGATATAAGGTGTATAGTTTTTCGTGAAAAGTCAAACTTGACTAACTTTGACCAGACTTTTAAAAGAAACTATCAATATTTGAAATACTAAGAAAATAAAATATGAAAATATATGTCATGATGAATCTAATGGTAGTGATTTGATATTGTAATTCCTGATAATATTTTCTAATATCTTGGTCAAAGATAGTCAAGTTTGACTTTTCAGGAAAAACTATACACCTTATAACAAGGAACGGAGGGAGTATATGTTTGTCTCCAATTTTTTTCAGAATTTTTTAAATGTTTATCTTTTTTTAATCATGCAGGAGCATATGAGCTCGGGTGCCAAAGTGAATTTCCTTAGGTTGGCCACTTACATGCTGTCGTTGTTAGATATTAGGAGGACTGAAACAACAGCAAAAAAAGTTGGGCCCGGGCTAGGCTAGAGATGAAACCCATAAAAACCTACAAAAAGGGAAAGACAAGAAAAAGGGGGAAAAGAAAGAGAAAGAAAATAGGAAATTATTAGCCTAAGTCATGGTTCTGGCACATGGATTGCTAACTTCCAAGCGCTCCAATCCATGGATAGTTCTTTGGTGACATTGTGATCCTTCAAGTCTCTCTTTACATACTCCTCGAGCGTCAGTTTTGGCCTACCCTGTCTCTCCTTACATTATTAGCGCGCCTTAAATTCCGTTGCTGCCCTGGTGCTTTTAGGGGCTTACGTTGTATATGTATAAACCATCCATCACCAAAGCAAATAGATAAGGGCTAACAGACCCTTGATGTACTCCAATTTAATAATAATAATTATAGTTTTATAGTCACGTAGTAATAGCAGTTAACCTAAGAATTTTAATGACAATTTTTTTATTTGTGGTGCTTACATTTTACAGCACAAACAAATCACATGTTGCATTGCTCATTACTTGCTCCATGACTCCTTGTGCAGGTAAATACCCAAGTGTTACTACTTTGAAGGTTACGAGTGGTACATGTGACAAGAAATTTCTTAATGATGGATCCAATAACTGGGGCAAATGTTCAAGAAAAGGACAGAAAGAAATTTAGATATCATGCGAGAATAAAATGTTGTGTTCTCAAACTCTTCTGCCCGTGCAGAAAATGCATGCTAGTTTCCACATCTTCCAATATCAAAGTTGGGCAGAATTCCAACAACCAACAATATGCCATGCTACTCCAGTGCAAGACAGATTCTTGTCCAAACAAGTGCAATCGTTTTTGCTTGATAGAAAGAATATGCAGCCACAGGATTCAAACAAAGCACTCCATCTACTTGTTGTTATCCGAAATTTTAATATTAGAAGAAAACACATAGGAGAATGTCGATGTAATGAATAACAGAGAAAGGAGAAGTCACTGTAATGAAACATGTAGATTCTAGGCATGAAAGACAAACTACTGTTTCAAATTTTACTGTAAGCGAAATGGTATGTTTGAGTGACTTGAGTAAAACAATATATAACAGGTGCTACACCCATGATAGAAACAACATGCTCTCCAGGATTTTGAACTAAAGACAATGCCAGCTAAATGGCGGAGTAATAGAATTGCAGGCACAAAAGACTCAATAAAAGAGCAAACCAACAATCAAATATGATAAAAACTATACATCACATGAAATATGCTTGGGAGGCCTGTGCAGGACCGGCAAAGCATTCACATGCGTACTGCCCACATTGGTGTCAAGTACCAGAACACTAGGTCATTAGAATCACACGTATTCTGCCAATGAATATATATTCAATGTAAGGTATGTTCATACACATCCTATGGAATATAAGTTTCGATATGCTTACCTGGGTGAGAAAGATTCTTCAGCAGCTGCTGCCGCTGCCGTCATATCTGTAGAATCAGGTAGACCAGTGCCCATGTCACCAGCATGCACCAAAGCCCTAGATCAGAAGAATTTGAAGTTTTAAACTCACAAAATCAGTCAAGACATTTATCCCAAAATGGTTCTTGCAGAAAGGATTTCAACTCTAACAGTTCTTAAACAGAAAGTACTTGTAACCATATTGCACTTATCTTTGTCCTACTCAAGTTTAAATGAGTGCGATCAAGGTAAGACAGCAATTTGCTGGTCAATGCTGAGAGCTCAAAATGGTTCTTTCAACACAAATCACTATCCATCTGCAATTGTACTGCACTTTCTACTCATTTTTTTTCTACTTTTTGGGTGTGGTTGTGCTATCAGATGGAAAAGAAGGAAAGGAAATGGTAAAATAGCTATCTCGGTAACACGGAGGAGGATGGTGTAGAATGCGCATGAGATCACCGGGAAGACAGTAGTTCTGGTGGTAGGGACCTATGCTACCATCACATATGTCTGTACCCGAACAAATTAAGATTCCTCTACTAGGTCTATTGCAGGTCAGGATCAGCACCACCGTGTATGCCAATGATTAAGGGAAATGCGTAGTGGCTGGTTTGTGGAATTTAGGGGCCTCCACTACCCTGTGTGCCTATAGTTGGTCTGAATACATAGCACTCTGCCGAACACGGACCAATTTCTGGCGAGGACTGCGAGAAGAGTTAAAGGTAAATTTTACCAACAATACGTATATTCAATGCTGATATATATTTTTTTTTTGCGACTAATGCTGATATTTTTCTGGGAGACTGTGTTTGTTCGTGAAACTACAATGAGAAAGCATAAGTTTAGAGGTCCGAAAATCTATGTATTCATCCATCAAAACCAGAACTGGTTTGACGGCGCAGGCCACTCACCAGTTCCACGGGAGGCGGAGGACGATGCTTCTGGTGAGCTGGTTGCGGATGGCACCTCCCTCTCGTCGGAATAAGGTCGAGGTGTAGAGAGGGACGAAGCCGGGGCCGGAATTGGAAACTCCGCCCATGGCGACGGCAAGGGCGCTTCCGATTCGCTCCGGCCCCAATTAGGGTTCCTAGCTAGGGCATATGTCGCGGCATAGTATGCAGCTGCGTGACGCTCGAGGCGCGGCGCGGCCGGTGACGGAGTTGGCGAGCCCGAGCCGCCGGCCGGTGAGGTCGGGAGTCTAGGGTGCTTGGTCTGTCCGGGCTGGAGGCTAGCTGCAAGGATTATAGTGGGCTTTTTCACTAGTGAGCCCAAGCCAGGCCCATGTACCAGGCAGGCCTTCGGCTTCTTCTCGTACCCGGTCCTGGGACACATATATTGGGGGTCCTCTCTAAAAAAAACATATATTGGGGGTTTCCCTAATCTCAAAAAATAAATATTTGGGGTTTCCCTATAAAAAATAATTCTATGGGGTCCGTATCAACAGTTAACTTTAGCTTTCGGGGTGCAACGAAATAAATGGACCGAGCCCACCGCTAACAACCTAACTGTGGTTTCCCGCCGGCCGGCGTAACGGTTGTGCCGTCCTCGTCCATGAACGCGTTAGTCAGTCAACGACTGCCATGACCATCCCTCGATCTCTCGTTGTTCTCCGATGCCGGCGAGTACCAGCTCGGTTTGTTGGCAAGATGTGTCATCATAGTCTCCGGTCGCCTACGCCTCTTCTTTGTCTCTAGTAGCCGACCGCAGCACTCGCCGATTCCTACTCGACCGCGGCGAAGCTCGAAAGCTCTCGCTTGGTGTGTCTGGCTCGTTTGGTGGCAGTGGGAGACGACAAAGACGAGGTGCGGATGCTGCGGGGGAGACTTGGGTAGGATCTCACCCTTAGGTGAGATCGTAGGATCAACTTTTTTAATTATTTTTTTAAACTGTAAAAAAATCTGAAAAAAATAGACAACATACTTACAGTCGACTCGTACAACTCCAAAAATTGGCAGCTCAAAACTCGACCTACAGTTAGAGAGGCAAAAAAGAGAAACTACACTGTGAATAGTGTCAGATTTGAGTGACACTATTCACACCGAAATTTCTCTTTTTTGCCTCTCTAAGTATAAGTCGAATTTGAAGCTGCCAATTTTTGACGTTGCATATGTAACATAGATGCGTGTTGTCTATTTTTTTCGGAATTTTTCGACATGTTTTGAATTTTCAAAAAAATGGATCTCACCTAGGGTGAGATCCTACCCAAGTCGTGCCCGCGAAATCTGCGTGCCTCTATCACTGCTAACCATTGATATTTGAACCGCATGTTCAACGCCCTCAAACGAATGATTTTTTTTTGAAAAATAATTCAGAGGGGCTGGTCGTCTTCTTTCTATTAAATATGTGGATGGCGTGCCAGTGCCGCTACCTCGAAGAGCTTGTCGTTGTTGGTCACAGAGGGGAAGTCATTAAGGCCACGGTCCTGCTGGTCCCTCGAGAAGAAACCATCAAAGTTGTCGCCTCTAGAAGATCGACTGATGGAAGATCCCATGATCGAAAAAAACCTCATACTGGCACCAGAGCCAAGCCAACTTGACAGATAGGAGGCTGGAGGACCAAACTACACAGGGAGTCGTCGCTAAGTTCATAAACCCTGTAAACCCTGCTAATCCTAACCTCACCAGCCAGAGAGGCAGGCGGGATTTTACACCCTCCTCAATGATATCGTCGAAATGGAGAGGCTCAAGGAAAATTTATTCGTCCGATGACGCCGCCACCACCAACGAAGCGTTGCATGTTGACCTAAAGCTTCAAAGTAAAAATAATAATTAGAGCTCCATCTGATAGATCGAAGCCTCTCCGCGCTACTATACCCAAGGAGGAGGAGGGGCAACGATCTACCGACGAGGAGGGGGCTCCCCACGCTACTATTCCACCGGGGAAGGAGGGGGCGGCGATCTACCAACGGAGGAGGGGTGTGGCCTCTCTAGGGTTTGGAGAGAAGAGAAAGTGTGCCTTTCTTCTCTAATGCGTGCGGTTTAGTAGTAAGGAAAAAGGGATCTGGGAGACTGGGAGTTTAGGGCATCTCTAGGCGTGCCCCCCAGCGCCCCCCCAGGACGCGAAATAGCGCCGTTTTCTCCTAGTCGGCCCCCCAGGAGCCCAAATAGCGCCGTTTCGCGCCGGCGAACCCAAGCCAAACCCAGCGCGCCGGGGTTCGTCTGGGGAGGCAAAAGGCACGCGTGGGCCAGACCTGTCGGCGAGACGAGTCGATTTCCACCCTTTCTTCTATCCCGTCCCGTCGCCGCCACGTCTCCGTCGGCACCACCCCCACTCCCTCCGCCGCACGCAAGCAGCTAGGAACCCCTCCACCTCGCCCAATCCACGCCGGCGGCGCCGCCCCTTCCCTCCGTCGTGATCTAGCCGGCAGGAAGGCTCTCGGGAACGCTCGCGCCCACCTCGCCAGCTAGCTGTTCGGCGTTTTGTCCGCCCAGCCATGGACTCCGAAGACGAGGATCTGCTCGCCGAACTGCTCGATGAGGAACCCGAGGCCGCCGTCGACGATGAAGAACACTTGCTGGTCCTTGCCTGTCTCGCCGGCATGCTCGCAAACGATGCGCGGCCGCGGCGTGGTGGCTCGGCGCCTGGTCGCCGCAAGAGCAAGCCGAGGTAGCGCTACGAAGGATACTGCATCCTCTACTCCGACTACTTCACCGATAATCCCATGCAGGGCGAGGACGTGTTTCGGCGCCGTTTCCGGATGAACCGCAAGCTCTTCGTCGACATCATGCATGCCATCCGGGAATTCGACACCTACTTCAAATTGAAGAAGGATTGCACCGGTACGGTAGGCTTTACCTCATTCAGAAGTGCACAATGGCCATGAGGTTGCTTGCATACGGTACGGTAGGCTTTACCTTGCTGATGGCATCTACCCAAAGTGGTCAACATTTGTGAAGAGCATCTCCAACCCTGTGCCAGGAAGTGCGAAAGCTTGGTTTTCCAAGTGCTAGGAGGCTTGCAGGAAGGATGTTGAGCGGGCATTTGGTGCGCTGCAGTCTCGATTCGCTGTTGTCCGGTAACCAGCTATGACTTGGTCGAAGGCCAATATGTGGGAGGTGATGAACTGTTGTGTGATCTTGCACAACATGATCATTGAGAGCGAGCGGAATGCTCCGGTGACTGACACAAATGAGCCATACTACCGACAGGGTCCTCTTGCAGATGTAGATCACCAGATGTCGACATCATGGGCAGCCTTCCTCGCTATGCGTCAGGAGATTCAAGACACTGCAGCACATACACAACTGCAGAATGATTTGGTGGCGCACTTGTGGGTGCGCAAAGGCAATGTCAATGCCTAGTTTTATTTGTTTTATTTATTTGCATTGTTGAACTATTTAAATTTTATGTTAAACTATCTATGTGTGAATTTGTATGTTGAACTATGTGGGAAAAAAATGTTTGGCTGTGGTGTTTCAATCAAATTGGCCGAAGATCGCCGGCTGGGGGGCGACCTGGGGCGAACGGCTGGGAAACGGCGCCCCCCCAACACGCCGAATAGCGCCGTTGCCCCCCCAGGCAGACCAAAATAGCGTCGTTTTTTGGGCCTTGGGGGGGGCGAACGGCTGGAGATGCCCTTACACGTACCGGTCGGCCGGTGAGTCGACGAGCGGATGCATAGCGCCGCCTGATGACGTGAAACACACGTTCGTTGGGAGACCCCAAGAGGAAGGTATGATGTAGTCAGCAGCAAGTTTTCCCTCAGAAAGAAACCAAGGTTATCGAACCAGTAGTGTCGGGGGAATACTTTCTGGATTAACCCGCGGCCCAGTGCGACTTAACTTACTCGCACGGACAAAGGCCCACTTGGGAGCAAGCCCAATATTGAACCGCCATAAGGGGAAAGATCTAGAAGACATATCCCGGAGGACGTGAAGACCAAGTAGTCTCCGAGTAGGCCTCTGTGGATGTATTCCTTATGGGGAAGTTTCCTTTTGTAACCTAGCGAGCCTCTGTGTATATAAAGAGGACTCGCAGGACTTAGAGCGGGTCAAGCTATCAAGCCCAAACCCTAGCTCATACGGCGAGTACCAGATCGGATCGCCTCCATTGTAACACCTCGATTATCATATCAATACCAATCTAGGGTAGGCAGGAAGTAGGTCTTTTACCTCACATTGAGGGGGCCGAACCTGGGTAAATCTGTGTTGATCTTTGTTCCTGCGATCCCAAGCTCGGAGATGCTTGACTCGCATAATCCCACACCTACGAAGTCATCTATGACACCTGACGTGACAAACCCACGACAGTTGGCGCCCACCGTGGGGCCTGCGGTCAAGAGCGTCACGTTCCGCGCAGGATCCATGAAGGGAGCTGAAGATCTTGTTGTTGGCCGTATCATCACGGTCAATGGCACACCCCTCATCGACGATTCAAGCTGGGGGCCGGAAGCAGATTATTTGGAGACCGGCCACGTCATCCCGTTCGGATCCATCAACGTCTTCGTCGGCTTCATCGGTGGCAGGTCCGTTAGATCGGTCCAGGAAGGCGATTCAGTAGAAGAAGTCGCCGATGACGGGGAAGAATCCGTGGAAAGCATGGACTCGCAAGAGTTTGGGTCCATCATACCTGCCTTTGAAGAAAGTTGCTGGGGTTACCCACCAGAAATCACATCATCACCAGATCAAGAGATGGCACAAGTCGCGGTTTACATGGCCGGAGGAGCAGGTGCATCAGGAACTGCTGGAGAAACCGAGGCATCGGCACCCCCAAGCAACCCACTTCTTGTCCCTGTGTCAGCCACGAACGCCGCCCTCCGTGCAACAGAAATTGAGGCCGCCAGGGCCGAGCTCCTGTATGAGGTTCGAAGGATGGAAGAAGAGCGCCGCAGGCTCGATCAGATAAACCAAGGAATCCAACAGGACGGCAGAGAGTAGCCGCGCTGGCTGCGACTCAACAACAGGTTGACCCGCAAACACAGCTGCGCGCGACTCAACCAACAGTGGAAATCCCGCTCACTCCAGCCGCGGGGACGGGAATCCAGACGACTGCGGAAGGAAGGGTACCAACAAATCAAGAGACCCAGCAACAACCAAGGAGGTTTCACACCCCACAGGGCCATTACCAGAACCCTGTCGATAATATGTATGCTGCGGCTAATATCTTGACTCAGATGGTACCAACAGGCGATGACCCGGTCAATGCTGAGGCGCGGCGCGCGATTCAGATGCTAAGTACGGCAGTCCTGCAACAAGCCAATAGGGCGGAAGCCGAAGCACAGCTGCCCCTCGTACCAGCCAATCACAGGATTACAGCAGAAAGAAGCGTCCAGAGCAGGCCACCAGAGGACGTGTCAGGAGTCGCACAGAGGCAGCAGGAGCAAGTCGCAGAAGCGCAGGCGAATGCACCATTGATGCAAAAGCGGCCCGCAGATAACCCCGCAGGCGCGCCCACAGCCCTGTCCTCGCGACTCAAGGGACCGGCGTGTTTCACTGAGAGGATCAGATCGGAACCTTTTCCTGAAGATTTCAAAGGGCCACGCAAGGTGGCAAACTATAACGCCAGCATGGATCCAACCACTTGGCTCAACAATTACGAGATGGGCATGAGCATCCTAAACGCATCTGAAGAGATCTGCGCACGCTACCTAAACATGATGCTAGAAGGAGCAGCGCACATATGGCTGCAAAATTTGCCTCCCAACTCTATAAATACTTGGGAGGAACTGAAGGATGCCTTCGTTAAGAACTTCCAAGGAACTTGCAAGCGACTCTGCAATATAGAAGATTTAGAGCGTTGTGTCCAGAAGGAAGGCGAGTCAAGTCGCCATTGGATGAAAAGGGTGGCAGAAATAATACACTCCTCAGATAATATACCACCAAGCTCAGCCGTCCTGGTGATGGAGAAAAACTGCAAGTTTGAGCCGCTGATTCATAAGCTGGGTCGCATGAAGGATAAAGTCAAGAGCCTCAGCGAGGTGATGGCTGCGGCTAACAAATATGCCAGCTCAGATAAAACCAGAGACGCGTCAGACGGAGAAGAAGAGGAGGTTGCTGCAAAAGGAAAGAAAAACTCCAACAAGCCCCAGCAGCAGCAAACGAGCCACAACAACACGAGTCAAAACAAACGCAAAAGCGAAGATGGTCACTCAGGGCTCGTCGCCAATACGCGTGGAGGATTCAGAGGCCAGCGTGGAAGGGGTCGAGGATACGGCTCCCGTCCAATCAATATGCAAGAAGTTTTCAACCGGCCATGCGACCTTCATGCGACAGGTGATGGACGGCCAGCGGACCATACCAAGGCGCAATGCCATTATTACAAAAAGTGGAAAGAAGAGAGCCAACACAACGGGGGGAATTCCCATGAAGGAAACCCTAGTGCGGCTCATAACACAAATATTGGGCAGCACGGCGCGAGTAACCCCAGGCAGACGGGGCAGTATCACACAATAGTTATCGATACCTCCAAAAGAGAAGAGAAATTGAGCCGGAGAAGTCAGCAGGTGAACGCCGTGATACCACAACACCCGCTTGGTTAAGGTGGTCAGAATACGCGGTAACCTGGAGTCGCGACGACCACCCGCCACAGGTACGGGAACCTGGCAAGTTGGCACTGGTTGTGGCACCATACGTTGCAGGATACAAGCTGACCAAAGTGCTTATGGATGGAGGAAGCAGCATTAATATCTTGTACTACGATACTTTCCAGCGTCTAGGACTCAAGGATTCCAGCCTGCAGCCCACGTCAACAGTATTTCACGGCATTGTCCCAGGAAGGTCCGCACGGCCAGTGGGGAAAATAACCCTAGGGGTAACTTTTGGAACAGAAGAGAACTTTAGAAGTGAATTCCTAAGCTTCGAAGTGGTAAAATTCCAAAGCCCATATCACGCCTTGTTTGGAAGAACGGCCTTTGCTAAGTTTATGGCCAGGCCATGCTACGTGTACCTACAGTTGAAGATACCAGGACCAAAAGGGGTCATCACAGTGTACGGAGATAGAGAAAAAGCAATAGAATGTGAGAAAGGAGATGCGGCTTTCGCAGAATCCGCCTGTGCCGCGGAAGAACTAAAAGGTTATAAGTCGCAGGTGGACCCAAACGATATGAGTGTGGTTACCACGCCATCTGCCGAGCCACCAATGAAATTCAAAGCGGCCCAGGACACTAAGCAGATAAATCTTGTTCCTGGCGACTCATCCAAGCAAACTAGCATTGGAGCACACATGGAAGAAGAGCAGGAGAAGGCCCTCGTCGCTTTTCTCCAGGAAAATAAAGACATCTTCGCATGGAAGCCGTCAGATATGCCAGGGGTACCAAGAGAATTAGCAGAACATAGCCTCAAAGTGAACCCTGCGGCTAAACCAGTGAAGCAGCCACTACGGCGTTTTCATGATGACAGGAGAAAGGCAATAGGAGAGGAAATAGCTCGCTTGCTGGCTGCAGGATTCATCACAGAGGTATACCATCCGGAATGGGTGGCAAATCCAGTATTGGTTATGAAAAAGAACGGTACGTGGCGAATGTGCGTTGATTACACCAGTCTTAACAAAGCTTGTCCAAAGGATCCATTTGCTTTGCCGAATCGACCAAGTAATTGATTCAACTGCTGGGTGCGAGCTGTTATGCTTTTTGGACGCCTATTCAGGCTACCATCAAATCAAGATGAAGAGGGAGGACCAAGAAAAGACGTCCTTCATCACACCCTTCGGAGCTTTTTGTTACGTCAGCATGCCCTTTGGGTTGAAGAACGCAGGTGCGACTTACCAAAGATGCATTCAGAATTGCCTACATGAGCAAATAGGTCGCAACGTTCATGCCTACGTGGATGATATTGTGATTAAATCGCAAGTTAGCCAGGATCTTATTGGTGATCTGGCAGAGACATTCACAAATCTCAGAAAATACAACATGAAGCTCAACCCCACAAAGTGCGTTTTCGGAGTACCAGCAGGAAAGCTATTGGGATTCATAGTATCAGAAAGAGGCATTGAGGCCAATCCTGACAAGATAAAGGCCGTGATGGATCTCCAAAAGCCAGAAAAGATAAAAGATGTACAGCGGCTTACTGGTTGCGTAGCAGCTTTGAGTCGCTTTATATCAAGATTGGGAGAGAAAGCACTACCTTTGTACAGACTGTTGAAAAAATCAGACACCTTCGTTTGGGACGCAGAGGCCGACGAAGCTCTGACAGCCTTGAAACATCAATTGACAAATGCTCCAGTTCTGGCGGCTCCAAAAGATAAAGAGCCAATGCTACTATACATAGCGGCAAATTCCCGCGCTGTGAGTGCTGTCATGGTTGTGGAGAGACAAGAAACGGGAAAGGAATACCCTGTCCAGAGACCAGTATACTACGTGAGCGAAGTCCTCACAGCTTCCAAACAGCGTTACCCACAGTGGCAGAAGTTGGTGTTTGGAGTGTTCATGGCGAGTCGCAAGCTGAAGCACTACTTCCAAGAGCATCCAATAACTGTGGTGAGTTCAGCACCATTGGCAGATATCATTCGTAATCGAGAAGCTACTGGAAGAGTCGCTAAGTGGGCGATCGAGTTGGGACCACATCACATCAGTTACGAGCCGCGCACATCAATTAAGTCGCAAGCCCTTGCAGATTTTATTAACGATTGGACAGAAATCCAAGTTGCTCCTAGCATGGCAGAAACCAAATACTGGACCATGCATTTTGATGGGTCAAGACAGTTGCAAGGCTCGGGGGCTGGAGTTGTTCTGACATCTCCCAAGGGAGACAAGCTGCGGTATGTGTTACAGATACACTTCAACTGCACAAATAACGTGGCGGAGTACGAGGCACTGCTTCATGGTCTACGTATAGCAAAGGAGATGAACATCAGTCGCATACGCTGTTTTGGCGATTCAGACTTGGTGGCACAGCAGGTCTCCGGAACGTGGGACAGCAAGGATGCGAACATGGCTGCATATAGGAGAGAGGTGGACAGAATTGCTGGACATTTCACTGGATACCAAGTTGAACATATTGATCGGAGACAAAATGAAGCTGCGGATGCCCTGTCTCGGCTTGGATCCAACAGACAGTCAGTCCCACCCAATGTTTTCCTGGATGAACTGCACAATCCATCAGTCAAACCTCCAGCAGAATTGACATTGCAGAGCCAGAGGATGATTCAACTTTAGTCGCAGCCCTGCATGAACAGCCAGGATGGACAGAGCCATACATGGCATATTTAAGTCGCGGAGTGCTGCCGGACGATGAAATTGAGGCGCGCAAAATCATACGACGATCAAAGGCCTATACAATCATCAACAACGAATTATACAAGCGCAGCGTATCAGGAGCATTCCAAAGATGTGTCTCACCAGAAGAGGGACGAAAAATCTTGCACGAAATTCATTCAGGCGATTGTGGCCATCATGCTTCGTCAAGATCTTTGGTGGCAAAGGCGTTCCGACATGGATTCTTCTGGTTAACAGCATTAGCAGATGCAGAGCAAATTGTCAGAGTGTGCGATGGATGTCAAAGATACGCTAGGCAAGATCATATGCCAGCCCAAGCACTTCGCACAATACCCATCACATGGCCTTTTGCCGTATGGGGTTTTGACATGGTAGGGCCTTTCAGACGGTCTTCAAACGGAAAAACTCACCTCTTAGTCATGGTGGACAAATTCACAAAGTGGATAGAAGCAGAACCTGTGGGAGATTGCGAGGCTGAAACAGCAGTCAAGTTCTTGAAGAAGGTCATATTCCGCTTCGGTTACCCCCATAGTATCATTACAGACAATGGGAGCAACACCTCTGAAGGGGCTACACAGATATTTTGCGCAGACAATGGGATAAGATTGGACCTCACGTCAGTAGCACACCCGCAGAGCAATGGACAAGCTGAGCGAGCTAACCAGGAAATTCTCCATGGAATTAAGCCGCGCCTTATTGAAAAGGTCGAAGCATCTCCAGGATGTTGGGTGGAAGAACTGCCAGCAGTACTGTGGAGCTTGAGAACAACCCCTAACAGATCCACAGGATTTACACCATATTTCATGGTCTATGGAGCAGAAGCAGTCATGCCCAGCGATATCATACATGATTCACCAAGAGTTGCGGCTTACATCGAGACAGATAATGAGATAGCTCGGCAAGACTCGGTGGACACATTAGAAGAGGTTAGAGACTTGGCAGCATCAAGGTCAGCAGTATATCAACAAGACTTGCGACGCTATCATGCCAGACGCATCAAAACCCGCACCTTTCAAGAAGGCGACCTAGTACTGCGACTTAAACAAGATCACAAGGGAATGCATAAGCTGTCCTCTCCATGGGAAGGACCCTACATCATCAGCAAGAAGCTAAACAATGGGTCGTACTACCTGCTGGATGTAAGGGAAGAAAGCAGCGAACGCCATGATTTCGAGGATCGTCTCGAGGCACCTCGCCCTTGGAACGTCGCACACCTGCGACCGTACTATACATAAGAAAAGGCTAATCAGAGCCAAGCATCATCCTTTCCAGCTTTATAGCTGAGTATCATCACAGCCACTCAGGGCTAGAACTTCAACTTTGGTCGCCACCTAGGCGCGACCTATGCAACATCTGATCGCCACCCAGGCGCGATCGACCCTTGTATCAGAAACCGGCTGCCACCTAGGCGCGGCCGTAAACTTTGTATCATCTCTGGTCGCCACCTAGGCGCGACCGACCCCATGTATCACCATGGATCGCCACCTACGCGCGATCCAACCCTATGTATAACACTCGGTTGCCACCTAGGCGCGACCTTATGTGTCATCATAATCAAAGCTTATCATAGCTTAGCCTATCATGGCAATATCATTATGTTTCTTGGGGTCTTTGTTACCCTGAAACAGCCGATTTATTGGCAATTATCAAATTTACCTTAAGTTGGATTGCTACTCGCATTATGTGGCCAAAGTACTGGGGTGTGGCGTCAATCGAGCTTGATTGCCTATCATGGCCGCTCTCGACCCTGAACACACATATTCCTAGGAAATACTGAGTCGCGCGAGTGCCCACTTAAGGATTCAGATGGCCTAACTAGAGGTCGATGTACTGCTTATAGTACGGCAACACCAATTACAATTACTTGTAACTTAACAATTGTTTTATTTATGATATCAAGTTACAGGTGATGACCTTCAGAGTTCTCTGAGAAGAATTGAGATGATTACCACATAACATCCTCTCAATCCTTGGGGGCTATATCATATTATCATCAAAAATTTGAAGATAGATCGTCATCAAGTTCTGAAGCTATCAGGATACTCTAACAAAGAAGCTCACGAAGTCAGATGATCTTCCAGGTGCGAGTCAAGGCCAAACTTGCACAATTATAAGTCGCGAAACAAGGAAAAGCGCGGCCTAAGCATTCAAGATCAAGAAATACTATGAAGTTCAGGCCACGCTTGGGGGCTAATGTCGGGGGAATACTTTCTGGATTAACCCGCGGCCCAGTGCGACTTAACTTACTCGCACGGACGAAGGCCCACTTGGGAGCAAGCCCAATATTGAACCGCCATAAGGGGAAAGATCTAGAAGACATATCCCGGAGGACGTGAAGACCAAGTAGTCTCCGAGTAGGCCTCTGTGGATGTATTCCTTATGGGGAAGTTTCCTTTTGTAACCTAGCGAGCCTCTGTGTATATAAAGAGGACTCGCAGGACTTAGAGCGGGTCAAGCTATCAAGCCCAAACCCTAGCTCATACGGCGAGTACCAGATCGGATCGCCTCCATTGTAACACCTCGATTATCATATCAATACCAATCTAGGGTAGGCAGGAAGTAGGTCTTTTACCTCACATTGAGGGGGCCGAACCTGGGTAAATCTGTGTTGATCTTTGTTCCTGCGATCCCAAGCTCGGAGATGCTTGACTCGCATAATCCCACACCTACGAAGTCATCTATGACACCTGACGTGACAAACCCACGACAAGTAGGAGCAGCAACTCTTCAGAAGGTTGTCAACGGCGCCAGAAAAATAGCTGTCGAAGGGAGTCTGGACTGTTGACGTGGAATCTGCACACACACAATCAAACTACTTTGCCCAACGAAACAGTGAGGTTGTCAGTCTCACTGGCTTGCTGAAAACAAAGGATTAAACGTATGGTGTGGAAAATGAGTATTAAATTGCAGAGAATGAAAAAGGAACAGTTTGCAGTTTGTGGTTGTTTAATCAGTTTAAAAGAATGGACCGGGGTCCACAGTTCACTAGTGGTGTCTCCATAAAAGATAACTAACATGTTGGGTGAACAAATTACAGCTGGGCAATTGACGAATAGTGAGCGCATGACAATGCATATACATGACATGTTGACTACTATGATATTTAATTGGGCATTACGACATAATACATAGACCGTTATCCACAGCATCTATGACTAATAATCCACCGCCGGGTTGTCATCCGAGTCCCCCGTTGGTATTAAGTTGCAAGCAACGGATAATTGCATTAAGTAAAGTGCGTAATGTAAACAAACACATATGCCCGTGGACATAGCATCGTTAGGTTATCCCTAGTGGCAACAGCACATCCACAACCTTAGAACTTTTGTCACTGTCCCAGGTTAAACGGAGACATGAACCCACTATCTAGCATAAATACTCTCTCTTGGAGTTACAAGCATCTACTTGGCCAAAGCATCTACTAGTAACGGAAAGCATGCAAGATCTTAAATAACATATAAGATAGATTGGTAATCAACTTGACATAATATTCAATATTCATCGGATCCCACCAAACACAACATGTAGCATTACAATAATATGATCTTGATCATGTAGGGCAGCTCACAAGATCTAAACATGATGGCACAAAGTGGAGAGACAACCATCTAGCTACTGCTATGGACCCTTAGTCCAAGGATGAACTACTCACGCATCACTCTGGAGGCAGGCATGGCGATGTAGAAGCCTCGGTGACGATTCCCCTCTCCGGCAGGGTGCCGGAAGAGGTTCTGAACCCTCCCGAGTTTTGGTTGACGACGGCGGCGTCTCTGGATCTTTTCGTGGATTTTTGCTCAGGTACTTAGGGTTTTCGCGTCGGGGGGGAATAAGTAGGCGAAAGGGCGGCGGCTGCGGACCCCCGAGGGGCCACACCACCCTAGGGCGCGGCAGAAGGGGGGCCCGCGCCCTAGGTGCGTGTGGCCTCCTGGTGGCCCTCCTCTGCTGCTCCTTCGCTCCGTCAGGCGTGTTCTGGAAAAATAGGCACCCCCGTGTAGTTTCGTCCAATTCCGAGAATATTTCCAGACTAGCTTTTCTGGAATACAAAAACAGCAGAAAACAGGAACTGTCACTTCGGCATCTTGTTAATAGGTTAGTCCCAAAAAATGTATAAAAGTGATATAAAGTAGATGCAAAACATGTAGCAATTGGTATAAAACAAGCATGGAACATCAAAAATTATAGATACGTTTGAGACGTATCAGCATCCCCAAGCTTAGTTCCTACTCGTACTCGAGTAGGTAAACGATAAAAATAAAATAATTTTTGAGGTGACATGCTACCATCATAATCTTGATCATATAATATTGCAAGGCACATGTAAATGAATGAAGTGATCCAAGTCAATGGTCTATAATTTGCTACCAAATAGATAATGAGTAAACAATGAATCACTGATAACCCCCAAGAGCAAGGGATCACTGTAGCACCTCTCAATGTAGAAGTAAGGTATCGATCCGCAGGAGCAAGAAGGAAAAGTTATCTATTCCCTACAACTAAAGTGTCACAAGTTTTAGTTGATTATGCACTAAAGAAGTTTATAGAACAAGATGGTTGGTTTGATGGATGTAAAAGTGTCCCAATCCTCTTCTTTGCAAGAGGACAAGACAAAGGTAGTAGCAAGTGAAAGCTCTCAAAGAGAGAAAGCCCAATCCTCTATGTAGCAAGAGGACAAGCTCAAGTGTGTGTTTCTTATAGGAACAATGGACATGGTTCATGGGTTCACTTAATCCTCTCTCTCTCTCATCTACGGTGATCATCATGTTATAGATAAAGTACACACAATTGTCATGTTTTAATGGTAGCTTTTTATGACGGCTATATGTCCTAAAACACATAGTTGAAAGAAATACTCATTTGTGTTGCTAGGTCACCCCTCGTAAGGCTAGCGTGGTTTCTCTCACTCCCACATCATACTCTTTCTTTTTACCCCAGATAAAGGACGTTGGGCGGTACTGTGTCACTCAATACCTATGCCGTGTCACATCGGCCATCCCGTACCCACATACATCATACTTCAAAGTATGACAAATCACAAAAGCTCCAACACAACGGTAAATGCATAACAAATCATCTCACACCACAATATTCACCACAAAGGTATTACATAGATGACCTTAATCATGTTTAGCAGCTCATACGGTACTAATTAGTGAAGCTCAAGAGAGAGGAGAGATACATAAGTTACCACCACAAACCCTAGTCCAGGGGGTGGACTACTCCCCCTTCATCATGGTGATGATGGTGAAGAAGTTCTTGCTGTAGATGTTGATGATGAACACGCCGAGGGGGTGGAGCCCTCCGGAGGCGATTCCGGCGGCGTTTCCCCCCTCCGATCTTCTCCGGCGGCAGCCTTCTGTCTCTCTCTGTTTCGTGGTTCTGTGTTTCTCCGCCGCCTCCTTTCGCGAAATGTCATGGGACCTTTTTTATAGGCGTTTTTAGGTCAAGACGGAGTCGGTGGAGCAAAGATCAACGACAACGGAGCCACGAGGGCCAAACGGGTGGGCCCCACGCGGCCACATTACTGGCCGCGTGGGCCACCCCCGTTTGGGCCTCGGGCCTCCGCTTGTTCGCTTCCTTCGCCCACAGGTCTTCTTCCTTCCAAATATTGACGCCCGTAAATTTCTAGGTGATTTCATTGACGTTTGGGTCCCTGAAACATTAAAATAAGAAAACGGGGTTTTCTGCCTGTGCAGGGTTAATTCCATAAAATAGGAAATAAATGAATATTCCAAAAATCATTATAAAACATTGATATAACCCTTATGATGCAAATATGATTGGAATATAAGCAATTAAAGTGCAAAGTTCATGTATGCATTTTACATGCATCAATCACACAAGCTAAACGTTTTCATGAATAGTACTTTCGAGACAAGCATCAAACAGTTTTGCATAAGTGTTAACTCATAAAGCAATAGTTTCTAATAAAAGGTATTTAATCAACACAAAGGAAGAATTTAGTTTCAGCATTTGCTTCAACTTTCAACATATTTATCACATGGATATTGTCAACACAAAGTAGTATAACAAGTCCAATACATTGCATATAACGCATGTTGCAACAAAGTTGACACTAGTGTTTGCTTGTGGAAGACAGAAAGAATAGGAAAACTGACTCAACATAAAAGTAAAAGAAAGGCCTTCGCAGAGGGAAGCAGGGATTAAATCATGTGCTAGAGCTTTTAGGTTTTTGAAAGCTATAGAGATTGCATAAAATATTTGATACTCCTCCCACCTTGCTAACACAAGCCATGGCTAACCGAATCCTCGGGTGCCTTCCATCAATCACATACATGGAAGAGTATCTATTTTGAGAGGTGTTGTTAATTGTCAACGAATGGTAGCGGGTGAGAACAGTATTTACCTGTCGAACGGACTTTTAAGAGCGGCTTCCATGAAGGACGTTATTTCTACCAGCAAGGCAGATCATCCCTCTTTCTCTTTGGTTTACACACATTCAGGTATTTCACTGTTTGTCATTGCTTACTGATGAATCAGGGCAAAAGTGTGAAGAGAATTAATTGGTTAAAGTTGTAATTAATTGGGACTGGGCACCCCGTTGCCAGCTCTTTTTGCAAGTTATTGGATAAGCGGATGTATATGCCACTAGTCCAGGTGTAAAAGTTCATTCAGCAAATAGAATAAAGAATAACCACACTAATTCCTCATGAGCTAGTAAACATTGACACAAAAAAGGAATAATAACATTTTGAATAATTTAAAGGTAGCACATGAAAAATTTACTTGGAGTGGCAAGGAAATACCACATATAGGTAGTTATGGTGGACACAAATGGCATGGATTTTGGCTCAAGGATTTGGATGCACGAGAAGCATTCCCTCTCAGTACAGAGTTTAGGCTAGCAAGGTTATGTAAGCAAACAAGAATATCAACCCGTACACCAAGTTTTATATGACAAACATATTGCAAACGTTATAAGACTTCATACCGTCTTCCTTGTTAACCAAATCTATATTAGAAAATATCTAGACCTTAGAGATACCACGATGCAAACCAAATTTTCAACAAGCTTTACGGTAGTTCTTCACTAATAGGCTTAACTCATGTGATGCACAATTTAATCATGATCTACTTGTTAACTCAAAACAATTGACAAGCATCAAGTTATCCATTTTAGTGATCTACAAGATTAAGCAAGTTTTTCCTTATACCAATTACCACATGCAACATTTTCTGAACCAACCAAACACCAATCAATTTATTTCATCAACTCTCCAAACAAATATAAGTGAAGCAAGAGAGTACTTTCTACAAAGAAAGCTAATAGCTCTGACAAGAGATACATGAAAACAGAGCTAAAAGCTGAACAGCGCTAGATATGAATACTCAACAAATATAAGTGAAGAATAGGAGTATTCTCATGAAAAAGCGGAGCGTGTCTCTCTCCCAATCAAGAATGTTAGGGTCCAGTCAAGCTTTATTGAAAATAAAAATGCAATACTGAAAATAAAAGCACACAGACGCTCCAAGAAAAGCACATATGATGTGAAAGAATTAAAATATAGTTTCACTAGATATGACCTGATAATTTTGACGATGAAGAAGGGGATGCTTGGGCATCCCAAGCTTAGACGCTTGAGTCTTCTTGAAATATGCTGGGGAGAGCCATGGGAGCCTCCCCAAGCTTAAGCTCTTCACTCTTCTTGATCCTATTATATCATCCTTCTCTCTTGACCCTTGAAAACTTCCGTCACACCAAACTCAAAGTAGATCTCATTAGAGGGTTAGTGCATAATCAAAAATTCACATGTTCTATAAAGACGCAATATGATTTATTACTTTAAACATTAGCTACAGCCATGATGTTATGTGAAGCTCTTCCACCAAAAAAGAATTCCACTCAACACTAGTAAAAGAGAGAATGCAAAATAAAAAGGCATAATCTGTCTAAAACAGAACAGTCCGCAAAGACGAATTTTTTCAAGGCACTTACGACGCTCAGATCGAAAAACTCTAGACTAATGAAAGTTTCAGACATTCATAAAGATTACGCACAAAATTTTTCAGATTTAATTAACAATCTGGTGATTTTAGGAATTTCGTACAGTGAACAGCAAAATCTGTTTCTGCGCAGCAATCAAAATTAAGCATCATCTTAACATTAGAGGCTACTCTTGGCACAACAATGCGAGAAAATAAAGATACAAAGGAGTTGCTACAGAAGTAAATAAGCACCTTGACTCAATAAAAGAAAAATTGCAGAAAAATAAAATGGGTTGCCTCCCATAAGCGTTTTTCTTTAACGCCTTTTAGCTAGGCACAAAGCATGCATCAAGTATTACCAAGTGAAGAAAGGTCTAATTCATCAAAAGCTTCATCAAGAACAGGGTTTGTCACACTAGAACTTTTCAGTTTACATAATTCTTGGGAAGAAAATTTAAATAGACCATTATGTGACTCACCCTCAAACTCATTGAACACGTTATCCGTTTTAAACGCACCCGTGGGTTTTGGTTTAGAAATTTTGGCACACATACATAAATTTTGCTCTCTCCCACAAAAGCCTTTTGCTTTTTAGTTTTAATAGAGGTAAAAGTAGAATTATTACATCCATAGCCTCCTCTAATTCACCAATCCTAAGATTTTGATTATCTTGAATAGTACTAGTTTCTAAAACAGCAATTCTTTCATTAATGGTTCCCAGTGATTCATCAACTTTGCTAGTACTATCAAGGAGATTTGGCAAATTTTTCTCTATAGACTCCAATTTCTTTATAACATCTTCCAAGGTGATCTCATTTTTAATGTTACTAACAGGTGGTGTTCCTACTAGGCTCTCAATAATATAACTAGCTTCCAACGCAGGGTACCAAGAAAGTTACCTCCCGTCAAAGTGTCCAAGACATATCTATACCAGCTAGTTATGCCAACATAAAAATTTCTAAGCAGGATCATAGTGGAATATTTTTTAGTACACCTACGATGAGCATCGCTGATTCTATACCAAGCATCTTTCAAACTTTCTCCACTTTGTTGCTTAAAAGATCGAACCTCAACTCCAGGAACCAAAACATGATGAGCCGAACCAGACATGATAACTAACAGAAAACAAAACTGAAAATAAACTAAATGCAAGTAACTAATTTTTTTTGTGTTTTTGATAATTGAAAGCAAACAAGATAAAATAAAATAAACTAAGCAAGACAAAAACAAAGTAAAGAGATTAGAAGCGTGAAACTCCCCTTGCAGAAGACTGCTGACATGGGTATGCCTATCGGGTACCCTACCATGAGGGTACCTGGTGTGTCGGCCCAGTGAAATCCAGGGTGTGCTGGGCCTGTCCTATACGGCCCTCGACACTTGATGGCGAATTTTCGCTAAGGACCAAGCCTACAGCCTGGAGAGCCTCGCGAGGCTAATTGCCTCGCGAGGGCATTTGAGGCAGCAGAGGCCTGCGGAGGCCATATCCACTGCTGCCCCCTCTTCAAGGAAATCTCCCCTGGGGAGAGGTCAACGCCGAATTCTCTACAGGGCGTCTAAGCCCTCGTGGAGATCGCTTCGCTGCAAAGCAACCTCTGCAGAGCGCACATGGGCTCTGCAGCGGCCGCAGAGTGACGCGCGCCCCTGCGCGCGGTGACGACGACGCCGCAGTTGCCATTTTTGGTGATTAAAGGGGTCAATAAAGCTGTGCCACCCGCTCCGGACTACCAGGATTTCCTCTTTGGTGCTAAGGGGACCGGCCGGCGCTACGCTACGCTCCAAGGCCAACGTCACCGTGGGCACCCCCACGTTCCTCTGCGGCCCCAGCTGGCCGTCCAGCATGGACGGTGGGTACTCTGCTACAGGAGTCAGCTTTACGCTCATGGACTGCGTCCATGGACACCCGGGCTGCGATGCACCGCGCTCCACCTTCTGCGCAACGTGACAGCCCTACCGCAGTGCGAGTGCAAGGAAGGAGCATGGGGCGCCTATAAAAGGAGGACGAGGTGCACCGTAGCAAGGGATCGCATTCTCACTCCAGCATAGCCACTTACGCGCAAGGAAGAAGAAGACCATTGTTTCCCTTCCTTGTGCACACCATTGCCAAAAGAGAGCCCTCGGCAAGCTCATTGTACTGTAACCTCTACAAGCAGTGCAATACAGACAAGCAGGAGTAGCGGTATTACCTCCACACGAGGGCCGTGAACCTGGGTACGGGCTGGTGTTCATCTCTGTCGTGATGTCCCTCCACTTGCTCGACGAGCACAGTCGCCGTGCAGGTTGAGGGTTGTTTGACCAACGTGTTCAGCCCCTTACACGAACTCTCTTCGTGAGCTTGACTACCCCTGTTTCGTGGGAGTCATTCTCCGACATGGTGCACGTATCGACTAGGCCCAACTATCAGAGCCTACATGAAGCCCATGAAGGGAGGCCCACGAAGATGGAGTATCCTCCAAGTTTGGCGAAGCAATAGTCGGTTTAGAGTTTCCTTACTTGTAAATCGAGTCGGTTACGAACACCCGGGACCCAGCCTATTATTTAAGGACTGGGAGGGCCATCGAACCAGACAACGACCAGAGCCACAAACCCTAGCGAGATCGACATCTCGCCGGGATCCTTGTAACCATCATATTCACAAATCAATAACAGACAGGCAGGACGTAGGGGTGTTACCTCCACACGAGGGCCCTGAACCTGGGTAAAATCTTTGCCCTGCTTGTCAGCCGACGATACTTCCAGCTCTACCACGTTCTCTCCCCCATATTCATAACCTAGGGACCTTAACCATGGGTCTTGATGAGTCTACCCCTCGTCAAGTGGCGCCGTCTGTGGGAAAGAATAGCGCTGGACTCGAAGTTTCGCCGGTCCCAACAGCAAACGGCAAATCGCCGATCACACCAGCAAACGGCAACTCGCCGATCTCATCTGCAAACGGCAACTCGCCGGCCATGTCAGCAAACAGCAACTCGCCGATCCAGGCGACACACGGCGACTCGCCGATCCACTCGAAAAGCGGCAGCCTGCCCGCTTCACCCGCAAAAAGCGCATCTGCTCTTCCAATGAATTTCAATCCGCACTCGCCGGAGCTTCAGGAGGCGTTTTCCGGCCTTGAATCAGGTTTGAGTTTAACTGTTGGAGCATTCAATTTTTTCGTAAACAATCTTGGCACGCAGGACTCAGACAGATCCGCAACAACTGGCGCTGGGTGCACTCGAGGCTCCGTCGACTGCGCTCGCCCCATCGTCGATTCCTGAAGCCTGCTCGCCCGCAACAACCATGTCGACCGGCGAGCTCGATAGGTTCATGATGACGGAACTCCAAGGCGAGGAAGCAGAATCAGCATACAACACAAGCAACATCGACTTCAACCTACCACTCGACGAGAGTTTCGACTGCGGGATCTCCCTCGATGACTTCTACGAGCCCGCGATTCATAACGACAACAACGTCGACTCGGAGATCTTCACCAACACCAACCTCGACTCAGAAATCCGTAATGGCTTCGCCAACACCGAGATGAGCATAGGTGATGAGCACATCGACAACGAGATTCGCCTCGAAGATCTACTCGATGAACACACTGGCTCTGACATGAGCCTCGATGGCGATGTCGAGTCCATGACTGGAATCGACAGCACATACACCTGTCCTCGGGTCACGCCCCATCAGGTCTACGTGGCCTTCACCGCAGAATCATCCGCAGACGCTGCCGCTCGCAGGCCTGCACAATTCCCATGCACGGTAACCATGCCAGATGGGGTCACAACCTTGACAATCACGGAGGAGATGGCAGCAAAAGCAGATAAAGTCATAAAGGAGTGCACTATGATGCCGCCAAACTCCACCCAGAGGAGATGTTGACCTTCCAGTACTTCAACTGGCAGGAGTCAATTCGACTGCAAAACTACCGAGCGACGCTCGAGGAGCGCAAAAGGCAAGCCAGCCTCTCGAGTGCCCGACGAAGGGAGCAATCCCTCGGGTCCACACAGCAACCAACCCCTCGACCTAGGTCGCGGTTGGCAAGCCTTCCAGAACATGAAAGGGTAGCAATCACCCGTAACCTGTCGTTCATGACAGAGGACGCTAACGGAATCCCAGTACCCAAAACTGCTGCGGGTGCATTATTCTCCGTAGGTGCTTACCTCAAGGCAATACAACCTCCGGCGAATGACCCTAACGCAGCCCTGCATCGCCAACAACTCAAATCGCTAGCTCTAGCGGCACAGGCTATGCAGCCAGAAGACAAAACTCCAGCAAGGGATCGCGATCGCGACATAGTCGACTCACGACACGCAGCACATCATCGCAGTGGTCGCAGCCACCACTCGGATGAAGGAAGGAGAAGCACGCGCCGGCACAGGTCCAGCAGGAGCAGGTCTCGAAGATCCTATAGCAGCGATTCATACTCTGATCGCGAACCAGAGCCATGCGGAGCATTGTGCTTCACTCGACGCATCCGTGAGACGCGGATGCCCAAACGGTTCAAGTTGACAGGCGAGCAACCCAAGTACAACGGTCGCCAAGAACCTTCTGGGTGGCTAGAAGATTACAGACTCGCCGTGGCATGCCAGCGGGGCACGAACACCACGGCGATGCAGTACATACGACTTATGCTCGAAGGAACTGCCCGCGACTGGCTCAAATCACTCCCTCCATCATCATATGACTCGTGGGATGATTTCCGCAGAGACTTCATCAAAAACTTCGAGCCTCTGTGTGAGCGCCCGAAGACATTCGAGGAATTAAGGACATGTACTCAACGATCAGACGAGTCGCTGAGATCATACATACGGCGGTGGACCGAAATACGCAATTCGGTTGGCAAAGTGTCAGAAGACAGGGCCATGGATGCCTTCATACAAGGTCTCGCCAGGAAGGACTTCAAAGAGGCACTTGGTCGTGAAAAGCCAACCTCCCTGGCTGACCTCATCAAAGTTGCGACTGAGTGGGCAGATGGAGAGGATTCTGTACGCAGATCCCGTGCTTCCCCAACACGCGACAACTACGAAAGCGGCAGTCGAAGCCGCAGAGATTCATACAGAGAAGATCGCAGGCGTAAACGGTCCAGACGTCCTTACGACGATAACAGACCCGAGTTCATGGCGGCTGGATACACACAGCCCGGAGGACCATGATAGAAGCAATCGACGCTCGGATGATCGACGTGACAGTCGAGATCGCGAGCAGCGGAGCGATAGCTACAAAAGGCAAGAATGGCGCAAACGTAGCGACGCAAAACCCGAGCGGTCGTTCGAGGAAAAGATGGACGACTGGTGCAGATTCCACCTCTTCAAGGGGGACGACGGAAAACTACGCTCCAATCACACCCTAAGGAACTGCAGGGAATTCGACCAAATGGCGACTGACTATGTGATACGACTCAAGAGGAATGGCCCAGCACCTGCTCAGCCCATGCCTGCACCCGTACCACAGCCGAACGCTGTGCCCGCTCTCATGGCGCCACAGCCGCCACCGCAACCCGCACCACAGCCTGCTCCAGGCGCAAATCTCGCAGGTGCCATACAACCTGTGCTACGGGCGGAAGATGATCAATATCCACAGCCCCACGGGCAGATGTACATGATACAAAAGGGTCGCCCCTCTAACAGGCAGCAAAAACTAATCACTCGACAGGTGAACTTGGCTGTCATGGCACCTCCAGCCGTGCCGAATTTCTGAAGGGATCGGAAACCATCATAAGCTTTAGTCGAGAGGATCATCCCCCAGCTGTAGCTCGACCAGGGCATGCGGCTCTGGTACTCGACGCGCAAATAGGAGGCTACGCCATGACCAAGGTCTTCATGGATGGAGGCAGCGGCATAAACATCATCTTCGCGGACACACTCCGCAAAATGAACAGGTCAGTCGAAAACCTCCCAAAATCTTCAAATACCTTCCACGGTATCGTTCCTGGCAAAGCAATTAGCCCAGAAGGCACCGTACAACTCGACGTTACGTTCGGGGACGTAAGCCACTTCAGGACAGAGTCGATTGAGTTCGAGGTCGTCGACTGGAAATCACAATACCATGCTATTCTTGGTCGCCCGACGTTTGCTCGATTCATGGCGGTGCCACACTATGCGTACCTCACGCTGAAGATGCCAGGACCAAAGGGAGTCATCACTGTCCGTGGAAACTTTCAAAGGTCCGATGCTTGCGACCGCGAGTTCAGCAAAATCTCCGAGATGTTCGGGGTGGAGGAATCACTCGCTGACTTAGCGATTACCAACGACCGCACACTCCTTCCAGAGCATAAGAAGTTGGCAGTCGACAGATCCTTCAATGCTACAAATGACACAAGGTCGCATCAGGTGCACCCGACCGATCCGTCCAAGACAGTCAACATATCTTCGAGCCTGCCTATCGCATAGGAAGGCGCGCTCGTCGAATTCCTCCGTGAGAACTGGGAAATATTTGCGTGGTGTCCAGCCGACATGCCAGGTATTCCCAGGGAATTCGCCGAGCACTCTCTCCAATTGTTTCCAGATGCAAAGCCAGTCAAGCAAACGATGCGTCGAATCTCCGGCCCAAAGCGAACCGCAGTCGAATCCGAAGTCGACCGGTTACTCGCAGCAGGATTCATTAGGGAAATCAAGAAATCACAATGGGTGGCCAACCCTGTACTCGTAGAAAAGAAGCATACAGACATCCTTCGGATGTGCGTGGATTTCACAGCGCTGAACAAGTGCTGTCCAAAGGATCACTTCCCGCTACCCCGGATCGATCAGATCGTTGACTCCACCGCCGGATGCGCACGACTCTCCTTTCTGGATGCTTACTCAGGTTATCACCAGATAAGGATGAAGCAAGAAGACGAAGAAAAAACGGCGTTCATAACCCCACTCGGGGTCTACTGCTACACAACTATGCCCTTCGGGCTAAAAAACGCGGGTGCAACATACCAGCGCATGATGCAGGACTGCCTCAAAAAGCAAATTGGACGCAACGTCCAGGTCTACGTTGATGACATTGTCATTACCACAAGGGAAGAACGCACACTACTCGACGATTTGAGGGAGACGTTCGCAAACCTCAAACGCTTCCATATCAAGCTCAATCCTAAGAAGTGTACGTTCGGCGTTCCAGCCGGGCAGCTCTTAGGGTACCTAGTCTCTGCTCGTGGAATCGAAGCAGACCCGGAGAAAATACAGGCCATCCTCACCATGCAAAGGCCTTCAAAGCTTCATGATGTGCAGAAACTAGCAGGACGAGTAGCGGCGCTCAGTCGATTCATCAGCAAACTGGGTGAAAAGGCTCTACCATTCTATCGACTGATGAAGAAGGCGGACAAGTTCGAGTGGACGCCAGAAGCTGAAGCAGCCTTCACAGATCTCAAGCGGATCCTCACAAGCCCTCCAATCCTCGTCGCACCTAAGGAACGGGAACCACTCTACCTGTATGTCTCGGCTACAAACAGGGTGGTGAGCACCGTACTGGTAGTCGAACGCGTGGAGGAGGGGCACATCCAAAGCATACAACGTCCAGTCTACTACCTGAGCGAGGTTCTCTCCATATCAAAACAGCGGTACCCGCACTATCAAAAGCTGGCATACGCTGTATTCATGTCCTCAAGGAAGCTGACACACTACTTCACCGAGCATCCGATTACCGTGGTAAGCAACTCAGCAATCGGTGATATACTCACAAACCCCAATGCAACGGGTCGAGTGGCAAAATGGCTCATCGAGCTGGCTCCAAGAGATATCAAGTACGAGCACCCGAAGGCTATCAAAGCACAAGTCCTACCCGACTTCACAACCGAGTGGATAGAAGCCCAATTACCTGGAGCACCAGACGTGGCCAATTCCTGGACCATGTACTTCGATGGGTCCAAGAAACATGAAGGCGCAGGCGCAGGCGTCGTCCTCATATCACCAAAAGGGGACAAGCTACGTTATGTTTTGCAGATGGGATTCAAGCTACCCTCCAATAACGAGGCTGAATACGAGGCTCTGATCCATGGCATGCGGATGGCAAAGGCACTCGGGTGCACTCGACTGATGATCTACGGCGACTCCAACCTCGTGGTGCAGCAAACAATGAAGGCCTGCGACGCAATCGCGGACAACATGATCGCTTATCGCGATCTGTACAACACACTAGGGCAGCTTCGAGGGCTGCGAGTTGAGGCACATAGGAAGGGAAAGCAACGAAGAAGCAGACATGCTAGCCAATCTTGGCTCAACTGGCGCACAAATTCCACCTGGTGTCTTCCTCGAGCGTATTGAACACAGATCTATCAAGGAGAAACGAGAGCCTCCTCCGTCGACTACGCCACCCAAAAGCAAAATGCCTAGCACAGAGGACCCCCCTGTCGAGGTATTTCTCATTGAGCCAACCTGGACTCAACCTTTTCTGGCTTACATACTCCGTAGCGAGCTACCAGATGACATAACCGAGTCCCGACGCGTGACTCGAAGATCAAAAGCATACACCGTTATCAACGGCGAGTTATACAAGCGCAGCATATCAGGTATGTTCCAAAGATGCATCGCACTCGAAGATGGCCAAGCCATACTTCGAGACATTCATGCAGGTACCTGTGGGCATCACGCCAGCAGTCGATCACTCGTAGCCAAAGCCTTTCGCGCAGGGTTTTACTGGCCTACAGCACTCAAAGACGCGGAGGACATAGTCAAAAGGTGCGTCGGCTGCCAGAAATTCGCAACAAGGCCGCACGCACCCGCATCGGCGTTGAAGACTATACCGCTGGCCTGGCCTTTCGCCCAATGGGGGCTCGATATGGTTGGGCCACTCAAAAAATCATCGCATGGCGGGCATACTCACCTACTGGTGGCAGTCGACAAGTTCACAAAGTGGATCGAGGCGGTCCCCATCACAAATTCGACTGCTACTACGGCAGTCAACTTCATAAAGAGCATCATATCGCTTCGGTGTCCCAAACAGTATCATCACTGATAACGGCACAAACTTCACGGCTGAGGAGTTCAAAACCTTTTGCAAAGAGCAGGACATTACGCTCAACTACGCATCCGTGGCGCATCCGCAATCCAATGGCCAAGTCGAAAAGGCCAATGGGCTTGTGACGAGTGGGATCAAGAAGCGCCTCCTGGTGCCACTCAAAAGAGCTGCAGGTGCTTGGGTCGAAGAACTACCGTCTGTGCTATGGAGCCTACGCACAACTCCCAACACTTCTACGCAGTTCACCCCATTCTTCATGGTCTACGGTGCAGAGGCAATTCTGCCATCAGACGTAAGGTTCAACGCACCACGAGTTGAAGCATACAATGAAGAAGACGCAGAAGAGGCACTCGAAGACGCAGTCGACTTGCTTGATGAGGCGCGCGACACGGCCTTAGCCCGCACAGCTGTTTACCAGCAGGACCTTCGCAACTACCACAGCCGTCGACTGCGCACCAGGTCCTTCGTCGTTGGCGACCTGGTTCTTCGACTGAAGCAAAAGAAGGTGCACAAGCTCGCTTCCCCATGGGAGGGTCCCTTCATCATCACGGAGGTCCTTGGTGGAGGCGCATATCGACTGAAGCACGCGAAGACAGGCGAACCCTCTCACAATCCTTGGAACGTTGCGCATCTGCGCCGTTTCTACGCATAAAGTGCTCACAGTCATACAATGTAATAGGCTATATGTCGGATGGCTGCAGGTTTCAGACGCGCTCTTTTCCTTACCAGGGTACCTAAGGGGACTGGAAGGTTTTTAATGAGGCGGCCTGCAGCCTAACATTCAAAAGAGGAATAAAATCAATGTTCCTTCGACTCCTTTGTGGCTACCACCTGCATAATTCATACCTTAACCGCACCCGAGACCCTCGGGGGCTGCGTAACAAGGATCCGAACAAAGAACATAAAAACTTTGCAGCCGCACTCGAATACTCGGGGGCTGCACAGTCATCGGTTCATAACCAACACATATTTCACAAACCCCGCTCGATTGACTCGGGGGCTCGGCAAAAAATCAAAGTATACAAACTATACAATATACAAAGAGTCAAAAATTACACTCGGGGGCTGCCCCCTATACAAAAATTGCACTCGCAAACCATTCTAATCCTCAGGCTCGTCTTTTACGGGCAGCTCGGGGCCGCAAAGCTGTTCGCGAGTGCACTCGATCAGTGTCTCCGCAGCTTGGATCGTGTCATCCAAGTCTTTTTGTTCGAGAACCTCTCCGGCTGCAGGTGTCCGCAACACCAACCTTGGTTTTCGACTACGCATATACGCCATTGCAGCGTTGGCTCC
This sequence comes from Poa pratensis, assembly GCA_947311845.1. Taxonomy (NCBI): domain Eukaryota; kingdom Viridiplantae; phylum Streptophyta; class Magnoliopsida; order Poales; family Poaceae; genus Poa; species Poa pratensis. The sequence goes on from CAMZMU010000037.1 coordinate 15,179,514, forward strand.
AATTACAAGTCTTTGAGACAGCAACTCTCGAATGGGATTTGTTTGGCGGAAGATGTTCAACACAGCACGAATCCCTTGTGGTTGTGGCCCCGAAGGAAAAAGAGTCTCGTTCAGACGAATAAACGATGCCCGGCATAACTCCAGCAGCTCAGCACTTCGCCAGACGCGATCCTTCAGGGTGGCAAGTATGCGGGCATGGTACCTATCAAGCCAAAAGTGTTGACGCCCAGTTGTAGGGTCGTCAACCACGCTATCCAGGCGTCCTTCCACGCGAATCTGTTCAGCCTGGAAGTTGTCGACAAAGCCTACAAATACGGGCGCACCAGTCAGATCAAAAGGACAAAAGCTACACAAAAAGCTTGTAAAACAAAGCAAGATTCGAACTTACACTCGAGTTGCCTGTTCACAAGCTCCATCTCCCCGAGAACATAATCCTCGCGTTGGGTGGCCAACGCGGGTCTGGCCCTCAATCGACTCAGCTCAGCCTGGGCGTCCTTCAGATCTTGCTCCATTCTCACAAATTTAGCCTTCATATACTCCATCACCTTGGCATCATTTGCCACCTGACCCTGGGATCGGGTGGTGGTTGGAGCCTGCGAGGAACTAGTCGCAGTAGCAGGTTCTCGTGACTGTTCAAAGAGCATAATCACAAACACAAAGTTTGTAAGACTCGCGTCATAAGCATACAACTCTCAAATGAAAGACATTGGCAAAAGACATTTGCATAAACAAGGTAGCAAAAACAAAGCGCAGACTCGCGCAGTTCAGAAGGTATCATTACAAGGCATAAAAAAGCAAAAGGGTACAGCTACCCTAAGCCTAAGATTTCGATTTCCTAAGCAGACGATTGGCAGTCTCGAGTGCCCGGCGCTCCATGGTGTTCATGAAAACTTCAGCCAGTCGCGCGGCGGCTCCGCTCACCCCCTTCAGCGAAATGGGCTTCCCGTCTGGCTTCTGAGGGAACGCAGACAGTGCTGCCTCATAGTCGCAATCTATCCCATGTCCCATAAGAAGCTTGATGGTGGACTCGGATCCGCGTACCGTGTTGGCGCGAGCAAAACCCGCCATGGTGGACGTCCCGGGGCCAAACACGTTGGCGAAGTCATCCACCGTCGACGGCACCACGCCAGTAGGGAACACCACTTGGTATACAGCGCCAAGTGTGCTCGTGATTTGGCGAGTGCTTCTTTCGCCTGGTTGCATAGAGCGCCTAAGCCGCCCACAGCCTGTTCCAGCGAAAGATCGTCACTCGCCACGTCTGCAGAGGCCGGTGCGCCAACAGCTTCTGCACAATTCAAAACAGGCATAAGTACGACACTCGACAAGTTATATCGTCATATCAAAAGGAGAAAAGATTACTCACCTCCCATGGCCTGCGCGAGTGCCGCGAGCTGGTCAGCATATTCTCGCTCGCGTGCAGCTGAGTTGGTGGCGGCAGCCAGCTCTTTCTTCGATTCTTCGCGCTGCGCGGCGAGTGCGTCTTCCAGCTCCTTCTTCTCGCCTGGCCCAGCAAAATTACGTGCATTCAATACTCGACAAAATCAGCATTGCGAAAAGAAGTTGGGCAAAACAAAAGCAAAAAGGAGAACTCACGACTGAGCCGCTCGAGCTCGGCGCGCATGGTGTCCCTCTCCTGCTCCACCTGGACATAAGCCTTGGCAGAATCTGCCAAGGTGTGGTAGAAGGGCTGCGAGCACACGGATTCAGCAAAAATCAAAATTCTCACAGACCTACAACTAAACGGGTCAAGCAAAAAGTTACTCACGTGGTTCATCCACGGCTCAGGAGCCGCGACTGATGTCCCGACATCTGGAGTTGCCGCCTTGGCTGTTTCAACGACAGCGTCAGTGGCCATGGCTGGGCAGCCTCGTTTCCAGTCGGTGCAGACTTCGAGTGCTCCACGGCTGGAACATTCTCGACTGGAGGAGTCCCAGGCTGATTGTTTTCAGCACTGTGGCAACACAACAAAACAAAAGGATGGTCAGCACAAATATGTGACAGCACAAAATTTCATATCATACTCAAAAACACACATACCTGTGCTCCTCATCTTCCTCGTCTTCGGAGTCGCCAAAAATTGGTCCTCCAAAGGCTGGGGTACCACTCGACTGAAGCGGAAGAGTCGAGCTTGTTGAGCACGCACGCAAAGGAGCGGCTTGGAAAACAGGTGGTGAATCTGATTCCTCGTCATCCTCCAAGCCTGCTCCTTCGCGGGTGAACTGGCAGCAGAAGGCGCCTTCTTGGCCAGTCGACGCCGCTTCGGTGCGCGGTATCGACTTCTTGGTCAGGGGCCTTGTCTTCAGATTGGACTTCTTCTGCTGCTTTCCTCGATCCTCCACATGTGAAGTGGTGGCAGAAGGGATGGGCGACTGATCCCCTTTCGGGTCCACCACCTGTGCCTGTGTTTCTTCAGTCTCGCCATTTTCAGGCAGAGGAGGAAGGGAGGCAGCAGTCGAGTGACCCTGCATAGCATACATCACAAATTGCAAAGTCAGAATCAAAAATCGCATATCGCAGAACATGCGAGTGGCAAACTCTTCATTGCAAGCAGGCTATAACACATACATACCTCAAGCAAAGGGTTCTCCAACCCATATGGTGCAACAGGGCAGTCGACGTTGCAAGTGTCGCCTGTCGTCAAGTTGGTGATGTGCCGCACATGCGTCAGCAGCTCACTCCTTGAAAGCTCCTCTGGTTCATTCGGGTGATGTCACCCGCGCCTTCATACTCCCACATGGGGTGCGCTCGGGCACGGATGGGCCACACCCGCCTCTTCACAAAGGTGGCGATCAAATGGATGCCTGTGACCTTGTCCAGCATGCCTCCGATCCGAGCCAGCAAAGGGCTTGCCTCCTCCATTTCTTCGGCTGAGAGCTGGTGATCCCACGCCTTGGTCCTGAAAGCTGCAGTCGAGAAGGGGCGACTCCTTGCTCGACACTCGCATAAAACCACCCTTTCCTCCAGCCTTGGCGGAGTCGACGGTCTTCAGGCGGAAATAGCGGGTGTCGCTGCGCACCTGATGCCGCAGCCGCCCACGGGGTAGGTGCGACCACCTCCTCTGTTGGGTCGCACCATGAATATGGTCTTCCACAGCGCCCAGCTGGGTGCGACGCCAGGAAGCACTCGCACAGCGTGATAAACACGCAATATGCATAATACCGTTCGGGGTGAGATCGTGGATCTGCACCCCGTAGGCAAAAGAAGACCACGAACAAAGTCGTGGAGGGGAAGCGAGAAGCCCCTGGCACAAACTCCGCAAAGCAAACGCGCTCGTTGGCGCGTGGTTCGGGGATACCTCCTTGGGCGACGGAGCGCGGACGGCGAGCTGCTCCGCGGGTGGCAGATATCCCTGCTCGCGGAGCTTGAGCAAATGGGCGTCCTTGATGGTGGACTTCGCCCAGTCCCCGCTGCCCTTCTTCAGCGCGGCGGATGCAGATGTACCCGCCACGGCCTTCTTGCCCTTGGCCGCATCGGTCGCGGCGGCGGCAGCAGCACCACGCTTCGCCCTCCACCTTTCGCCATTGCACAGTGGAGGGTGTGGGGCAAAGAGCTTGGGCGCAGACAATGGGGGCAGCGGGAAGAAGATGAGACGGGGCGGCGCAGGGAGCAAATGGCAAGTAAAAAACTCTGCCAGCGCCGTCCCCCCTATTTACCACAGATCGCAAAAACGATCGTAACCGTTAAAACAAATGCATACGCTCCGCGCGAAATCTGGCCATACACGTGGCGGCCACGGAGAGCAACCGTCGCCGGCCACTCCGCCCACTACGCACGAGAATCCAGGAACCATCATCACGCCCCGTGAAAATCGCGCCAGAACGGTCAAATCAAGTCCACGCGGCGTCATCCCTGGTCAGCTCTGCAAAACGGGCCCACAAACAGGGTCACGTCTTATCAAACCTCTCCAAGCACGCCACCGCTTGTCAGAGATAGCAGTCGCAAAATGCGTCATTGCTGACGTTGTTCTCCTTTCACAACTGGCATAAAAGTCACTCGATGATATCTTCGGGTGGTCTCTCGCATAAGTCTCGGTTGGTTTTTTAGCAAAGTCATAGAGGCCAGTCGAAATTCTTTCGACTGCAGCATCATACTCCCATCGGGAGCGTATCAAAAAATTTCTTTGACTAAAATGTGCAGGGTAAAAGATTTTGAGATTATCCTCCATTGCAAGCAATAAAGCACAATCTCGGGGGCTACTCCCATCGGGAGCGCTGTCGCGCACCCGATAGAATAATGGCAAAAGTATCAGTCGACAACATTCGACTAAGTTCATAAGCAAAATCACACTCAAAATATTCCCGAGTTGATCCGACGATCCTTGGATGCTGCATGCATGGTGCAAAGGTAAGACCCCCGATCAGTCGAGCTGGGCTAAGGACCGCTCCAGCAGCGTTATCCTTAAATTTCCGTGTCAGCAGACATGATGAATTATCCCCGACGGACGCGTTGGGTTGATTCAAAATTATACTGCAGTTCGATTCGTAAGACCTCAACGGCCGTTTCGAGTCTGTCCAGTTTGTTCCAGATTCGAGTCCGGGGACTCGAGTTTGATTGAAAGCTAGTATGGTTTTGCCACAAATGGTAGTTAACTGGCCCCGATCCGTCGTGTGTGCCGGGCCTGCTAAGCTAATATCCCTTGACTATCATAAGCAAAAACTCATAGTCGATGAAACACTCGACATAGCCAACATGTGCTATTTCATAAGAATTCTAAATACAGATGAAAAATGTAATGTGCATGATGTATGAGTCCATGCCCGACTCTTCGAATCAGACAAGTACTCGGGGGCTACTGACATGGGTATGCCTATCGGGTACCCTACCATGAGGGTACCTGGTGCACGTATCGACTAGGCCCAACTATCAGAGCCTACATGAAGCCCATGAAGGGAGGCCCACGAAGATGAGTATCCTCCAAGTTTGGCGAAGCAATAGTCGGTTTAGAGTTTCCTTACTTGTAAATCGAGTCGGTTACGAACACCCGGGACCCAGCCTATTATTTAAGGACTGGGAGGGCCATCGAACCAGACCACGTACTTTCAGAGCCACCAAACCCTAGCGAGATCGACATCTCGCCGGGATCCTTGTAACCATCATATTCACAAAGCAATAACAGACAGGCAGGACGTAGGGGTGTTACCTCCACACGAGGGCCCTGAACCTGGGTAAAATCTTTGCCCTGCTTGTCAGCCGACGATACTTCCAGCTCTACCACGTTCTCTCCCCCATATTCATAACCTAGGGACCTTAACCATGGGTCTTGATGAGTCTACCCCTCGTCAACTGCTGTCTCCCCGGCAACGGCGCCAGAAAAATAGCTTGATGACATGAAACACACGTTCGTTGGGAGACCCCAAAAGGAAGGTATGATGTAGTCAGCAGCAAGTTTTCCCTCAGAAAGAAACCAAGGTTATCGAACCAGTAGGAGCAGCAACTCTTCAGAAGGATGTCAACGGCGCCAGAAAAATAGCTGTCGAAGGGAGTCTGGACTGTTGACGTGGAATCTGCACACAACACAATCAAACTACTTTGCCCCAACGAAACAGTGAGGTTGTCAATCTCACTAGCTTGCTGAAAACAAAGGATTAAACGTATGGTGTGGAAAATGAGTATTAAATTGCAGAGAATGAAAAAGGAACAGTTTGCAGTTTGTGGTTGTTTAATCAGTTTAAAAGAATGGACCGGGGTCCACAGTTCACTAGTGTTGTCTCTCCATAAAAGATAACTAACATGTTGGGTGAATAAATTACAGCTGGGCAATTGACGAATAGTGAGCGCATGACAATGCATATACATGACATGTTGACTACTATGATATTTAATTGGGCATTACGACATAATACATAGACCGTTATCCAACAGCATCTATGACTAATAATCCACCGTCGGGTTGTCATCCGAGTCCCCCGTTGGTATTAAGTTGCAAGCAACGGATAATTGCATTAAGTAAAGTGCGTAATGTAAACAAACACATATGCCCGTGGACATAGCATCGTTAGGTTATCCCTAGTGGCAACAGCACATCCACAACCTTAGAACTTTCTGTCACTGTCCCAGGTTAAACGGAGACATGAACCCACTATCTAGCATAAATACTCTCTCTTGGAGTTACAAGCATCTACTTGGCCAAAGCATCTACTAGTAACGGAAAGCATGCAAGATCTTAAATAACATATAAGATAGATTGATAATCAACTTGACATAATATTCAATATTAATCGGATCCCAGCAAACACAACATGTAGCATTACAATAATATGATCTTGATCATGTAGGGCAGCTCACAAGATCTAAACATGATGGCACAAAGTGGAGAGACAACCATCTAGCTACTGCTATGGACCCGTAGTCCAAGGATGAACTACTCACGCATCACTCCGGAGGCAGGCATGGCGATGTAGAAGCCTCCGGTGACGGTTTCCCTCTCCGGCAGGGTGCCGGGAAGAGGTTCTGAACCCTCCCGAGCTAGGGTTGACGACGGCGGCGTCTCTGGATCTTTTCGTGGATTTTTGCTCAGATACTTAGGGTTTTCGCGTCGGGGGGAATAAGTAGGCGAAAGGGCGGCGGCTGCGGACCCCGAGGGGCCCACACCACCCTAGGGCGCGGCAGAAGGAGGGCACGCGCCCTAGGTGCGTGTGGCCTCCTGGTGGCCCTCCTCTGCTGCTCCTTCGCTCCGTCAGGCGTGTTCTGGAAAAATAGGCACCCCCGTGTAGTTTCGTCCAATTCCGAGAATATTTTCAGACTAGCTTTTCTGGAATACAAAAACAGCAGAAAACAGGAACTGGCACTTCGGCATCTTGTTAATAGGTTAGTCCCAAAAAATGTATAAAAGTGATATAAAGTAGATGCAAAACATGTAGCAATTGGTATAAAACAAGCATGGAACATCAAAAATTATAGATACGTTTGAGACGTATCACCGCCTCCCACCGGTTACTATTTGCTTTGCCGTCCTCGTCGGCTCGTCGCTGCCATCGCAGGTTTCTTTTTTGGGAGTGGTCGTCACGTGGTTAGAAGGGATTGCTAGTTCGCTAGGTATATGTATGGTTAGATCGACGATCAGGCCGGGACGCCGGACTGACTCTTGTATAGTCCTGTAGTAGCACGTCGGTCATACAATAGTACGCAGTACGTGTTGGAAACCCTGACGTGCAATTCATGTTCTATGTCGTTGGGGTGGTAGGAGCGGCGCCCGGGCAAATAAATCTGCCTCAACTCTACTCCCACACCGGCGTTGTTCTTCATGTCGGCGTCTCAGAGTTGGTGGCAATGTGTGTTTGCTGATCTTTCAGATCGGTGGCTGTAGGGTTCATGGATGGTGTCGGCGACGGCTGATAACCCACAAGTATAGGGGATCGCGTGTAGCCTTTTCGATAAGTAAGAGTGTCGAACCCAACGAGGAGCTAAAGGTAGGATAAGTATTCTCTCAAGTTCTATCAACCACTGATACAACTCTACGCACACTAAACGTTTGCATTATATAGAAAATAAAACTACGGTAGCAATACGGGTATGAGAGGTAGTTTTGCAAGATAATAAATACAAGAAAGTAAATGTTAGTGCTGTAGCAATAAAGTACACTAAGTAACCATATACTAACAGTACCATGAGTGTGGAAAAGTGGTGGTAATTGTGGTGGCTTTGTCCAAGATTAATTAGTGAAGGTATTTGGTTCATTGTCTTCGATGCAGTTTTCTATGTGGGAGAGGCTAAATATACATGCACTCCACTACTTGGGATTACAAGTACTATATGATTGGATTGTTAGAAAGCATCCGCAAATACTAACAATGCATTAAGGTTTCCCCAACCATAGCCTTAAGTTCAAGGTCCTCTTACTCCCATACGTGCAACTAATCGGTTCGCGTTCTCAGGTTTCTGTCACTCCGGCAGAACTTCCCCGCTTCATTACAAATACTACCAACCCTAGGGTGTTTGATCCATGCGCGCACAAATATAATGGACACCAAAGGACAGCACCATATAGACATACAACTCTAATGAACCTCATGCATTCAATTAAGCAATCAAAAGACAAATAAACTACGGAAACATGATGTAAATCATAGGATAAATATTATAGCATCAAACACCATGTTTACATAGGACGGTACAGAGGTTTGTGGGAGGATGAACCACTGAATACAAGGAGGAGATGGTGATGGAGATGGCGGTGAAGACGGCGGAGAGGGGCAGCGCGGCGGCGCAGGGCGGCGGCGCCGGCGGTGCGGGGAACTCCTTTCCCCGCCGCCGGCAAGCTTGGGGAGCGCCGCCCCTTAGCCTCCCTCCTTCATGGCTTCTTGGGAGCCCTCCCCCATGGAGATGGGATCCATGGGGGAGGCAAAAACGTGGCTTTTGGTGGCTGAAATTCGTGGGTGGAGGAGTCCTCCACGAGTTAGGTTTCCTCCCTTTATATATCTTCTCGGATTTCCGTCACCCCCTTTTAGGGTTCCACCAAAACGGGCCTACAGGCCGCATCCGAACTCCGATTGGGCTGATCTCAGACTTAAAATCTTCGTATGGAAAATTGTGACAACTTTCGTAACAGCCAGGTCTCCATTTGACGTCATCTTCGAGGGTCAAACTGGCAAACTTCGTAAAAAGTTCTCAGACAGATTTCAGAAAAGTCCCAATTCGACTCCAACAAGGTTTCCTCTTGTATTCTTGATAATTTCTACACATCAAATAGTAAAACAAGAACATTGTGCACTTTTGCAACTATTAGTAGGTTAGTCAAAAAAAACTTAATATAAAAACAAGTGCTAAAAGCATAAAAATGGCATGAAACAATCAAAAATTATAGATACGTTTTGGACGTATCAACGGCGATGATACGTCTCAAACGTATCTATAATTTCTGATGTTCCATGTTGATATTATACCAATTGTTACATGTTTTATATACACTTCATAGAATTTTTATGCATTTTCTGGGACTAACCTATTAACAAGATGCCACAGTGCCAGTTCCTGTTTTCTGCTGTTTTTGTATTCCAGAAAAGCTAGTCTGGAAATATTCTCGGAATTGGACGAAACTTGGACAGAACCTCCTACTTTTCCAACACGAAGACGGAGTATAGAGGAGAGACGGAGGAGGGCCACGTGGGCGAAACTTGGACAGAACCTCCTGTTTTTGTATAATTTTGGGTGATAATACTATTAAATAACAAGATGAGTAGCCGAAGGAGTATTTACAAAACTCCGGGGATAACAATATCTATTGATTATCTTGTCATTGAATGTGCAGGAGTAGGACAAATTACGCTTGGAAGATCTCTGTTGAAACGCTTTGGAGCAATAATAGATGTGGGCCAAGGCACTATGAATTTCGCCTCTTCACCTATGTGTAATAAGGGTAAAGGTAAGAGAGCTAAGCGTAAGATTGTTGATGCTTCATCACTTGGAAACACTTGATTTTTACTTTCTACGCCTAGCTGAAAGGCGTTAAAGAAAAGCGCTTATGGGAGACAACCCATTATTTTATTTCTGCAATTTTTCTTTTTTTGAGTCAAGGAGTTGTTTACTTCTGTAACAATTCCTTTGTATCTTTATTTTATCGCATTGTTGTGCCAAGTATTGCCTCTAATAGGAAGATGATGCTAGATTTGGATTTCTGCGCAGGAACAGATTTCTGCTGTTCACCGTTTTAATTCTGTAAAATCACAGAAAAATTATTTAAATCTGCAAATTTTTGTGCGTGATCCTCAGATATGTACGCATCTTTCGTTAGTTTAAAGTTTTTCGATCTGAGCAACGTAAGTGCCTCGAAAAAATTCGTCTTTGCGGACTGTTCTGTTTAGACAGATTCTGTCTTTTATTTTTCGCATTCTCTCTTTTACTAGTGTTGAGTGGAATTCTTTTTTAGGGTGAAGAGCTTCACATAACATCAGTGGCAGTAGCTAATGTTAAAAGTAACGGTCATGTTTGTGTCCTTATAGAACATGTGAGTTTTTGATTGTGCACTAACCCTCTAATGAGAATTACTTTGAGTTTGGTGTGGCGGAAGTTTTCAAGGGTCAAGAGAGAAGGATGATATAATGTGATCAAGAAGAGTGAAGAGCTTAAGCTTGGGGATGCTCCCATGGATCACCCCAGCATATTTCAAGAAGACTCAAGCGTCTAAGCTTGGGGATGCCCAAGGCATCCCCTTCTTCATCAGCAACTTATCAGGTCATCTCTAGTGAAACTATATTTTAATTCTTTCACATCATATGTGCTTTACTTGGAGCGTCTGTGTGCTTTTATTTTCAGTATTTTATTTTTCTTATGGTCAACTTGATTGGAACCCAGCATTCTTGATTGGGAGAGAGACACGCTCCGCTTTTTCATATGAATACTCCTATTCTTCACTTATACTTGTTGAGTATTCTTATCTAGCTATTGCTATGCTTTTAGCTCCTGTTTTTCATGCATCTCTTATTCAGAGCTGTTAGTTCTTTTAAAGAAAGTACTCTCTTGCTTCACTTATAATTGTTTGGAGAGTTTATGTTGAAATAAATTGATTGGTGTTTGGTTGGAACAGAAAATGTTGCATGTGGTAGATGGTATAATGGAAAAAGCTTACATATTCTTGTAGATCATTGTATTGGATAATTTGATACTTGTCAATTGTTTTGAGTTATCAAGTAGTTCATGTTTAAGCTTTTGTATCATGTAGTTAAAACCTATTAATGAAGAACTACCGTAAAGCTCGTTGAAATTTGGTTTGCATGATTGGTATCTCTAAGGTCTAGATATTTTCTAGTAAAAGGGTTTGGTTAACAAGGAAGACAGTGTAGAGTCTTATAATGCTTGCAATATGTTTTCATATAAGCCTTGCTGTGTCGGTTGATATCCTGTGTTTGCTTCAAATAACCTTGCTAGCCTAAACTCTGTACTGAGAGGGAATGCTTCTCGTGCATCCAAAACCTTGAGCCAAAATCCATGCCATCTGTGTCCACCATAACTACCTATATGTGGTATTTTCTTGCCATTCCAAGTAAATTTTTCATGTGCTACCTTTAAACTATTCAAACTTTATTACTCCTATTTTGTGTCAATGTTTACCAAGCTCATGAGGACGGGGTGGATGTCTTTATGTCAACTGTCAAACAGACTTTACCACCGGACTAGCGGCATATACATCCGCTTATCCATTAATTTTGCAAAAAGAGCTGGCAAATGGGGTGCCCAGTCCCAATTAATTACAACTTTAACCGCTTAATTCTCTTCACATTTTTGCCCTGATTTATCAGTCAAGCAATGACAAACAGTGAAATATCTGCATGTGTAAACAAAAGAGAAAGAGGGATGATCTGCCTTGCTGGTAGAAATAACGTCCTTCATGGGAGCCGCTCTTAAAAGTCTGGTTGGCAGGGGTCATATTGTACTTTCCATTTTCTGATTCGTTGACAATTAACAAACACCTCTCAAAACTTATTTTTACTCTCTATATGATTTCAAAAACTTAAAAAGCTCTAGCACATGATTTAATCCCTGCTTCCCTCTGCGAAGGGCCTTTCTTTTACTTTTATGTTGAGTCAGTTTTCCTACTTCTTTCTATCTTAGAAGCAAACACTAGTGTCAACTTTGGTGCAACAATTTTTATATGCTCGTATATTGCACTTATTATATGCTTTGTGTTGACAAATATCCATGAGATATATGTTGAAAGTTGAAAGCAATTGCTGAAACTTAAATCTTCCTTTGTGTTGGTTAAATACCTTTTACTTAGAATCTATTGCTTTATGAGTTAACTCTTATGCAAAACTCTTTGATGCTTGTCTCGAAAGTACTATTCATGAAAAGTTTTTGCTTATATGATTCAGTTGTTTGCTCATTATCTACTTGCTAGCAAACTATAGACCATTGACCTGGATCACTTCATTCATAACATGTGCTTTACAATATTATTTGATCAAGATTATGATTGTAGCATGTCACCTCAGAAATTATTTTGTTTTTATCGTTTTACCTACTCGAGGACGAGTAGAACTAAGCTTGGGGATGCTTGATACGTCTCAAACGTATCTATAATTTCTGATGTTCCATGTTGATATTATACCAATTGTTACATGTTTTATATACACTTCATAGCATTTTTATGCATTTTCTGGGACTAACCTATTAACAAGATGCCACAGTGCCAGTTCCTGTTTTCTGCTGTTTTTGTATTCCAGAAAAGCTAGTCTGGAAATATTCTCGGAATTGGACGAAACTTGGACAGAACCTCCTATTTTTCCAACACGAAGACGGAGTCCAGAGGAGAGACGGAGGAGGGCCACGTGGCACCCACACCATGGGGCCGCGCGGGCCCCCCTGCCGGCCGTGGGGTGGTGTGGGGCCCTCGTGGCTCCGCAGCCGCCGCCCTTTCGCCTATTTATTCTTCCCGACGCGAAAACCCTAAATACCCGAGCCATTATCCACGAAAAGTTCCAGAGACGCCGCCGCCGTCAACCCTAGCTCGGGAGGGTTCAGAAGCTCTTCCCGGCACCCTGCCGGAGAGGGGAATCATCACCGGAGGGCTCTACATCACCATGCCTGCCTCCGGAGTGATGCGTGAGTAGTTCATCCTTGGACTACGGGTCCATGGCAGTAGCTAGATGGTTGTCTCTCCACTTTATGCTATCATGTTTAGATCTTGTGAGCTGCCTATCATGATCAAGATCATCTTATTGTAATGCTACATGTTGTGTTTGCTGGGATCCGATGAATATTGAATACTATGTCAAGTTGATTATCAATCTATCTTATATGTTATTTATGATCTTGCATGCTTTCCGTTACTAGTAGATGCTTTGGCCAAGTAGATGCTTGTAACTCCAAGAGTGAGTATTTATGCTAGATAGTGGGTTCATGCCTCCGGTAATCTGGGAGAGTGACAATAACTTCTAAGATTGTGGATGTGCTGTTGCCACTAGGGATAAAATAACCGATGCTTAGCTTAAGTGTACGCCGTTAGGTCTAATGCATTTGTTTACATTACGCACATTACTTAATGCAATTATCCGTTGCTTGCAACTTAATACCAACGGGGAACTCGGTATGACAACCTGGCGGTGGATTATTAGTCATAGACGCTGTTGGATAACGGTCTATGTATTTTGTCGTAATGCCCACATGAATATCATAGTAATCATCATGTCATATATATGCATTGTCATGCGCTCAATATTTTGTCAATTGCCCAGCTGTAATTTGTTCACCCAGCATGTTAGTTATCTTTTATGGAGAGACACCACTAGTGAACTGTGGACCCCGGTCCATTCTTTTACACTGATAATACAACCAACTGCAAACACTGTTCCTTTTCATTCTCTGCAATTTACTACTGTTTTCCACACCATACGTTTAATCCTTTGTTTTCAGCAAGCCGGTGAGATTGACAACCTCACTGTTTCGTTGGGGCAAAATAGTTTGATTGTGTTGTGTGCAGGTTCCACGTCGGTCGCCGGATTCCCTGGTATTGCCGTGCCATATTCCGCCACCAACAACCTTCAGAAGTGATTTCTTGCTCCTACTGGTCGATTAAACCTTGGTTTCATACTGAGGGAAACTGCTGCTACACTGATTCATACCTTCCTCTTGGGGTCTCCCAGCGAACGTGTGATCCACGCAATCAGGCGACTCCATCAGATGGGTTTTTCCTCCTGCTCTGTCCCCGTTGTTGCGGCGTTGTCTCCGGCGCCATGGTGGAGTAGAGAGGATTCGTCCAGGAGTACGTGCAGACGGTGGTCTGCACTGGTGACAGCTGGAAGATGGTGCACCTTGTGGTGGGTTCGTGGTTGGAGGCTGAAGGTTCTGGTTCCCTACTCCGACGTCGTCGTGCGGGGGTGCCAGTGCTGAAGTTCGATGGCGTGTCCGGGGTCGTGCTGCCCCGGTCTGATTCTTTCAACGACAATGGTTTGTCCTATGTCAAACTAGTTTGGAGGTCCGAAAAACTGATGATCAGCGATGGAGCCGCGTCGAGATCTGGTGAAGAGGTGATCTGTCTATTTTTTCTTTGGTGGCCGCTACGGTGGTGCCGAAGAAGATGGATAGGCGTTGGTTTGTCACATAGGTTTATCCTATCTTTTCAGATCTGTAAGATCCGTGTATACGTACTTTGTATCTCGTCTTTTATTTATCAATGAGAATCGTATTACCATGGAAAAAAATCCTGTTCTATGTGCGTGTCGGAGAAGTGTCCGAGTACTTCAATGGTGTTGTGTTTGCCTCCTTATTGGAGTACTTGCTATGCACCAACTCATGGACATGCACGGGTATGCGTTACGCGTGTATCTCAAACCTAGGCAAAAGCAGGAAAGGAGTGTAGTTTAAAAAATAGAAATCATATTTAGTGTTTCAAAGATTATGAAAAAAAATCCGGAATGTTGACAATGGTGTATCCCGTAAACATGCAAAATATCAATTTTAAATACTTTATTATGGACAAAATCGGACAAATCTCATAATATTTGGAGATTTAAAAATATACATAACCAGATTCACACTTTTATCAATTTTTTGTGTAGCTCACGGTACAAAGTATTTGAAACTGATTTTGTACACGTTTGTGGAATACACCATTGTATACATCTGGATTTTTTTCAGAATATTTTGAAACTCAATTTCGAATTTTCTAGATACCCCTTGGGAGACAAAAATTTCCACTCGAGAAAAATTGCACGTTTAACATTTGACCCGTATGTGTGGTTTAGTCACAAACTTATGTTTTCCCGAAAAATAGGCTGGAACTTTGCCCCAATTTTATTTTCAGAACAACCACGTAGTTCATTAATAGAAATCAAGTTACATGCATGAAGGGGCCACACGTGGAAACTAAAAGACAATAGGAAAAACAGTTGTCCTAAAAACGTTGCAGGTAAAGCTCTAGAGAATCGAAAAGTACAGAATGATTACTAGTTTTTTTGCACACACCGAAGTGGACGGCCGGCGCCCAACTCCAGCGCCGCCGAAGCGCACACCCGAAGAGACGTCGAGCTTTCACCATTGACAGATCCAAAGAAGCATCACCACCAACGAGATTTTGTGAGTCGATGAACAAGTCTGTTGCAAGCAGCAAGGCACATGTCGTTGTGGCACGTCGGCCGAAGGAGTAAGGATGTCCCCTTGCTACATTGGACCCAGACCCGTTGCGTCAACAAAGACGAGGAAGAACGGTAGATCCACGACCTTCCGACAACCATCCGCGCTCGAGGGGATCCGCCTCGCCCTACCTCCAGTAGTTTTGGCATGATTTTAGGAATATGTTTCAACCTACCTGTAGTTCGAAGTTCAAACCCAAATTTGGGACTGACTTGGATTTAATTTTAAATATGTTCTCAAAACTTTTTACAACAATCCGGTAAACTTCATAGTAGTGTTATTTAGCTTGGTCAACTCCTGTGAATTTTCTAAAAATTATTTTAGAGGTGTGAATCCTCAAACTGGTATTTTTCGTTGGCTAGGAAAATGAAGGAGAAGAACGCCACGCTGGTACCTTCTTCCAGACGATGACGACGACGATTGGTCTGCTCTCTCCTCTATCCCCTCTCTTCTCCTTTCTCTCCTCGCACCTCGCCTTTCTCCTCCAAACTTCGCCACCAGACTCACCCCGCCGCTCTCTTCCCTAAGCCATTGAAAAACCGCTCCGCCGAAGAACCGTTGACCGGGAACGCGCCGGTGAACTGTAAGCCGACATGCACGGGCGGAGCTATGTGTAAGTCAGGGGGGCCCCCCCCCCCCCCCAGACCAAGAAGATTTGAGCAAAAAAATCGTACTATTTGGCCCATTTTCGCACAAAAGATCAGTTTTTGGCCTATTTGCCTCCTCCCCCCCCCCCCAATCTGGCCCAATATGCACGTTTAGCCCATTTGCCCCTAGACACTTGGCCCAAACTCCGCCACTGCCGATATGCATGCCTTTTGGTCACCTCCGTGACATCCCCGCCATTTTGGTGAGGTTCTGCTCCGTCCATGATGTATCCGAACTTCCGAAGGCATCACTGGGCTATTTGGAGGTGATTATCGGAAGCTCATTTGCAGTTCTCTCAAAAAAGACTTGCATTTTTTTTCAAGGTGTCTGGTCTTTTGTTTTTGGATTAAGTATAGATTTCACCCCAAACTTTTGCACAATGGAGACATTTCACCCAAAACTTTAAAACCGGATAATTTCAACCCCAAACTTTACAATACTGGACAAATACCCCTGGTGCTGGTTTTGGTCGATTTTGGGTGGTTTTGAGGAGAATTTGGACATTTGAGGGTTCGTTGACGTGGCGGTGACGTGCCGACTCCGTTAACGTTGTCGTTTCAGACAGGAGGGCCCCACAACTCGCCGTCCTTGCGTCCACGAAGGCGCGGTTGCCTGGTCGTTGTACAGAATCGGCATGTGCTCCTTCGCCATCTCCACATGGGTCGTGATCCGCGGCTTCGAGGAGCCCAGCTGTACGCCGGCTGCTGCCGCCGGCGCCTCCATCTCTAGAATTTGGACTCAGGATTTGGGCTCGAAGCCAAGGACGACTGCGGGAGGCTTGGACGAGCAGCGGGATCGCGCAGAGACGAGTCGGCGACTGAAGCGGGAGTCACGCTCTAACGCGGAACAACGTCACGACGGCAGAAAATCAGAAGCGCGATGTCGGGCCGGCGAGCAAAAACAAGGGAGACGAGAGAGAGGCATGTGGGGACTGGTTGACCTGCTGCGTACATCATGGCGCCGTCCTTGCGTCCATGAAAGCGCGGAGGAGCCACTGCAGGGGCGTTCGTGGCGCCGTCGTTGACCTATTACGTATATCGTGGCCGCGCATGTCCGCAAGGACGGAGCGGACGCCTGGGCGCTGCCATGGTCGACCGTGCCGTGGGAGGCCGTGGACGCAGCTTCTTCCATGTGGTGCGCCAGCCGCTAGGCGTCGTCTCCGTCGCCCCTATGCAGCCACGCCGCCGTGAGGAACCTGGTCTGGCGAGGACGCGAGCGCCACCCCGTAGGAAGCTGCGAGCAGGGAAGCGGGAGGCGTGGATGTGGTGCCGCTAGCGAACCTGCTAGCGCCCATCGAGCTCGAGGCCGACCGCCGCTGCTCGATTTCCTCGCCATGGTCACCGTCGAGCCCATGGTTGCGCCTGTGCCGCGCCCGTTCATACCCACCACCGGTTTCAAGGCGGGGATTGCAGGCCGCGAGCAGGGAGCCAGGGAGACGTGGCGTGCCGAATAGATGCGGCATGTGGGGTGCTCTGCAAGTCTCTCATCCATCCTGTCGTTGACCTGGTCGGCGGAGTCGTAGCGCCATAACGGCTAACTAACGGCCGGCACCACTTCAGCGCCATGTCAGCTCCAAATCACTCCTCAAAACAGGTCAAACCTACAAAAACCAGTCTAGGGGTTTTTTGTCCGGTATTGTAAAGTTTGGGATTGAAATTATCCGGTTTTAAAGTTTTGTTTTTTGAAATTCAAACCAATATATATTAAGCTAGCAAGCCGCCTCATTAAAAACCTTCTAGTCCTCTTAGGTACACTGGTAAGGAAAAGAGTGCGTCTGAAACTTGCTTCTTTAAGCATTAAGCACAGTTACATCGTCCGCTAGGGTGCTTACAAGATAATCAGGAGGTTCCTCGTGTCAAACAACTGACAGGGAACCCTCCGCATTTCTAGCTAAAATATGAGCAGCCATATTGGCTTCCCCAGGGCTATGATCAAACACCACTACTGCGAAATTACGACACAACATCGTACACTCCTCGAAAATAGCCGCTGCATGACCTAGTGAATTCCCGCCATTTCTCATCACGTCAATTACCTCCATGCAGTCAGAATACACCTCCAGTCTATTACAGCCGATATGACCAGCAAGTATCAGTCCGTCACGGAGTGCATGCGCCTCACCCGTCGCCGGATCAGAAACGAAAGGTATGCCCCTGCAACTTGCCGAGAGAAAGTGACCCCTATCATCTCGCAAAATAGCACCTGTAGTACCAGTACCCGAATCAATGCTGAAACCAGCGTCAACATTCAGCTTCACAAAATCCTCTTTTGGTTTGGTCCACCCCTGGCACGTTCTAGCCATCTTTTTCTTTCTAGCTCTTGAGTAGTTCAGAACCAGCACTGATATCGCATGTGCAGTTCTCGCTGTCGATTGTACTGTCTCACCATGAGTTAGCTTCCTCCGTTCCCACCAAATGTACCAAACCGCCACAGCAACTAGATCATTACGATCAACATCAACAAGAAGTGGTGCTTTTGCAGCTCTGTCTCGTAGAAGAACCTCCAAAACCGATCTGCCCTCCATTTCAACCGTACATACTTGGGAAATAACCTCCTCCATCCCCAACAGTTTCCAAATTTCACGCACTCTGGGGCACGCAAAGAAATCGTGGCGGATACTTTCACATTCCACGTTACATAGAGAACACTGCACATTGACCTGCATATGCCTATTAGCCAAAACTCCATTGCATGGTATAGCTCCTAATAGCGATCTCCAACAATGGATCTTCATTTTTGCTGGGACATTAAGTGACCAAAGTGTCTTCCAAATCGGAAGTGTAGATGAGGAACCGAACCCACTCGTTCTTCTTAACTTCTATCCATGTTGGTGCTCCCACTCCATGTGATAGCAAGATCGTACAGAAAAAAATACCAGTCTTGGTGAAATGCCATCCCACAAAATCATCCATTAAATTTCGTGCCAAAGGAATATTAAGTATTCTCTGGGCATCAATCGACCAGAAATTCTCTCTAATTAGTTCTTCATCCCACGTACTAGTCTCAGCATCAATCAACTCAGACACCTTTGTAAGCAAAATATTACCTCGCCTAGTCATCACTTTCCTATCCGGACTGCTTGGCAACCAAGGATCATTCCAAATATCAATCTGTGTGCCATCACCCACTCTCCATATGTAGCCCCTTTTAAACGTCTGAATACCTGCCCAAATACTTTGCCAAGTGTACGAACTCCCTTTCTTAAGCTGGCAGTTTAATATATCTCCTGAAGGAAAATATTTAGCTCGAAGAATAGACGCACATAAAGAATTTGGTTCAGCAATTAGTCTCCAACATTTCTTTGCTAACATTGCCAGATTGAAACTTTGAAGATCACGAAAAACCATACCTCGCTGTCTCTTCGGTATACACATCTTCCACCATGCAAACCAATGCATATGCTTCTGTTGATCATCATCTCCCCACCAGAATTGGGACATTGCAGATATTATCCCTTTTATAATCTGTTTGGGTAGCTTGAAAACTGACATTGCATAAGCAAGAATAGCTTGAATGACGGCCTTTAACAACACTTCCTTCCCACCGAAAGACAAATTCTTCTCCTTCCATCCACTCAGCAGCTTACAAACTCTCTCAACTAGGTGTTGAAAACAATCCGATCTGTCAACCCCCACCAGTGGAGGTAATCCGAGGTACTTGTCTGTAATAGCTTCAGTCATAATATTTAGAATCGAACAAACCTCCACCCGTACATCAACATTTGTGCTTGGACTGAAAAAATACTTGATTTAGCTTCGCTGACTAGCTGTCCCGAAGCTGCACAATAGTCGTCCAACGCACGCCGCAAGGTGGTAGCATTAGACACATCCGCTCGCATGAGAATAAGCGAATCGTCCGCAAACAGGAGGTGCGAAATGATACGTCTCAAACGTATCTATAATTTCTGATGTTCCATGCTTATATTATACCAATTGTCACATGTTTTATATACACTTTATATCATATTATGACATTTATTGGACTAACCTACTAATAGTTGCCAAAGTGCACAATGTTCTTGTTTTACACTTTAATGTGTAGGAATTATCAAAATTGGGCAAAGGAAACCTTGTTGGAGTCGAATCGGGACCTTCCTGAAATCTGTCTGAAAACGTTTTTCGGAGATTGTCACGTACCGGACAGAAGACGACGTCAAACAGAAAAAGTCTAGTCGCAAAAGTTGCGGGGAATTTTCTGCCAATCGATCTGGACTTAAAATTCGCCTAATTCCGAGTTCGGACGCTCCAGATATCGCCGCTCTACCGAAACCCTAAAGAGATGACGGGAATCCGAGAGCATATATAAGGAGAGGAAACCTAACTCGTGGGGAGGCCCCCATACCACGAATTTTCCTCCTCCCAGGAAGCCGTCTTGGGGTGGAGAACCTCCTCCATAGCAGCACCATCTCCAAGGGCCGCCGCCGCCGCCGCGCCGTGGCTGCCGTCGCCGCCACCGCGCCGTGGCTGCCGCCGGCTGCCGCCTCCACTCCGGGCTGCACCTCTCCATCAAGCTCCTCATCACCATGACCATGTGTGAGTAGTTTCCCTCGGGGCTGAGGGCTCGTACGGTAGCTATGTGGTTTATCTCTCTCTCCCATGGTGTGATCTTTATGTGATCATGAGCTTTGTAATCTAGTTGAATCCATAGATGTTACTCTTCATTATCTTATATGCTACTTGAGTGGTTTTATTAATGTAAACTCCGGAGTCACCTTTGTCCCACGGTGCGAAGTTGACAGTGTGCGCACCGTGTGTGGCTCTTAGGCTAAAGATTATAGGAATACTTATCATGAGTTATTATTTGTGTTGGATGTCTCTATGAAATTATGGTGTTTGTCTAGTACTATTTTAGGGCGCTCAAGTTGACAGTGTGGGGTTCCCTATATGTGGAATGCGACTTTAAGGTGTGCTTTTATAGCCCTACGCAGCGGATTGGTGTTCGTTATCCAACGAGAGAATAATTCAGAGTAGCATAGTGAAGAAGAAATATCTACGTATTCAATTATATTATTATTGTTGAGAGTGTCCACTAGTGAAAGTATGATCCCTAGACCTTGTTTCTAAGCATTGAAACACCGTTTACAACCAGTTCTGCTACATGTTTGCTTGCTGCCATTTTTATTTCAGATTGCAATTACCACTTATAATCATCCATATCACTTGTATTTTAATATCTCTTCGCCGAACTAGTGCACCTATACATCTGACAAGTGTATTAGGTGTGTTGGGGACACAAGAGACTTCTTGTATCTTAATTGCAGGGTTGCTTGAGAGGGATATCTTTGACCTCTACCTCACTGAGTTCGATAAACCTTGGGTGATTCACTTAAGAGAAACTTGCTGCTGTTCTACAAACCTCTGCACTTGGAGGCCCAACACTGTCTACAAGAATAGAAGCGTGCGTAGACATCACGAAACAGCAGGAGCACCTCTGCACACTTTGACTCCCAATAGATTACCAGCCCTCTCCTCAAACTTCAGCAAACTTGTTAATCCCTCCGCACATAAAAGAAACAAATATGGTGAGAGGGGATCCCCTTGACAAAGTCCCCGAGATGGATATATGTAATCAGAAAGATCATTATTAACCCAAACCTGATACCTCACCGAAGAAACACAAGCCATAATTAACTCCACCCATCCAGGATCGAAGCCCAATCGTATAAGAATTTTTTCCAGAAAGCTCCACTCCACCCTATCATACGCCTTATGCATATCCAATTTAACTGCACATGTTCCATATTTCCCCACCTTCTTGTTCTTGATGGAATGATAAGACTCATACGCTACAAGTACATTATCCGTGATAAGCCGCCCCGGAATAAAAGCACTCTGCGTTGGAGATATAATTTCTGGGAGAAGATGCTTGAGTCTATTTGCAATCAATTTCGAAATAACCTTGTAGACCACATTGCACAAACTTATGGGTCGGAATTGGGTGATGGATTCAGGGTTCTCCACCTTTGGAATTAGCATAATAGTAGTATTATTCCAGCCTTCAGGAATTACTCTAGAATTTACTGCTTGTAAAACCTCGTCCGTAAGGTCTTCGCCAATTACATGCCAAAACCTTTTGTAGAAAACAGCATGGAGACTGTCCGGGCCTGGAGCCTTCAGGTTGCCGATATTGAACATGGCCTTCTTAACCTCTTCACGCGTATATGCCGCCATCAAAGTCACGTCCATGTCACCAGTCACACACAGAACCACCTTGTCTAAAACCTCCTGATTCGGAAATTGTACCTCTGAACAAAACAGTTGATCGAAGTACGTCGATGCCAGCGCCTTAAGCTGGTCCGTTTCCTCAATAACCTCCCCAATGTCATCTTTCAGTGATTTTATAAAATTCTTCTTCCGCCTAGCAGTAGCGGATCGATGAAAAAATGCCATATTTTGATCACCATGTTGGAGCCAATTAACCCTTCCACGCTGAAACCAATACAGTTCTTCCTGTTCAAGTAACTCCTCAATTTTCAGCTGAACTTCAGTCTGCTTAGCCGTCACATCCTCAGAGAGTGGGCCGGCCATAATATCATTCAATTCCTTCTGAAGCTCTCTCAGTCTTTTTCTCGGTCCTTTAAGCACCTCCTTGTCCCACGCATGCAAAGCCACATGCACCTCTTTTGTATGCTCACTCAACGTTGCATGTGCATGCAGCTGTTTTGCTTTATCCCAAGCAGTTTGGATAATGTGTTCAACCGAACTTTCACATAACCATCTTGCCTCAAATTTCATAGGGCCTCGTGACCGAACCTCATGTAACCCCGAATTATACTCTGTGTTAGTCACTATCGGTCTATGATCAGATTTACCAAAATCATCATGTATCACCGCAGCTAAAGGGAACAAAGCTGTCCATCTTGGATCGCAAACTGAACGGTCAAGCCTTTCGCGAATTCTGCCTCTTCTCCAAGTGTAAATATCTCCGATGTACCCCATATCTTCTAAATTACACTCGTTTAGAGTATCCTGAAAAGCTTGCATACACCTTTGCGATCTAATAGCACCTCCTTCCTTCTCATTCGAATACAAAATCTCATTAAAATCACCGGCCAAGATCCAGGGAAGATCAATCGCCGCATGCATACCTCTTATGTAATCCCATGTCAGATGTTTTCTCTCCCCGCTTGGTTCGCCGTACAAGCCAGTTAGATGCCATCCCGCCGGTTTTAAAGTTTGGGGTGAACTCCAATGTACGAAAGTTTAGGGTGAAATTCTACTATATATAAAAGACAGAAGAATCGCTGCCCTCTCCAGCTATCCACGTCGCGGGCGAACCAGGACCGTTTGATTCGCGCGATAGACGACTCAGATCGGCCACGTCCTCCTCCCCACAGCCCCGCACTGTAGCAACGAATATCTGCCAATCAAAAAGTGCCACGCGTCCCGGTCATCAGCCGGTCGTCCCGGTTCTAGCCGGTCACCCACCCGGTCGCCGCGCTTATTTGCAAAAAAACCCTCCCACGTTTGAAAATTCACGCGCAGTCCACGCTTTTCCTCTGCGGGAGGACCAATATGCAAATTCCAGAAACGTCAGGGCCTTTTCCGCAAAACATCCCGTGGGCTCTCCTCTTCTCCGCGCGACGCCGTGGTCGCCGCCGCCTCCGCCTCGCGCCGCCGCCGCTACGCGCCTCCCTGCACGGATCCAAGCACGCGGGGAGGTCCGCCGTCTTCCCCTCCACCTCCTCGGCGCGAATCAGGTCCTGGGGCGCCGTCGTTTCGCCGGATTAGCCGCCGCCGTGCTCGCCATCCTCCGCCGTGTCTCCGGGTCGCCGGTGACGCTCCGGCGGTCAATAAACGGCGGCGCCGCCACCTACGGGTCGGCCGCGACGAGCCGCGTCCGACGCGGGCACGCGCGCGTACTGGAAGGCGCCGCCGCGCCGCCGGCGAGCTCGCCGCAGATCCGCCGGCGGGTGACGTCGAGGGCTGACGTCACCATCGCCTGGCTGACGCGTGGGTCCCGCCTGTCAGCCATTTTACAATTATAGAAAAAAAATCCAAAAATCCATAACTTTTGATGTGCAACTCAGAAAAATACAAAAAAATATCAAAATTTGCAGAGAAAATATACCTTTACAACAAACACATTTATGTGCATTTTTATACAACTTTAAAAATAAAAAGATACAAAAAATGGTATAGCTAAAAAAAATTCATATCTTCCGATGTGCAACTCTGAAAAATATAAATAAAATATCAAAATTTGCAGGAAAAATATATCTTTACAATCTCAGAAAACAAATATGTTCCAACATTTTAAACTGGTGAAAATTTGAAAAAAAAATGTAATGCACATCCTCTTTACAACAATTTCTACAACATGAAAATATTTCTATAAATAGCCTCGCAAATATTAATGCTTATAATTTGTGCCATACAAACGCCTTTCAAATTTACATGTCTTTTAAATCTACTCATTTTAAAAACACAAAAGAAATTCAAATCTGAAACCGGCCCAATTTAAACAGTTTTCGAAATCTACACAATTTTTAGACGCAAACTCCTTTGAATTTCACTAATTTTCAAATATACATGATTTTTAAATGTGCACACTTCCAAATTTAAATTCTATTTACTACGAATCTACCTACATATTAATAAAGATGTATAAAAGAACACACAAAAAAAATGATCTCTAATTATGACATGCGAGCAAAGTTCAAATTTAAAAATTTGAAATGCTTTCCAACTTTATTCACTTTCTTAAAAGCTACAACAATTCAAATATGGATAACTTCTCATTTTGCAGGACTTCCCGAAATATGAACAATCTTCAGCTAACATTTGCAAAAAGTTAAGAAGGAAAGAAAACCATGCGGGAACTTTCTAATCCAAATTTCAAATTCAATCTTTCGGGAAAAACTATTTTTTTCCAAATCCACGGGCGCGGCGAAGACCGCGCTTAGTCCCCTAGTATACTTAATCCGTTGTTTTTTGAACAAAAGGCCGTCTGGTCGCGTGTTTCAGTAATTCCAAAAGCTTAGCCGAGCCCGTTGCTCACTTGGGCTAGACTCACCATTCGGCCCATCAGCAGTTGGAACCCAGAGCAGAGCAGAGCAGAGCTAAACCCTGTCGTCGTCGTCTGTCTATACTACACAAACATCCTCCGCCCCCAAAACCCTAGCCCCCAAGCCCGCCTCCCGCCTCCCGCCATGAACTACCGCTTCCACAACCTCCTGGGGGCGCCCTACCGCGGCGGCGACGCCGTCTTCGCCGGGGACTCTTCGGTGCTCCTCTCGGCGGTCGGCAACCGCGTCGCCACCACCGACCTGGCCGCCTCCTCCTCGCTCACGCTCCCCTTCGAGTCCTCCTCCGACCTCACCCGCCTCGCCACCTCCCCCTCGGGCGACTTCCTCCTCGCCTCCGACTCCAAGGGCCGCGCGCTCTACGCCAACCTGCGCCGCCGCGCCGTGCTCCACCGCATCTCCTTCAAGGAGCCCCCTCCGCCGTCCGCTTCTCCCCCGACGGCGCCCTCATCGCCGTCGCCGTCGGCCGGCTCGTCCAGATCTGGCGCTCGCCCTCCTTCCGCAAGGAGTTCTTCCCCTTCCACCTCCTCCGCACCTTCCCGGCTTCGCCGCCGGCGTCACCTCCTTCGACTGGTCCCCCGACTCCGCCTTCCTCCTCGTCGCCTGCAAGGACCTTACCGCCCGCATTCTGCCCATCAAGAGGGGCATCGGGAACAAGCCTTTTCTCTTCCTCGGCCACCGCTCAGCTGTCGTTGGCGCCTTCTTCGCCACTGATAAGAAGACTGGCAGAGTCCACGGGGCTTACACGGTTTCAAAGGATGGAGCTATCTTTACATGGAAATTGGTAGAAGGCGATGATGCTACGTCTCCACCTTCACCCGGAACACCCGAGCAGGAGTCAGAATTGGATGGCGGGAGCAGGAAGAGGAAGGGTTCGGGAGAATCGGATGAGCCGAGCACTACCCCATTGCATTCGGCGAATTGGGAGTTGCAGAAGAAGAGCTTCTTCATGCAGGCACCGGCTAAGTTAACGGCTTGCGATTACCACCGGGATCTTGACATGGTGGTGGTTGGGTTCTCTAACGGAGTGTTTGGGCTCTACCAGATGCCCGACTTTGTGTGCCTCCACTTGCTGTCGATATCAAGAGAGAAGATCACTACTGCTATTTTCAACAGCTTGGGGAATTGGCTGGTTTTTGGATGTGCCAAGCTTGGGCAGCTGCTAGTGTGGGAGTGGCGCTCCGAGAGCTACATTTTGAAGCAGCAGGGGCACTACTTTGATGTGAACTGCATTGCATACTCGCCAGATTCTCAGTTAATTGCTACCGGAGCTGACGATAACAAAGTCAAGGTACGTTCTCTTTCTGCTAGTGCCATGAGGAAACACTTCTCGTTTGCAAGGGTTTATATAGTAGCTTGACAATGATGCACTGCTATCTAATAAAGTCGTAACCGATTTGGTCTGCCTCTTTGAACTACTACTCAAATTGATGTATGCTGATAACGAGAATTGATAAGTACTATACATTTTTCCAAGGTTCAAATCCATATACTATTGTGTTAAGTATCTATATCATGCACTGCAACTCTGATACACTTGAATCGATGTGCTGCAGGTCTGGACGGCTTCCTCTGGGTTCTGTTTCATAACATTTTCCGAGCATACAAATGCTGTCACTGCAGTTCATTTTATGGCCAATAACCATTCTCTCCTCAGTGCCTCCCTTGATGGGACTATTCGAGCATGGGATTTGTTCCGTTATCGGAACTTCAAAACATTTACGACCCCTGCACCTAGACAATTTGTTTCTTAACAGCAGATCAGAGTGGTGAAGTAATATGTGCTGGAACACTTGATTCGTTTGAGGTGTGTGTCCGCAAAAACCATTTCTCTCTCGATTCTTTTGTTAGCTATGCTCCACTTTTAGTTCCCTGTCTACCAAAATATTATTTATGCAGATATATGTTTGGTCAATGAAGACTGGTCGTTTGCTGGATGTACTCAGTGGCCACCAAGGACCAGTTCATGGTCTAATGTTTTCACCAATCAGTGTAAGTTTATGCTTTGCTCTATTTTTGTCCCAATTCCTGGTAGTTAGATCTATAACTTGTTTCTGAAACAAATCGACTTTATTAGTCTGAGCCAGAATTTTTTGCTGAATCTGCTCTATTATTGGCTCCATATGTTTTTGGAAGTCCACAGAAATAGTAACTAGCCTCTGTTTGTAGGCTATTTTGGCTTCATCATCGTGGGACAAGACCGTTCGTCTTTGGGATGTATTCGAGAGCAAGGGTGCTGTGGAAACTTTTCAGCACTCACATGATGTTCTTACTTTGGCTTATCGCCCCGATGGAAGACAGATTGCGTGCAGCACGCTAGATGGCCTGATCAATTTTTGGGATCCTTTTGATGGCCTGTTGATGTATACAATTGAAGGTCGCAGGGATATTTCTGGCGGGCGCCTCATGACTGATAGAAGATCTGCAGCTAATACAAGTATAGGGAAGTACTTCACGACGCTATGCTATTCTGCTGATGGCAGCTATATTCTTGCTGGAGGAAACAGCAAATATATATGCATGTACGATATTGGAGAACAGGTCAGGAAATCTTTCTTGTGATGAAACAACTTTATAGCATACACACATTCCACATTTTCTTTTCTTTTAACTATCTTAGAGGTGCCTCTGTTTATATTGCATTTGCATTTTCCACAATCTCGTTATTGTGTGATATCAATTACTATAGTCAGTAAAAAATTGGCTATTAGTAGTTGCTGCGGAATGTCTGCATCGCCTGACTTTGTGACCAGAAATATTTTCCTGGTATCGTCAAAACTTGAAAGACTTTACTAGCCAACCACATCTGAATGTTGCCCTTCTTGCGTCATGGTAGCATGTAAGCTGTGTATGTTTAGGGGTCTTTTGACATTATCTTAAGTGATTTACCTGATAGTAACTTTGTAAGAACACTTTTTGTCCACATTTAAGGGTCAAAGTTATTCATTCTCTTCTGTATTTGCCAATGCCATCTCTGCAGGTGCTGTTGCGTAGATTCCAGATCACTCGCAATCTTTCATTGGATGGGGTTCTTGATTTTCTGAACTCGAAAAATATGACTGATGCTGGTCCACTAGATCTAATTGATGACGAAGATAGTGATATTGAGGATGGAATTGATCAACAAACAAGAGGCAACTTGGGGCATGGTTTACCTGGATCCATGGTAAATCGTGGAAGACCTTTAGCTCGTACAAAATGTGTGAAATTTGCTCCAACAGGAAGATCTTTTGCTGCAGCGACCACTGATGGTGTTCTGTTGTACTCAGTCGATGAATCGTTTATTTTTGATCCGACAGATCTTGACATCGATGTTACTCCAGAGGTATTTACTTGATGTTCTTATGTGAGACTTGTTTTCTCAGGATGGTGCTGAACAACTGTAACGAATTTCTGCTCTTTGTGTTCTGCAGAAAGTGGAGGAAGCTCTTGCAGAAAACCAGCAGCAGAGAGCCCTTTTACTGAGCCTCCGGTTAAACGAGGACCCCTTGATAAGAGATGCATTTTTGCTGTGGATCCATCCAATGTGCGAGCAATCTGTTCATCAGTACCCTTCAAGTATCTTCAGAGATTGATCGATGCATTCGCTGACCTTCTGGAAAGTTGTCCCCATCTGGAATTCATCCTTCTCTGGGCTCAGGTACATTCTCGTATTTCTTTTAATTCGAAGCTGATGCACCGGATTTTATCCTATTCTAACATTTTGTTTAAGGAGCTATGCAAGGTTGACGGAAGCCACATCCAGCAAAACTCCAGGACCCTGCTTCCTGCTCTCAAGTCATTACAGAAGTCTATAACAAAAATACATCAGGATCTGGCGGACACTTGCTCGTCCAACGAGTACTTGCTCAAGTATCTGTGCGCTGCTGGGACAAAGTAGGCCATAGTTGGCATGTACCGTCTTTGTGAGTATTCTGCCAATCTTTACGTTCTGCAATTGTCAAAAACGCAATCTATGAATGAATGTGTTGTCAAGTCTTGAAAACCAAAACTGATGTGGGTCTTTGATGTGTTGATGCAGTGGATGGTATAGCACCAACATGATCACCAGCAGCTGAGGTTTATCTGCCAACCCTTCTGGTGTCTGGACTCTTGCTTGGATTTTCGTTACATGGGTAGTGGCTGCGGTACTCTGGATGCCGCCGTATATGCTTTCCAAGTAATACGGGTTGATTCTCAGGCTGAAGTGGAGCTAGAAACCTTTTATTTTTTTGATGACGAAGCAGGTGAAGCCTCGCGTGGAAGAGCTTGGCATTTTTGTCCGGAGGAAGAATTGTATCTTCGACCAGAAATCTGTAACTGCGCTCTTGGGACGTATTGCCTTTGTGTAAAACGATGTGAGAAAATTTTGTTACAAACATATTATCGTCAAACGCTGTGACCAATGACATGAAAATTTCGTGGTGTTGTGTGGGAATTAACTCCAGTTGAACAGTCAGTCTGACATCTGGACTTGCCGACATGTTAGCAATTTTGTTGATTTAATTAGAGCAAACATAGTTGCAATTGTGTTTAATTCGAAGAATACGGCTCGGATACGTCACTGTAACAGCTGTTAATTCGAAGTGGATGGCTACAATACGGCGAGGCCTTCCTGTTCGGCTTCGTCATGCCACGTCGAGTCGAGCGAAGCCAGCTAGGATGACCCTGACCAATAGATCATATCCACGAGTGCCTTCAGACCGAAGCAACACAGCTTCATCATCAAAAGAAAACGAAGCCGAGAACTCCTCGCCTGTTTCTTCAGCAGCGTGCATCGCAGTATCGCACGGTTCCCTTCCACCACGACCCCTCTTCCTCCCCGCGAGATCTCTCTACCGCTGCCATGGCAGCGAGGGGCAACCAGGGCCGCGGCGCCGGCACGACCGCCACCATGGCGGTGGTGAGCACGCCCAGCCAGGAGCTGGCCCTCACCAACTGCGCCTACGTCTCCACCGCCGACATCCGCCGCTTCCCCAACGCCCTCGCTACCGTCGGCGACGTCCTCGTCTTCGCCCTGCGATATCCTTTTTCCTCGTTATTCCCGCGATCTCGCCTGCCCCTGAAATCGGCTGCCCTTCGTCTTCGTGCTTGCTGCCCCACGAGATCCCTCTCTCTGAAAAAGTGAGGCGGCCCGGCGCGCTGATCTGATCCGCTCGTCGGTTAAGTTCGAAATCCCCGAGTGTCTATAGGAACCGCACGTATCTCCTTTGTCGTTGGACCGCGGTGATCTCGTTTTTGTGGCGATTCCGTTTTCTTTCGCGATGCTGGTGTTTTCGAAACTTTTGGCGTTCGTAGAATTTATCTATGGGGAACAATGCGGTGCTATTTTTACTCGCTCTAGATGTTAACTGATGCCACTATATTGTGTGTGATTTGCTATATTGTGCTCCTCTGGTCTATACGGCATCTGCTAAGGCAAACAATTTGGATAAAAGATGTGACAGATGTCCACAATATCACATTCTGAGTTATGCGTGTTCTCTGTGAATGCCATTTGTTTGGGACCCGGAAGCCTTGATGAGCGATGAATCAAATTTTCAGTAAAAAATCGTTTCCATTATAGGCATGCAATTGTAATTCGACTTAGCTCAAACATCATCGTTACTAAATATCATCCCAGTGTTAAGGGTTTAATTTTACTCTTTTCTACTGGGATCAACATAGCGTGGCTTTGAGATGTGTTATTGTTCTGAAGTTTTACCTTGGTTGAAATCCACCGTGTTGTCTCAACTGTTAGAGGCTTTCATGTGGAAACCTATGGTGCTGATTTTCCTTCAGAATTATACTATCTTCCTTTCGTGTTTTATCCTTAATTAATATCTACTGCCCACGATGCTGTTGCTATTGGAAGCATCGCCTTGAATGCCATTCAGCGTCGGCAGGCAAAGGTTTCAGCTGGGGATTCCATCACTGTCAGCAGGTAGGATGCTCAACTGTCGGCTGAAATCAATATTTGCTGTGATTCTGTGTTGCCTTACTATCGTGCTGAATGATATTTTTGTCCAGTTTTGCTCCTCCTGACGATTTCAAATTGGCATTGCTCACATTAGAGCTTGAGTATACCAAGGCAAGATCCAACCGAGTTGAGGATGTAAGTTACATTGGACTGTTTATCTTTAGAGTCTCATTAATGCTTTATTACGTGGTTTGACATGCATGAACGTGGCTTTGCAGCTGGATGCCGTCTTGCTTGCCCAACAACTCCGGAAGAAATTTCTGGATCAGGTATAGCATAATCAGTTAGTATTATGTCTGTGAGTAGAGGTTATCTTTATTTCTTTGACTGATATAAATTGATTATGTATGTTATATTGTTCATAAGATGTCTCATACATGTGATTAGATTGAAAATGTATGTATGTAATTTAACAAGAATACTGCTTCCACTTGTGTGCCCATAATGGTGACCTGTGGAGTTGTTTACAGGTCATGACAACTGGGCAACGAGTGACATTCGAGTTTTATGGAACAAACTATATATTCACCGTCAATCAAGCTTTGCTAGAGGGTCAAGAGAGTTCGGCACCGTTGGACAGAGGATTTCTTTCAAGTGATACATACATCATATTTGAGCCTGCTCCTAATTCAGGAATTAAGGTTCTTCTTTGTTCTTACATCAGCTGTTCTATTGATAGTCTATGTGATGAACATTTTTGGTTTGGCCTTGTGAAAACACAGCAATAAGACCCATTAATCTTGATGTAGGTCATCAACCAAAAGGAAGCAACTAGCAGCAAAATTTTCAAACATAAAGAGTTTAACTTGGAAAAACTGGGAATAGGTGGGTTAAGTAATGAATTCACAGACATTTTCCGTAGGGCATTTGCTTCAAGAGTGTTTCCTCCTCATGTTGTTAACAAGTAAGTACCATACCTGCTTCTTTATCTTTGTACCATCAGTAATAGATGCTGTTTTACTAACACCTGAATACTGTAGATTGGGCATCAAGCACGTAAAGGGTATGTTGCTATATGGGCCTCCTGGTACTGGCAAGACCCTCATGGCCCGTCAGATTGGAAAACTGTTGAATGGAAAGGATCCCAAGGTATGGATATTCTTATTGGGAATGGAGCATAATTTTGTTGTCTGAGTATTTGTGTAGTGCCTGTTGTCTAGTTCATTCTTATATGTATTTGAATTTTGTAGGACCCTTTATCCTATAGAATTTTGAATATTACATCTAAAACATGGGTTGGACTAAATTTTGTGATAAACACCAGGGCTAAGGAGTTGCTTTAGAATTAATTCAGCTGAGTAAAGGAACTGCGTATCATAGTCCATTTTATACTGAGAAGCTGTCATGTGTGATAATTGATTTATGAATACTGACTGGTGACATTATAGTGTTTATCATAGTCCATTTTATACATATATTCTGCTAACACTATAATGCCAGAAACCTGTTCATCATGCTTACTTGATGTTAAATACCTTTTCCCAACCTCAGATTGTGAATGGACCCGAAGTGTTGAGCAAATTTGTTGGAGAAACGGAGAAGAATGTGAGAGATTTGTTTCTTGATGCTGAAAATGAGCAGAAGGCACAAGGTATGATATCTCATCAGCAGAAGCCTTATCATATTTCTGTGTAGGGTGAACCCTCTTCAACATTTGATTTTGTACCGCCTTTTTAACACAGGTGATAATAGTGACCTCCATGTTATTATTTTTGATGAAATTGATGCTATCTGCAAGGTGAGTTCTATTGATTTTAATTCTCACCATCATATATATTCTCACTTGCCTAAAGCTTTGTCAATGGACAGAACAAGTAATTAGCTTGCGATTATCACTATTCACTGTATTCTTATCAACTTCGGTTTTAATTGAGTTTAAGAGGGTAGTAGTGTTTTTGCCTCTGTTCAACATGAATAGCTCTCTAGAGTGTGCTGTGACAGTGGGTAATCATGTACTAGGCCCTGGCTATAGAGTATCTCATATTTTGTGTGTGGCAGAAATTCTTCTATATACAATTTGATTTTATTCTACAAAAAAAAGAGATACTCCTACCATCTACGATTTGGTTTGGTCCTCCAAAAAGGGAAGATACTTCTATCATATAACATTTGGTTTCTTTCGCAAAAAAATTGGTTTCGTTCTCCAGAAGAAGAAGATACTCCTACCATACACCATTTGATCTGGTTCTCAGAAAGAAGAAGATTCCATTTGATTTACATGAAACTTATGATATGCTTATATCCTTTGTATTTTTCTTCAGTCATGTGTAAAGTTCCACAGCAAACTCTTTCATCTGTTCTAGAACTCTTTAACTTGAAACTTTATCCAGTGCATGTGCCATCATACCATATGATTACATCATGGACAACATTGCTTCAGTTTTATTCAAAATAGTATCCAACCTTGCCTGCATTAATGAAACTCTGGCTGTGCAGTCTCGAGGATCTAGCAGAGATGGCACAGGCGTACATGATAGCATTGTAAACCAGCTTCTTACAAAGGTACATTTTCCTAGAACCTGAAGTTTAGACTTTATGTTCTTTGCTTATATGTTACTGACTTATGGACGAAACTCTCAACTTTATAGATAGATGGTGTTGAGTCATTGAATAATGTGTTGCTTATTGGAATGACCAATCGTAAGGATTTGCTTGACGAAGCTTTGTTGAGGTATGCTCTGACCCATGTTGCCTGACAAAACAAATTGATCTAAAATGTGTCATTAGTAGCTCCAAACTCCAAATCTGTGGTACTAAAGCAAATGAGTTTCCTGACTACACAAACTGATCTAGCAAATCTGTCATTACTAGCTCCAAATATGTGGTACTAAAATATGAGAGCATTTGAATATTGGAACTATCACGTTAGCCATGCATCTAGTACATTACTCCCAGTGGTGCATATAACTGGGCAGTTCACAGAGAGAAGCTTCTTAGGGGATGTTTGGTTCCCAGCCACAGTTTGCCCCTTCTAAGGTTTAGGCATGCCAAATATTTCTACCTGTGTTTGGTTTTTGCATAGTTCTGGCTTGCCATACTTTATTGTCTATGTGGTCCGTGGGTCATAGACTCAACTTTTTGCCAAATCTTGCCACACTTGTTGGCCAACTTTTTCTTAACCGCACTTGCCTATGGTTAGCTGTAAAGTTAGCTGCAAACCAAACATGCCCTAGTCACTCAAGGGACTGTCCAGATAGAGGGCTCCACCATATTCTCTTTGCTAGTTCAGTTCTATACTATTTGTGTATGTTCATTGCCCTTCGTTACATCTGTTGCAGACCGGGACGACTGGAAGTTCATATTGAGATAAACCTGCCTGACGAGAATGGCCGTTTGCAAATTCTTCAAATTCATACAAGCAAGATGAAAGAGAGCTCTTTTCTTTCTCCAGATGTTAATCTTCAAGAGCTTGGTATGCTCTTTGCGAATTAATTAATATTGATTGTGGTATTTTTTTTATTATAGCAAATGTTTTCTTGAAATATTTCTATCATTGAGCGATTAGTTTATTAGTTAAGTTTATCATGCTAGTGCCATTATCCATACTTTAAAGATCTGAATTTTTCTCTTTAAAAGTGGGTACTCTTAACATTCAATGCCATTTTTTTCGCAGTCCGACATTTCAGTATGACTAACTAGGGTTTTGTGGGAACTGGGAAGTTCTTCATTATGATAGTTTTTATTATGTATGATTGATTCTTGTCAAAATCACATCCAAATGATACATGATCTTCTGAATGAAGCTGCACGGACAAAAAATTACAGTGGAGCAGAGTTGGAAGGTGTTGTCAAAAGTGCAGTTTCATTTGCTTTGAACCGGCAGATAAGTATGGATGACCTTACCAAACCTTTGGATGAGGAAAGCATTAAGGTTACTATGGAAGATTTTGTGAACGGACTTCATGAAATTACTCCCGCATTTGGTGCTTCAACTGATGATCTTGAAAGATGCAGGTGCGTCTTCTAATCTCTTGAATATTAACATTAATTTGACAAAATGATTCCTATCAGCACAAATTTCAAACTGAGACAATTAGTTTCTTCTTGGGGTATTCCTGGGTCCGGTTCTTGCTACACGATTCTCATTATGGGTGTTTCGGAATTTTTTCCATAAATAGTATGGTGCAACATTGGTTATGGCCTATGGGAATTATCACTCTTCTCCCTTAGGAAACAGTTCATGGGCTGAGCGTTCTACATTTATTAGCGAGCTTAACATGAAAAATAAATTTTCCTTCAACTAGCTACATTTGATGAATGTTGATATGACAAAAACAAAGCACATACTTGTAGCTTTATCAGCCATACATGATTTTATATTTGACCGAAACAAACCACATGATTGTAGCTTTGTTGGCCATATAAGAATATCTTATTTGGAGGACATGTTCAACACATATAGGATTCTAAAATTCCTTACCCTCGTGTATATCTTATTCTCTCTTCATTATGCCTCATTTCTACTGCAGTTTTAACGTCCCTTTATGTAATTCTGCATACAGGTTACGTGGTATTGTTGACTGTGGCAAGGCACATAAGCACATTCTCCAGAGAGCTATGCTTCTTGTGGAGCAAGTTAAAGTTAGCAAAGGTAGCCCACTTGTGAGCTGTCTCTTAGAAGGTCCTGCTGGAAGGTAAAGTCTCCAAAACACGTCTTTGTGTTTGAAAATATAGCTAGAACCTCATTTCACATTAATTGCTTTTCAGTGGTAAATCGGCTTTGTCAGCTACTGTTGGCATTGACAGTGATTTTGCTTATGTCAAAATTGTAAGTTCCTTTACTTCTGGTTCCCTTCATCCTCTATTGCAAATTACAGGGCCACATATCTCTAACATGGTTCTTACTATAGATATCGGCAGAGACAATGATTGGGTTCAGTGAAAGCAGCAAGTGTGCACAGATTTGCAAGGTCAGGGATGTCCTTGATATAAAGCACTTGACAGTTATTAGTTAATATATTGAAGAATCTATTTGAATTGCGTATCCTGTTTATTGTTCTTGCACACTTCTTTTCTAGTTATGCAGATTGCTTCCTGTATGCTTTACATAATTGTATTGAGGTAGTGTATTTTATGGCTATGGTACAGGTTTTTGAGGATGCTTACAAATCTCAGTTAAGCATCATAATTCTTGACGACATTGAAAGGTACTAGAACCTCAAAACTACAAATTTTCACTGCCATGCATCCTTTCATTTTCATTGAAGTATTATTTGGTGTTCCTGTATGATCATTTAGGTTACTGGAGTATGTTGCCATCGGACCACGTTTTTCAAATTTGATCTCACAAACTCTTATGGTCCTCCTTAAGAGGGTTCCTCCTAAGGTTTGCTCAATCACATTTTTCCTTTTAGTATCCTTGATTCTCTTGTCTGCAAAAATAGCTTTGACTTGACTTGTGTCTTTGACTCGCATATATCTCTTACGTTTTGCAGGGCAAGAACTTGCTTGTTATTGGAACAACAAGTGAGGTAGGGTTTCTAGAATCTGTTGGGATGTGTGATGTGTTCTCGGTGACCTACCATGTCCCCAAACTCAAAAAGGAGGATGCGGCAAAGGTAAGATAACTGCTACTGTAGGACATATGTTTAGGGATGGTTAAAATACAAGATACTTTAGTCGTTACATCACACTGGCACTGGCAGAAATCTTCATATTTGCATATTTACGAACAGTAGATGATTGCTGTACTGTTCTGTAATATATATACAATGTGGCTTTGGCACTCTTTGGAATTTTACTCTCTATCAAGTATCAACCTTATATGGCTTCTCTGCAGGTGTTACGACATCTTAACGTGTTCTCTGAAGCAGAGATTGATTCTGCAGCAGAAGCGCTGGACGACGTAAGCTTTCATTGTAATATTCCTCCTATTTTCCCCTGAAAACCAAAACCTTCTTTTCTCATATTGTTACAATCCTCCCGACAATTGCAGATGCCGATCAAGAAGCTGTACACACTTGTCGAGATGGCTGCGCAGGGGCCATCAGGGGGAAACGCGGAAGCCATTTATTCCGGAGAGGAGAAGATAGACCTCAACCATTTCTTCAGCATCTTGGGCGACATCATCCGCTACTGATCACACATACATCTGAGAAGGACCCTAGGCTCCACTATAGGAATTTGTTTTCTCACATTTTCCCCAGCTTGGTATTTTCACGGTTTAGAGTAGAGTGGTTTGACCCTGAGTAGCCTCTTTCGTTGTCACATTTCAGCGGGAGTTTACTATGCTTCTGTTGATATAAACATTCCGTACACGGAAATTCGGAGGGCTTGTTTGGTTTCAGATCTGAACGCCTGGAAATAGCTCGGGATATTGTTTTTTTCGTAGTCAGGAGTTAAAGTGGTGTTTGTTGGAGATAATGACGCAAAACCACCACATTTGTGGCTGAGTTGTCACATAACCACCACTTTTGACATTTTTGACACATAAATATCACTTTTGGGCTATACCTGTGACGCATAGCATTGATTTTTCCGTTTAAGCATGTTAACACGTTTTCTGACAATTGAGACCCACCGGTCAGTTCCACGTGGCAAACAAAAAAGAAAAAAACAGGTTATACCCAATTGTCTGGTATACGTGGCAAATGAAAAAATAAAAAATAAAAAACGTGAAGTCAACGGCGCCGCCGCCGACGGTCTCCTTGCCCGCGCCATGGCCGGGGCCGCCCGTGCCCGAGCCTGGTCGCGCCTCGCCGGGGCCGCCCCGCGCCATGGCCGGTGCTGCCCGCACCCGCGTCTGGCCGGGGCCGCCGGCGCCTCGCCGGGGCTGCCCGCGCCCAGGCGCTAGTCCGCGCCGCCGGCGCCCAAACAATTCTCCGGCGTCGTCTCCCCATCCCTGCTCGCTGTCACAATCTAAGAATTGAATTTGATTCCAACTTGCTCTTGCTCAATTTTAGTCTCGACCACCTAATTAAAATTACGCATCAGTAAGCCTAAGAATTGAATTTTTTTACAGGTCCGAAGCATCTGATCTGGTTCGGGACTAAGGCGAGGTTGACGATCAGCTCGCCGGAGCTGATCCGGGAGGTGCTGGTGACGCGGGCGGAGCACTTCGACCTCCACGGCGACGCGTGGTCCCGCCACCGCCGCGTCCTCTCCCCGGCGTTGAACGAGACGCTGAGGCTGTACCCGCCGGCGGTGGCGATGATACGGACGGCGAAGCGGGACGTGGAGCTCGGCGGGTGCGTGGTGCCGGCGGGCATGGAGCTCCTCATAGGTCATACCCATCCTGGCCGTGCACCACGACGAGGAGCACTGGGGCGCCGACGCCCACAAGTTCAACCCGGCGCGGTTCGGCGACGAACGCCGGCCAGGGCGGCACCAGATGGCGTTCATGCCGTTCGGCGGCGGCGAGCGCGTCCAGGCGCGGTCTCGGCGTTGACTTCATATTTTTTTCTTTTTTTCTTTTTTTCATTTGCCACGTATACCAGACAAGTGGGTATGACCTGTTTTTTTTCTTTTTTGTTTGCCACGTGGAACTGACCGGTGGGTCCCAATCGTCAGAAATCCTGTCAAAATGCTTAAACAGATGAATCAGTGCTCCGCGTCACATGTATACCCCAAAAGTGGTATTTATGTGTCAAAAAATCCAAATATGGTGGTTATGTGACAACTCAGCCACAAATGTGGTGGTTTTGCGTCATTAGTTGTGGTGAAGTATTCTACTCCCTCCGTAACGAATTATAAGTCGTTATGATACCTACATGCATGCATTGCCATCGACTTATAATATGTTACAGAGGGAGTAGTTAATACAGTGCGTTCAGTGATACCGTGCTTCCTATGCATGTTTGTATCCCTGAATTTTTGGGATTTTTTAATTGAGCGAGCTGATAGGAGATGTGTCCGCAATCTGAAAAAAGTTTATATCCAAATTCGATGTACACAGATAAGAAAAAAGATGAATCCAGCTATGAATAGAGTCACAAAAATAAAAATAAACAATAGGAAATAAGTTTGACACAAATCTAGCGGCACTTGCTACTTTTTTTGTTTCTGGATGAATTTGAACTTGGATTTTAAGTTTTGTGGTATTGTGTAGATTTTGTGCGCTCTCAGATCTTAGAGTATCTCCATTCTCCAACGGCAGTAGCAGATACTCATGGGGAACGGACCAAAAAAATAAATCCTAGCGGGACCAGGCCACCCGAAAATATGTCCGGCACCCGGGCAACCCCAAGTTTTGGGGCTGGCTCCTGGGGGTGTCGGACATGGCCTCCAATAGGTGGGGTCTCTTTGTCATAGACACGTACTCGGTAAGCCGTGATTAGTGGCGACGCACAGTAGACCGGTTGTGCGAGTAATGACGGCTACCGGTAATGGCGGCTACTTTGCCGGGCGGTTTCCCAGACGAGGCTACATGGTGGTCAGCGATGCGATGACATTGCGCATTCTCATGCGTCGCATGAACGCAAGCACCAGACCGCGTCTTCACCACACGTCGCATTAACTCTAGTGCCACCACCCCTCGGCGTACGCCCGGCGATATAAGTGGCCTCGCTGGTTCCTCGCTGTCCATCTCTCCTCCCCATACTAGTGCATAAAGATACTAAGGACACCTCTCTATGAAGACAACAACGAGAGAGACCACGGTTTAAAAAACTTGCTTGTGGCAAATGAGGTCTGCCTGCCTAGGCGGCCCGGGATCATACATTTATTGGCCCCGATGTTTTCATGAAACTGTTGCCAATATATGACAAGCGGAGATATATGGTTCTCCTTTCCGATATTGGCCTTTGTGCAAACAGATTTTAAGTCGGCTTATTTCTAATGTTTCATGGCCTTTATAAATAGTTCCCTAATCCTTAGATAAACCCTACCCCACACTCTCTCCCCATCTGTCGGAGGTGCGGCGGTGGCGGCGCTCGTGATAACCTAGCTGGACTCGCGTATCCTAGTGCGGGGTGAGACAGCGCATCCGCCGTGTGAACGCATCCACATTTGTCCTTTTTCTATAGTATGCTAAAATATCTATAGAACTACTAGAGTATCTTAGAGTGTGCGAATATAACCAATAATCCGAGAGAGGTTTACGAGGTAAAAGAAAAATAATGTGACATATCTAACCTCTGTGCCCACTCCAAAGACATGCTCACTTGTTCCTTCTTAGGGCCTCTTTGGTTCGCAGGAATTGAAAACACATGAATGTGAATATTACATGAATAGGATGTCATGACACTTGAAATCTGAGAGGAACCAAAAATAAAGGAATCAATACCGGGCGTTGTGTGGTTGCACCGCATGAAAAACGTAGAAAATTTCTATAGGCATTGAGTACATGCTATGATATAGTTGTCATAGACACATAGGATTTTTTTCCAAAATGCTATAGAATTGTGGTGTAGGAAAGCAATCCATAGAAATCTTGGAGGATTCATTCCTTTGAACCGAATGGACTCTATAGGGAAAGTTCCTATGGATTGAAATCCTGTATGATTCCTTTGAAAAACCTTTAAACCAAAGAGGCCTAATATGGTTGTATTAGTTTTTCAGAAAGTCAAACGAGATGAACTTTGACCAAGTTTTAAGAAAATATTATTAACGTTTAAAATATCAAATCATTATCATTAGATTCATCATCAAATGTATTTAGAATATCTAGTTTTTTAGTATTTCAAATGTTGATATTTTTTAATATTGGTAAAAAATAGTGAAGTTTGACTTCTTACAAAACTAATACACATCAGGAACAATATTAGTCGCTAGAGACAAACCTAGTCAGCCAAAATTTGCGTATTCACATACCAATTTTGAAAGTCATACAACGTGCCTGAATTAGAGAATTACAATCCTTTGCTTGGGTATATGCTCCAATATCAAATTTTGCATGTCCCCGTTAAAAAAGGTCCAACGATTGGATTCGGCCGACCAATCAAGTGGATTGATGGGTTGCCTCAGCCTCCCAGTGCTAGCCCACCGGCGGCTGCCATGGACGATATCTATATCGGAATTCACCACCATGCGAGCGCAATCAGGCCTGTTGTAGATGATGGTATGGATTTAGTATTTTTTGTGATATTTTGATGTTGCACGCGTT
The DNA here is from genome assembly GCA_947311845.1 of Poa pratensis. NCBI lineage: Eukaryota > Viridiplantae > Streptophyta > Magnoliopsida > Poales > Poaceae > Poa > Poa pratensis. Next base: position 15,220,233 of record CAMZMU010000037.1, read on the forward strand.
CTCGTTTCACCTAACATGCTGCAAACTCGTGTGATTTTTTGTGCGAACACACGCGCAATATCCTTCGAAGATTTTAGGCGTTTGCTGCAATATAGTTTATGTGGATATTTTTATGTGTATACGTGCGTTTTGAAATGCTATAAACTTGTGTGCTTTTTAACGCATTAGTGAGATGTTGTGATGATTTTCGGCGTTGTGATGAATATTTGCGTAAATGTTACAAAGGTTCTAATTGAGTGCTACAAACCTTGGCCTCCCCTGCTGCGTATCCGAAAATTGTTCTCCATCACACATTTGTTGAGTGTAAAGCATGAAATTCAAATCGATCCAGAAGGCAACGCAACCTATTTTGGGAATCTTAATTTCAAAATCTACGCTACCCTTTTAGGATGGAGCGGGTAGCTTTTACTAGCTAATGCATGTGCGTTGCTACGGGTAAACACATAAATATATTTTTGTGCATTGATCAAACAAACTATTAAACTGGGGAATTGTGGTGATGGTACATCACCCATTTTTTAGTTTAGCTCCTAAGGAAATTGAAAATCAAGCCGAAGTCCCGCTTGTACATCGTCGTGCCTTCACCGCGCCGCTCTCCTCCTTCGATAGTGATGGCGACAAACACACCTCCTTCCCACCCCTCGCTCTCCCTCTCCCTCGCAGCGGCCCACGTCCGTTCTTTGCGTCCGACATGGCCGAGCAGCTCTCGTCCGCGGCGACGGACGACGATAGCGAGTGCGACATGTTAGTAAAGGCCAAATCGATCAGAGGTCTCCAATGGCTTCTTATATGGCGCTAGGTGACGCGACCATCCCCCTCCGACGGCGACAAGCACCCGGTCTCATTCGATGACGAGGTGCCCACGTCGGTGGAGGGTGGGAGCGGCTCCCAAATCTCCTATCTCACCGAGCGGAGCCAAATTGGCAAGAACTATAAACAGAGAAAAGAAAATTCGCCACAGCTTCTGAAATAACCCGAGAATACACTAAATAGCGCAGCTTGGAACGAGGCAATTCAACCAAACGGGCATAGCTCGAGCTACCTAGATGTGTGTTATCTTTTCTGTAGAGCTAGCTAGATGTGTGTTGTCACTTGTAAGGCTAGGCAAGAAGAGAAATAGAACCAAATGCTACCTTATGGTAAGCAACAGAACCGAATGCCACTTGTGGTAACGTCACTCGCACTAGGCCCCTAGGTCCACTGCCCATTGCGCTTTTGTTCTCAGTCTTCCTTATGAGATGCGTGTGGTTTTCATGGGGTCCGTGTCATAAACCAAGTCGGACTCGACGTACCATCGCCACCTATCCCACTTTTACATAGTAGAGATAGATATAGAGAGAAAGATAAATACCTATATGAAGTGTCCTTTTTCTTTGTGTTGTTCCGAGGCAATTTTTTAAACACGAAGTTTTAGAGGCAATCTGACAGATGCCACCAAATGGTTTCTTCAGGTAACCTGGTAAAGTATTTTGAGGCAAGCTCAGAAAAGCCACGACAAAAAAAATGGAGGCACTCTGAAAAACGTTACGAACGCCCTCTTTTCAACACTTATATTAGTGTCTCGCCAGACAGTAACAAGACAACTCCACTAGTAGAATCACAAAAAAAAAACATGCAACCAGTTGCTTAAGGCACGAATTAGGACATAGATCAATCTTAAACCACATCTAATGTATATTATTACAAAGATAATTAAACACTCTGACAGATGAGACGAAATCACCAGGTGAGAAAAGCACAAGTAAAGTAATACTGAAATACAACACCACACAATCAACATACTCCTATCTCATAAATAAAGTAAGCGTATCTCATAAATCAATGTTGTACAGGATGCTAGTGTAGCTGGAAATGATACAGCTGCTACATCGGCTGCTGAGAATACTGAACATTTCTCACCGATGGTACAGACCCCGCATGTTGATGCTGACGGGCTGGATGGTCATCGTTCTTGTGCTACCTTGAACATGGAAATGGCAGGAGGTGCTTGCGCAGATGATGTTCACGTGCAGGTAGGAGAGCAGGCTGGTGGTCTTTGTCCACCTTTGGAAACTGAGGCGTATGATGAAGCCATGGTTTCCCATCACTGCTCTGCTAATAACCTTGACCCTGCGTCTCATTTGCAGAACTTAGCAAACACACCGGAGGTGTTGAATACTCCAGTGAAAGCTAATCCCACGCTGCAGGAGATCATTGCATATGGTGGTATTGAAGACCCAGAGGCAATTGGACTCCGCTCTAGTGCTCGAATCCGGGCTCAAGAGAATGCTGACACTCCACAATTGGAGAGGGCGATGATGAGAGCCCAAGATCGCGACAACAGCTTCGATTCAGGTAAAATCACCAAATCTAGTTTTTCGTTCTTATCTTTACCTAATGAGGTAATAGTAGCTAGAGCGTCTAGACTAGGTGTTTCTTTAGGTACTTCCCCGTCACAAATTTTAGCATCGGTTAATCGTCTAAAAGGTGTCGAAGAGGAGAGGGCGGTCACTTTTTTTAAAAACGACTTGACAAGCACCGATGATGGGAACTTGTCAAGTTCGGTGATTAAGAGAGCGTCAAATCTTTCTGAAGATTTAGGGGATGATGAAGAGGAAACAGCCACAGATCATATGGGTTTGTTGTCCAAGGCTAAAAAAGTTACTCGGAAACGCACAAATCAGAAGGAAAAAAATTCCATTAGTGTAAAAAGAAGAAGTGCTAGAATAGAAAAATTACGAACTGCAGCAAAATGAAAGGAATGATTTGGAATAGTGAGGGATTAGGGGACATGGCGAAGCATCACACGATACAAGAAACTGTGAGAGAGCAGAAGTTAGATTTTGTTGGCCTGCTTGAAACAGGTCGATCTAATTTTACTTCTCATTTTTTAAAGCACCTAGCTGGGGGCCTGGACTATGCTTGGTATTGTCTACCACCTCATGGGAGGTCGGGAGGCATTCTTGTCGGTTTTAATTCTGCATCGATATCAGTACAAAATGTTGTTACTGGAGACTTTTGTGTTAAGTTCCAACTTAAATCTAAAGTGGACGGATTTTTGTGGACACTGGTTGTGGTATATGGGGCTGCCCAAAATAACCTCAAACCAGACTTTCTCGCGGAACTTGTCCGTATATGCGAGAACGAAACACTTCCTATGTTGGTAGGGGGTGATTTCAATATAATCAGAAGGCAGGAGGAGAAAAATAACTCGAACTTTAACGCGCGATGGCCGTTTATTTTCAATGCGATAATTGAGAGTCTAAACCTTAAAGAGCTTGAGCTCTCGGGTAGACAATACACTTGGGCAAGTAGGCGAGATATACCGACTTATGAAAAGTTGGATCGATTCCTTGCAAGTGTGGAATGGAACAAAAATTTCCACTAGTGACGGTGCATGCAATGACACGCACCGGATCTGACCATACACCGCTCATAATTGATTCGGGTGTGCAAGCCCACTTGGGGAATAAGAGAAATTTCTCTTTTGAGTTGTCATGGCTACGCAAGGAAGGTTTTCATGAGATGATTGTAAAGGAGTGGCAATCCACACCTGGTGGATCCACTCCCATGGAAACTTGGCAGAACAAGATTAGACACATCCGTCAATTTTTGAGGGGATGGGCCAAAAACATTAGCGGTGAATATAAGAAACTAAAAGAAAAACTCCCTTTTGATTAATGAGTTAGACATAAAAGCGGAAAACATGCCATTGTCGGCAGCTGAGAAAAAAACAAAAAAGGAAGCGGATGAGCAAATGGCTCAGCTTCGGAGAGACGAGGAATCAAAATGGGCACAACGTGCAAAAGTAAAGCATATTCAGGAAGGAGGTAATAACACGAGATACTTCCATATCATTGCAAATGGAAGACACTGTAAGAAAAGAATTTTTCAGCTTGAACAGACGAGGGGACGATTGTAGGAGAGAATAATTTGAAAGTATTCATCTCCGAGTATTATAAAAGGTTGTTTGGACCTTCAGACCCTAGTTTCTTCTCCCTGGATGAATCGGCTGTAGAGGATCTTCCTCAAATTTCGGTTCAGGAGAATAACATTCTAACTTCTCCCTTTACTGAAAAGGAAGTGTTTGATGCTATTTCTCAAATGGAGCACAACAAAGCCCCAGGGCCAGATGGGTTTCCTGCGGAATTCTACCAAAAATTTTGGGAGGTCATTAAGATTGACTTAATGCCAATGTTTACACAACTACAGAATGGAGACCTTCCTCTGTACAAGCTAAATTTCGGGGTAATTACTTTGCTGCCCAAAAAAGAGGATGCATCTCGTATTGAACAATACAGGCCCATATGTTTATTGAATGTAAGTTTCAAGATTTTCACTAAGGTGGGGACAAATCGGGTGTCGTCCATTGCACATAAAGTTATTAAACCATCTCAAACAGCTTTCATCCCTGGGAGAAACATTCTTGAGGGAGTAGTGTATTGCATGAAACAATACATGAGCTGCATAGGAAGAAAAAGGATGGAGTTATTTTTAAAATTGATTTTGAAAAGGCATATGACAAGGTAAATTGGTCATTTTTGCAGCAAGCTCTTCGCATGAAAGGTTTTGATCCTAAGTGGTGCGAATGGGTTGCTAGATTTATTCAGGGAGGGAGTGTCGGAATTCGTGTTAATGATGATATTGGTCATTATTTTCAAACACTAAAAGGTCTTAGACAAGGAGATCCGTTATCTCCAATCCTGTTTAATATTGTTGCGGATATGTTGGCTGTCCTTATTGCAAGGGCAAAAGAGGATGGTCAGGTAGGATCGCTCATTCCAGATCTTGTTGATGGAGGAGTCTCGATCTTACAATATGCGGATGATACTATTCTGTTCCTTGAGCACGACCTTGAGAAGGCGGTTAATATGAAATTAATCCTGTCAATGTTTGAGCAACTTTCTGGGCTCAAGATTAATTTTCGTAAGAGCGAACTATATTGCTTTGGTTCAGCCAAGGATGTGCAAAATGAATATCGGAGTATTTTTGGCTGTGAGGTAGGCGCATTGCCTTTCAAATACTTAGGTATTCCGATACATTACCGTAAACTTCTTAATAAGGAATGGAAAATAATTGAAGATAGATTTGAAAAAAAACTTGGGTGTTGGGCAGGCAAGATGTTGTCCTATGGAGACCGATTGGTGTTGATCAATTCGGTGCTTACTAGTTTACCTATGTTTCTCCTCTCTTTTTTCTTAATTCCTGTTGGGGTAAGAAAGAGGCTTGATTACTTTCGTTCAAGGTTTTTTTGGCAGAGCGACAGTGTTAAGAAGAAATATAGGTTAACAAAATGGAATATTGTTTGCGGCCTAAGGATCAAGGTGGTTTGGGTATTCAGATTTTAGATATCAAAAACAAATGTCTACTAAGCAAATGGCTTTTTAAGATACTTCGGGAAGAGGGTGTTTGGCAGGAGTTGTTATCTAATAAATACCTTCAAGGAAAACATTAGCTCAAACTGAACCTAAACCTACCGATTCTCCTTTTTGGAAAGGGATTATGTCTGTCAAAAATGAATTCTTTCAAAGGGGAAAGTTTGTGGTTGGCAATGGCCTCCATACCCGTTTTTGGGAGGATGTGTGGCTTGGAGATAAGTCTTTGGCCGCCCAATATCCATCCCTGTTCAACATTGTGCGCCATCATAATGTTTTAGTGTCTGAGGTGCTTGGTAATAATCCCCTAAACATTGAGTTTAGAAGAGCATTGACCGGCCGAAATTGGGACTCATGGAAGAAACTTGTTGTGAGACTAATGAGTATCTCACTTTCTAATGAGGCGGACAAGTTCAAATGGAACTTAACTACGACGGTCAGTTCACCGTTAAATCTATGTATGCAGATTATTTGCATGGTCTCACTCCATTCCTTCGGCAATATCTATGGAAACTAAAGGTCCCCCTAAAAATCAAGGTGTTCATGTGGTTCTTGCACAGGAAAGTAATCCTCACGAAAGATAATTTGATTAAAACGAATTGGGTCGGCTGTAAGAAATGTGCGTTTTGCACTGAGGATGAAACAGTGGAGCATCTTTTCATACACCGCCCTTTTGCTAGAAATATTTGGCGCCTTATTCACTTTACTTATAATATCTCTCCTCCTACTAGTGTAGCAAACATGTTTGGACATTGGTTAGATGGAATAGATAAGGACACTAAAGCACGTATTCGCATTGGTGTTTGTGCTTTTCTATGGGCTGTTTGGAACTGTAGAAATGATGTTGTGTTTAACAAACTTGGAGGTGTTCATTTTTTGCAGGTTGTTCACCGCGCCACGTACTGGATACATATGTGGTCCTATCTCCTTCCATCGGAGCAGCGGGCTCTTATGGAGGCTGGCTGTACCCGTCTTATGGCGGTGGTCCGAGCTATTTGCTGCCAGCATGGGTGGCAACACACTAGAAGGCTTCAACATGTGTAGTCTTCTGTTAGCTCTTTTTCTGTGGCTGATTCATGTGGCCACATTGAGTGATCCTTGAGATGTAATAAGCTACTGCATACTTTTTGCTACCTTTCTTTTATTATAAAGGCTGTGTGCATCATCATGATGCAGAGGCCGGGACTCCCCATTTCGAAAAAAAAAATCCCAGCTTACACTGCATATATAACCGGACATCTAAAGCTCACCAACAACGTGGCACCGGCTGCAAGGCCCCCGAACATGGAAGTTAACTGTGGATGGAACTTTGGGCTTAATATATGTTTGGACAGCCAGGAGTGCTCTATGGGCTTCCAAGATATTTTCCCTCAGCATACTGAAGCATTTGCCGGTTTTGTTGACAGAACAGTCAGGCAAGCCATGCCATGCTTGGGTGTCCAATATAAGCCACTGAAGTGATGTTGCAGTCCCAAGGATATGGCATGTCAGCTCGACCAAGCTTTTCACGGAGGAGAATCCGTAGATCCTCACGTTCCCGAGCTTGTCATGGTTGTGTTCTGGTATCTGCCTTGGCTCCGAGGGATGGTCGAAAACTGGGACATGCTCCATGCGTACTTGCCATACCTAAAGATGACACGATTATCTTTGATTAGCTATCCTACCATGTTACTATTATGTTCACAGTATGAACGGTGACTTACATCCAAGATGAAGGTCTCCAAAGAAGGAGAAGCATCAAAGAAAGATACCAGAGAACAATAATCATAGCTTAGGGAAAAGGTCACCCCTATGATAGTGATATTCAAATACTTGAGATGGAGAAATTTGCTTGATACTGGTGTACCGACCTTCTGCAAAATTAATTATGTCCATAGTCAGGCTTCTGTAATAATAATACCATTAATTAATACGCATAATATGGCTTAGTTTATAGTCACCTAAAGTTTTAGAGCATATCTCGTAGGATGACAATATGGCAAGGGATTGAAGGTTTGGCATGCTTGATGCAAGCTTAGCGTGACTATAACAAATGGCGCCAGGACAACGCATGTATATATTCTTCATTTGCGATGCTGCTCCAAGTGACAATTGTACCTGGAAGTCACCTTGAAAATTTAAACGGGTGAGATTTGGAGCTCTGCTCTCTATCAATCGCAGCTTGCTGCAATATAACACCTCCAGGTAGCTGAGACTCTGAACATGGAAAGGTATCATCAGGCAACTTATTCGTTCGCAGCTCCTGAGTTGCAACCGCTCCAAAGTAAAAGAACTAGAAAGAAGGGTGCCTAACTCTTCCCCTGTAATACGCACCATGAAAAGATCTAACACCGTCAAGCAACCAAGCCCAACCGTGGGACGAAATGTACAGTTCGAAAGGCGAAGGAACCGAATAGAGTCTGCATTGCCATGCGACAAAAGTGAGCACGGGAACTCGTACTTGTTATTTTCTGAATACAGGTGGAGTCTGAGTTCTTCAAGCACCGGTGTAGCTGTTTTCTCAAGCCAACTGTCAAGATGATAACGGTCTTTCGCTCTGTAATTTGGAGCTTCTAGAAGCTCGAGGGACTTGATGCCATCACCTGAGTGCTTTTTCAGAATATGGTCGACTTTGCTCGTGAAAACTCTTGCTAAACTATAGTTTCGATGCATATATCCATTCAAGCCCAATGTTTTTATACTGAAAATGAGGTTGGGATAGCATTTCCAGGAACATCGAAAGGTACGAGACGCGCAAGCAGCTCGGGCAGCATCTCGCAGTGGCATTAGGGAATGTATATGGCACCATATGTCTTCGCTTGGAGAAAGAATAACAACTGAACCATACAAAGTAACAATTCACACTATGTGATCTGCGTGATCGCACAGTGTGCATTGCATTGCGAAGATAGACATACTGCATTGGAATGTAAATGTGGCACCTATACGGAAAATTGTATAATAGCATAATTACGCAATTGCTAGTAGAACAATGTTGATTAACTGCTATAAAATCTAGGTCCTACACTTAAGGAAATATGGTATAATTAACTAGGCAAGGAGTAGTACTGTAGTAAACAAATATTGGTTTGTGCATTTTGCTCGACTAACATGCACGGAGGTGATGTTTGTTGTTTAATAGCATGCCAGAAATAGGTCAGTGCAGCAAAGAAACTGAACTAAAATGTACTAACAGGACACAAGAAATAGTACATTGGAGTATTTTGACGGTCCGAAAATATATTATACTCCCTCCGTCCAAAAATAAGTGTCTCAAGTTTGTTCAAAAATGGATGTATCTATACATGAAACATGTCTAGATACATCGATTTTTGGATAAACTTGAGACACTTATTTTAGGACGGAGGGAGTACATAACTTCAATTAGGCAGTGTAGTACACAATTTTTTTTTAAGGATACATCCAAGCAGACGTATCGATTTCAAGAAGGAGAGGCCAAGCGGCCAATTACAAAGCGTTTAGGCACATACGCAAAAAATGCCATCCACCGAAAGAGAGAAAAACGGATCACTCGCTAACCCTCCACCTATCTAAGGGTCCTAGGCTACCTCTAAACAATCTCGTTGCCCGCCACAGTTCCGCTTCGGTCTCCACCATCCTGATGGCAGTCTCCACCGATGGTCTGTAACCCTCGAAGACCACGCCGTTCCTATGTCTCCACAGGCTCCAACTGATCAGGGTGATCGCCGCTCGCATCATTTCCTCCAGACGTCTTAGATGGCAGCCAATCCACGAAGCGGTCATCGTGGTCAGGCACCTAGTCCGCTCTACCCCACCTGCTCAGGAAAGAGGACCACGCCTCTCTAGATAAGACACACCCAAGCAGCAGGTGGTTAATATCTTCCTCTTCCTGGTCGCAGAACGGACAAGAGGCCGGTCGAGGCAAGCCTCTACGCCCTAGGCGGTCCGCAATCCAACATCTATTCTTCAACGCCAGCCAGAGGAAGAACTTGCACTTGTTTGGAGCTCGCGAACGCCAGATCTGTTGGGCTCCATCCAGCTCAATCTTGCCCTCAAAGAGTGCTCGGTAGGCCGAGCGAGCGGAGTATTTATGGTGAGCCTCCCGGTTCCACCTAATTCTTCCACGACCCCCTCGGTCAGAGTGAAGGCCGCCACGCTGTCAACCAAGGACAACAACTCGCGTATCTCGCGCGCATCAAGATCAGGTGGAACGTCCTCCAGCCATCCACCGGTGAGCCCCTCTCTGACCAGGCGAGAAACACGGGCGCTCTCAGGCACCTTGCGGAGGAGGTTCGGAGCCAGGTCCTTCACACGCCCCCAGGCAGCCACACCTGTCGACCCAGAAAAAAGTGGATGCCCCGTCTCCCACAACTTTGGTAGTAGCCGCCTCAAACAGCTGCCAGACCACACGAGGAACGGACGCTCGGCAAAGATTTACGCCAGTGCAATATTTTTAAGATTTCTTTGGTACTTCACAATTAAGTTGTGCTGCTACCCATCAGCCCTATTTTACTTGCTCCGGTAGTGACATTCTCCATGCAATATAATTATTTCATTACCAACATTCTATGACATACCTCTGGAAGGTTTGGCCCATCTTGACAACTCTTAGTACTACTATCTTGTTGGCAGGGTGTAATCGATCCATCTGTAACACAATCTTGTTGGCAGAATGAGCCCTTTAATTCTTTTATAGCGTGAACGAATCGATCCATCATCAACACAATCTTGTTCACTGTCGGTGAGAAGACCCTGGACTTCTTCCTCTCCCCGTCCACAGTAACTGAGAGGCGATTTGTGAGATCCCGAGTGCATCCCACCTCGCCGGCGCTGATTCGACGGGTCCCTCGCCCTCCGACGGCCGCTCCGGCGGCGGGAGGACGAGGGAGCCTCGGCTTGCTCCGTGTCTATAGCGTAGGGGTGCGTTTGGTGTCCAGCCGGCGGCGGCGAGGTGGAAGCGGCGCGGCCGGAGTGGTTTTGCGGGGGGTGGTTCTTCTCCTCGTCGTCGACGCTCTCTGGGGTGCCGGCGTCGATCCACTTCCTCCGACGGGCTTGCAGATCTGCGGAGCTGCTAGGCTTGTCTTCCCCATCGCCGGATGCCGCGGGGCGGCGGATCTGGCCGGAGATGGTGAGGGTGAAGGTGGTCTACACCAGTTCGAGGATGATGAAGACGGCGAAAGGTGGAGGTTCTTCCGAGCCGAGTTCTGTCGACTTCCCGTCCGCCAGGGGTCTCCTTCCGTTCCAGGGCGTCAGTGGTGGAGCGGCGGCGGCGCGCCGCAGTACGTCTTCCTCGGCGACGTCATCTTCGTGGCTTTACAGGACCGGATTGTAATTTTTTTTTCTATTTGGGTTGTCCTGTAAGTTTGCCTGGTGTACACCTCTGGATCTTTCTAGCAAATAAAAAAAACACAATCTTGTTCACTGGGCGAGCACTTTCTTTTATTTCCTGAAGCAATCCATTGACCTGCGACACATCATGCATTGCTATTGATAACACGGAAAATAATAAAAGCTAGAGAGCACATAAATTCAATTTTGCGTCTGGGCGCACATGCTCATGTTATCTAGACCATAGAGTTGTGTTTGAAATTGTCAACACAATGTGTATTCCCAGACAACCATGCGGTCACATTGGTCCATGTTATCTGTGCTAGGACTGAAAATCTTGCCGAGCCAAGCTAGCAGCTCGTTCAACTAATGAGGTATCTCGGTTTGACTCGTTCAACTAACGAGTACAGAATTGAAACTCGTCTCAACTCATAAAACTCATGAATTTGCTCTTTTAGCCCGATAAAACTGCCAACAGGCGACACCATAGTTATCTATATAATTGTTTCTGATTATTTGGGTATGTGTGATGCAATCATCACCTAAAAATGACATTATTACATCATCATCTAGTAATGTAGTCGATAGACTACAATAATTAGGAACAATTGTTCATATAGACTAAATATTTAGTGTCACCTCACCTTTTCCTAGTTAAACGAGTAGTCGGTAAACTCGGTTCGTTTAGTTTAAACTCGTTTAACAACTAAAACCGAGACTTGGCTTGGTTCGTTTTATGCCCAGTTCGAGTCGAGCCATTGCGAGCTACTTGTTTAACTCACGTGTTTCAAGTTTTAGTTCATAGAGTCTGGCAATGTTCTGCAATCCAGTGTGGAACTAGAACACGGAGGCTATCTATCAGCTAGAGTGAGGTCGACATCCCTTTCTTCTCCCTCCCAACGCTCATCTCTGGTCTCAAACCAGCTAGAGGGGTACGTATTGCCTTCTGTGCCGCCTTTGCATATACCACCTCTCAGATGCTCACAACTAGCTCCTTTAGAAGCATCACAAACTAGCAACCTATAGTACCAACATAACCCAATTTAGCAACATATAGTACCAACATAACCCAATTTCTGTATTGCAATTGGAATACCAAAAACAAAAGTTAGATGATTCTTCATACATCTCGAACCCTAAACAGCAGGCACAATAAAGCTAGGAGTATAAGAGTTTTCCCAGAAAGCTATATAATTATATGCAATTATGCATGACAAAGTTGTAAACGAGAGCAAGGAACCGGTCTTACAACGGGCTTGGATTGGGCGCCGGCGCCGCTCCCTCTGCACGTGCATGAGCCGCTTCAGCTCCAGCAATCCCATGATATCAAGGATCGGAGGCGAAATTCCTTCACTCACTGGATCTGTATACGAAACTGAAACAACCGCGAGGCGTCACCCAAAGCTCGAATATCGAGGTGCGAGGGGAATTAAACGTCGGCGCCGATCGGCGGAGCAGATAAAACCTAAGCCTTTGCGCAGCTCAATCTGTACCGTAAATCATGCCAACGTGGAGGGGTAGTTATGGAAAAAGACAAGGAAACCGTATCCTAAGCTCTTGTCAACAAAACCGTATCTACGTCCCGATCCCGTCCTGCGCCGTGCGTCCCCCATCCCGCACCGGTGCGCCGCTGTCGTCGCATCCTTCAGGCTGTAAGTGGGCGCGCTCACGGCAGCCCACCATCGTCCCACCTGTGCCCATATAATTTGATCGGGATACCGCTATTTGTCCATCTAAACCGGCTCATGCCAACGGGCGTCCACTTCGCCCAGTTAAACCCACCAAGTCGCCAGCTTACTCACCCAAGCACACGAAAATAGATTCGAAAGAGCAGCCAGCTTCGTTAGGCAAGTACACAAAGAAAGGAGCAGCCAGCTTGGTCACGTCACACTAGTACACAAGAAAAGGCATTCTTACACACAGAAAGCCATTTGCCAAGCTTTTTGACAATCAGGTAGAGTTTCTGACGATTGCTACTAGCTTTCATACAAGCTGCTTCGCAAGCTATAGCTTTCTCCAGGTTCCACAATCATTCAAGCTAGCTGATTAGTACTACGGAAAAGAAAATTCGCAATAATTCAAGTGTTTCAAAAATAAGTGTCCAGATGATCCAGGCAATCATTCAAACAAGTGAAATTCAAAAACAAGGAAGCTTCATCTCGTGTCCATTTAATCACATGAATCAATACACAAGCAAACATTATTCTAAAACATCTTTCAATGACAGAATAACACATAAGGAAGTCTCAGGTTTTTTATAGGAACAAATCTCCATAAATATTACATAAGCTGTGCTAAGTAGCAATAAGTACCAAATCCTACCAGACTACATATTCTACCAAAACCATGGAATTCCATCTCACATCCCAGTTTCCTTTATATATGGCGATTGAGCAGCACCATGTCTGATATTGCAAGAAATCTTGTCCGGGAAATGATCAGCATGTAACCAAAGTACAGAATGCCTGAAACAAGCTTTGTGATCTCTAGCTTGTTGAAGAAGTAGAAGATAGCATCACAACTTCGCAAGATCCCATCAACAAAAATAGTAAATCACATTAGGTGTGCTATGCTGGGAAGATCCTACAAAAATTACAAGTCAAGATATGCAGACATCACACAATACATATTTAGGAAATAAAGTAGATGTTGAAGTAGGTACTTACATGCGGGTCTAATCCAGTCTGCCAAACACATCAATGCATCGACGGTTCCAGCTGCTAGGCTACTTCTACGATCGGTAACTACTCTCCCGCATATGCTAAACGCGGATTCAGAAGCAACAGATGAAGCAAGAAAAGCCAGCACATCACAGGCTATGGTGCCAAGTATGGGGTACCTTGTAGAGTTCACAGACCACCAATTTAAGATGTCAAAATCTGACGTACGAGGATGGAAATCCTCTTCTAGGTGTCTCTGCAGCTCATTGCAACTTTTAGCCTTCTTCAGCTTTACATGCTCATCCCAATCTGACAGGGTACTATCAACCAGCACTACTTGATCATCACAGCTTCCTTCTTCTGCCAAGACAGCTCCATTATCTTGAAATTTAGCGACGTACTCCGCAAATAGGACTTCAATTGCTTCCTTCACTTGTTTCAAGTGCTTATCCACATCAGCTCTGAAATATTTCTTCAATCAAAACTCAACATGATCCATTTTAAACCTTGGATCAAGTATCACTGGAGTGCAATTTGTCAAATATGACTCTTTGAAGTACTTGTTGAATTTATTTTGCATCTCTTTCACCATGATTTTGACCGTGTCATTCTTGTTGTTTGCTTTTTCTTCCAAGACAATTTTAGCACTCCATATCTCAAGGAAATACAGGTTAGAGGTTGGATAGTTTGAGCCCGAAATGACATATGTGGCATGGCAGAATACCTTGAATAGCCCGCAAATGTCTTCAGCCATTTTCCATTCCTCATGTGAAGGAGCAAACGTATAGCTTGGCTCTTGTTTCCCCAAGGTCTCAAAAGCTTTCCTAAAGGGTAATGTTGTCTTGAGCATGCGGAACGTGGAGTTCCATCAAGTTGAAACATCTAGTTTAGGTTGTTGCCCAGATTTTATTCCTTCTTGTGAAACCACATCAGCAAACTGTTCTTTTCTATACTGAGAACTCCTAATGTATTTGACGCTTTCTCTAATATTGTACACAACGGTCTTCATTGCTTTCAATCCATCTTGCACTATTAAATTTAGTACATGGTCAGCACAAGGAATGTGCAATAGACGCCCTTCATGATGCAGCAGATTTCGATCCACCAATTTTTTTCTCAAATGCTTAATCATTTTTGTGTTAACTTCATCATTATCCATTGTGAAGCTAAATAACTTATCCTCGATAGTCCAATCACGGAGGCTTTTTAGTACCACTGTAAACATGTTCCATGCATCGTGGGGTGTTTCAACAAGGCAGAACCTTATAATTTTATGCCTAATCTTCAATTCACTATTAATCCAATGGCATGTGTTTCTCAAAAGTTTTGATATGTATGTACCTACGTATCCAACAACGAATACAGCGGCATGTATATGGCATATTTTTTGCAAACCCATTCTAGACAATCACAAACATTTTCCAACGAAAACAGCTTGAAGTATGTCGTGAGCGCCTGCACATCCTTGCAACGCCTTGTTCTGCTCAAGGATGGCCATGTCCGATACAGTGGACTCTGGGATTGGGACATGCTCCGCCTCGGGCAGCAAGAATGCTGGTACTGGAGCGACAAGGATAAAAGGGCGGTGGAAAGAATGATAAAGTCTTGGTCCAGGCCTCACGATGAACTCATCCTGGGATGATCCATCTTTTTGTTTGTTGTTACCCATGCACAAATAGCGGTAGTTGTTGTTTAAGCTTAGATAGAGTGTTCCAATACAGTTTCTGGAAAACATGTACATATATTGTTTGATGAAGTTGTTTTATTTGAATAAGTTACCACATCTACATATAGCCGAAAGAAAGGCGTGCCGAGCCACACCCGTTTGTCATGTGGCAATTTTTATGTCAATGAAAAATCTGAAATATCCACATCGCTAGGCATGCCATGACGTTTAGTATGTAGCTCCTTTATGTAAAAAATATGTGAAATATCCATATCAGCAACATAGTTCTTGCCAGGAATTTTAGTGGCAAAAAATTTAACAACTGATACAGCCGGTTTCCAGGTCGCTTAAAAATAGCATCCCATAAGCTATTTGAGCGTCGACGCGCCACCTTAACGTCGATCTCATGATCGATCAAGGGATTTGAGCAGCGCAAGGAGGGGGGATATGTGGAGCGAGCGGGTGAGTGGGGCGAAGGAGTGGATCAGATGGTGTGCGAGGTCGGGTGGAAGGGTGATCATGCTATTGTGGATTTGCTATGGGGTGGATAGGTCAAATTCGCTTCAAATATTAAACATAACAATTTTGTTTTTTAGATGGATAATTAATGCTTGCTTAATATTGGAAAAGGGGTTTTTAAGAGAAGTATAAAATGTGCGCGAGGTCTTGATGGGTGACATATCGTGCTATTGGGGTTTGCTATGGGGTGGGGTGGGCCAAAATTGCTTCAAATAATAAAAAAGAACAATGTTGTTTTTTAGATGGATAATTAATGTTTGTTTAATATTGGAAGATGGGTTTCAAGAGAAGTATAAAAAATGGACTTTTTTTTAGAAAATATCAATGAATATGATTTTAGTAAAACATAACATTCAGTCACCCAATTGTAGTTAGATTCGGAATTAGTTTTGGTAAGTGGTCAAAGAGTCATTTAAATGTGAAGATTTTTTCAAACTCATATTCCAAGTTTTTTTTCCTTGGCGAATAGTAACATAAAAGTACTCCATGTGCAAGGATTGTGTTTTCTTGAATTTTTCTTCATTTTAGTTGATTTTGTACACAATGGTGTCAAAATAGACGGCATGGCTATTCATAGCAAAAGCTCAATTATTTCAACTTTCTTTATGGCTACTGCATCGAATACTACTTGGTTCTCCCAAAAATGATTTTCTTGGAAATTTGAAGGACGAAACTAAAGGGGATCGTAGACAGAAAACAAAAAATTTCCTACCGACGATAACCAGAAACTAGCCAAGATCTATAACTATGCAGATATACTATACGGAGGAGAACAGAGTACATACCCTTGTAGACCGAAAGCGGGATTACGTTCCCACACAAACGTTGTCGATGAAGCCGACGAAGCCGACCTCAAGGTCGTGTAGAGGAAGAAGACAACTTCCAGTGCCACCTGTGTAGCACCTCGTAGTTCCACACACGTACGGTGTAGATGACGACCTTCGGGCTCCAGATCCAGCAGAGCAGCGGAAGCGGAAGATTGGATCTAGTAGCACGGCGGTGTGCGTATAGTGGAGAGACTTCCCTCCTCGTACGCAGCTCCAGAAACGGAACCACGCTCAAGGTAGGAGAGAAGAAGGAGATGGGATGGATTTTCAAAGACAAAGGGGGTCCCCTATTTAAAGGAGGAGGAGGGCTGCCCACCCCGCTGGCTAAGCCATGTGGGACTATTCCCACATGGCTCGGCCGGCCATGGGGGGTGCGCCGGCCCTGGTTGGGCCCCATTTGGCCTAGCCAGGTTAATCATTAATAACACCTATTAATATTAAATACACATTATTTAATTCATTTAAGCTTCGAAACATATTTCGTAGCCCTCTGATCAACATCGGACATGTCCCGGAATGCTTCCGGAGTTCTCCGGTTTCTTTCTCTTATATCCAATCTAATTAAAACATCACCTACCCTTAAGTGTGTTACCCTACGGTTCGGGATCACTCCAGACATGATCGAGACACGTTCTCCGATCAATGACTAACAGTGGGATCTGGATAGCCATGATAGCCCCTGTGCGTCCATGAATGTCTTTTTATCGTTTGAACCTTTAGACGTCCAGTCTCATCCTTTTGCCTAGCGATACTTAGATTGTCTGAGCATCGTTCTCTGGTATCACGATTACCGAGCATGATCTCGTCATTGACAAAACTATCTTTACTCGTCTGTGATATTACATCCCCGTGACCTAGTCACATGCTTGCAAGCTCATTGATGTAATCTCACCGAGTGGGACCAGAGTATCTATCCTGCTATGTGGATTGGCAAATCCCGCTCTTGATCACTCGCCTCCACTGCTTCCTTCGGATACCCGAAAGTGTCACCTTTATTGTCATGCTATATAAGACATGTCGTTTGATGCGATCAAAGCACCTTCCAGAAGCAGCGATTTGATATGATCTTACAGTCGAAAGTATGAACACTACATTTCTATATCTTTTGGGTATGTCCACCACGTCATTCACCCAATGACATGACTCCGTTGTCAACTGACGTAATTGTCCATGATCAGGAAACCTTGATCATCTGTTACCCAACGGACTAGTTAAATAGAGGCTACTAGGGACCTGGTTGTTTACATATCACACGTGTATTAATGTTTCCGCTTAATACAATTATAGCATGGTACAAAAACTTATTATGAACAATTGAGATATGACAAATAAAATATCTTTATTAATTGCCTCTAGGGCATATCTCCTTCAGTCTCCCACTTGCACTAGAGTACAATTTAATCTAGTTTACAACTTGGTAAAAGCTTAACACCTAGCAATATGGTGCATGCTTGTCTCGTGGAAGAGAATTCAGTCAACAAATCTCCCACATTGAGATCTGTATGTGCTTTGCAACACTTCTATGTCACCTAGTTTGACATCATCCCGTATCTTATGATAACGGTGAAATACATGTTTGTCGATGGAGTGAGACTCGAAATTTCGCGTAGCATGGGCCTTAAAACTAAGAGATCTATTAAGGGAAACCACGCATGCTCAGGAAAACCGCTCAGTCCAATCACACTTGCTACTTCTGAAGTAGACATATATTCCTATACCTATGTAGATTATGCGACAGTGCATTCATATGCAACTTCGCAAGCTAACCCTGTCTTTCTTCAAAACAAAGGACTTCTCCTATATGAGATTTCTAGTCATATGGGTCAGTGTCATAACTTGCATCATCGTAACCTTTTACGGCAAGTTGTCTTTTCACTCTTACCCATACCAGAAAACATATCTTCAGTTCTCTTTAGACACTGAAGGATATACTTAACGTTTGTTCATTGATCCATCCAGGGATCACTCTAGAACCCGTTCTTCAACCAAGAACTTGGGTCACACCAAGTCGAGCTTTCAGTATGATAGAGGATGTCGGACATCCGTTTCTTTCAATAACTATCGCTGAAACGCCAAGATAAACTTAATATTTTACCTAGTCATACAAGTAAGAACCTTTTCTTCGCTTGTTCTATTCTGAAACATTTCAGAATCTTAACCTAGGAAAATATTCCGACCTAATGTTATTAAGCCCCTTTTGATCTATACAAATTATAAATCTAAAGCCTAATACTTTTAACTTCATTCATAGAAAATTTAATCACTTAAATAATCATTTATACTTTACTAGAGGATCTGTATCATTCTTAATATGTCATTACATATAAAATCAGGAATGACACCTAGCTCCCACTTAAATACGCCATCCGTATATAAGACCAGGGAATTTCTTTTAGCTCCCACTCAAATATGCCATTCACATATAAGATCAAGAAAGCTACTTAGCTCCCACTCACTTCTTTGTAAATGCAGGTTTCTTCAACTATTTTGGACGACTCCAAAATCCTTTGATCCATTATCAAAGTGAAGATTCCAGCTCCGATATGCTTGCTTCAGCCCATGAATGGACAACTGAAGTTTGCATACGTGTCTAGCATCCTTAGGATCAACAAAACCTACTTGTTGTACCAATTACAACTCTTCCTTAATGTTGCCATTAGGGAACACGGTTTCTTTATCCATCCATCAATTTCTCAATTGAAAATAATTGCTAGAACAATCCTAAATAGACTTAGGCATCGCCACTTGAGACAAAATCTCGTTGTGGTCAACTTTTGAATTTGTCAAAACTGTTTTGTGACAAATCGATCCTTATAGACGGTTGCCTTTCCGTCAGCGTCTATTTGTATAAAATTCCATTTACTCTCAACGGCGTGAAGCCCATCAAGAAGATTTACCCAAGTCTTTACTTGGTAATCGTACATGGATTTTATCTCAGATTATATATGGCTCATAGCCATTTTTCGGACTTAGGTCTACCATCGCTTCTTTGTAGTTCGTAGGTTTGTCATGTTCCATTAACATGATGTTCATAACAAGATTGTCGTACACACAGTGCGAACACATTCTCATACGCCTACGACCTTAGTATGAGCTCAGAGCATCATGATCATTATCATCAGCTTCCTTCCAGTTGTGGAGGACGGTACCGGAACGTTTTCCGTTGCGCCACTCTGATGTCTGGAGAGAAAGTTCATTAACTTCGTCTTGCTCTACTCTCTTCCCACTTATGCCCTTTTGACAAGAAACTATTTCTTGATAAGGTATGTTCCGCAACAATTTGCCTTTGTCGTGAGAAATGTATCCAACTGATTTCTTAATACTACAAAGATGAATTTATCCATTTTAGGTTTGATCATATCAAAACACTAAAATATCAAAACGACAATCTAGGCTAAAAGCCATGCCATCACTCATATGGTATTGCCTCCACGGATTTAGATGGTTTCCTATTATCTAACGTGAATGTTTTGTTTCTACCATATGACTTCAATGATCACAATAATTCGATAAGAGATTTTATTTACCACACACTATCCAATAGAGTGTGATTACGACGTCCTAACACACCATAACATTGTGGTGTTCCATGCGGCGTAATTTGTGGAACTCTTTTCACAAGTCTTCCAATGATATGCCAAACTCATAACTCAAATCCTTGTTTCCTCGATCTGTATCGCAGGAATTTGATTTTCTTGTTAAGTTTATTTTTCCTACTTCACTCGAACTTGTTTGATCTATCAAACTTTTCAGACCAGCATTTCATTAAGTGGATATCCATATATCTACTCAAATCATTGGTGAAGTTTACGAAATAATGATTTCCACTACACGTTAACGTACTTCATTGATCCACACACATCATTATGTATGATTATCAATAAGTTAAATGCCGTTTCCAGAAAACGGTGTCTTAGTTATTTTGCAAGTGTCAAAAGATCAAAATCTAAGACTTGGAGGTCCATCTGAATGGAGCTTCTTAATGCATATAACATTGACATGACTTAAAACGTTAGTGCCACAATAATGTGGTGTCATTATTAAGTTTGTATCCTTTGGCATTAATGTTATAAATGTGGGAGCTACTACCATCTGGATTCATATAAGAACACTTCATTCATAATCGGTGTATGATCATTAAAGATATCACTCATAAATGTAGGACAACAATTTTGTCACTGACAAATATGAATAATTGTCTCGCTAGAGGCAAGACACACTTATAATGATCATGCTAACAAGCGATCAAACTGAATTTGTTCAGATCCAAATTAATCCAAAATGGTAGATGCAGAGAGAGTGTCTATGGCCATTACAACATATTGCCTGCCATCATCAACACACATTGTCTCCTCATCCTTCCAAGCTACTCAAGCAGAAAATCTTTTTCATAAAACATGACTAGTATCAAAACTTAGTCACTGCTGCAAGTACTTGTTTAGGCAAAAACATTCATAACTCGTATATCATATATACACTATCATCATTGATGACTTCCCGGTGATTCATTTCATCTCCATGGTTTTTCCAACACAACCAAGAATTCATGAAGGTGAACGATTCCCCTTGCATGACATAGTCTATGACAAAACATTTGCATCTGGCAACGTTTTGTCATCCAGTGATCGAGCTGAGCGAGGCGTCTCAATGTCATCAAGTATGATCAATGTCATCAAGTATGACTGTCACATGCTCCTTTAATGCGAGTGTTCTCTTCCATCTTGGTTGAGAAGAAAACCTGATTTACGGTGGATACAGATCATCAGTCTCAGCGACCATTCCAAATGTTCGTGATCTGTCAACACGCACCCACAGTTCATTCTCTATGGGAGAGATCATAGCATACACTGGACTATGATGAAATTATCCGCACAAAACTTGATAATCCAAATTATTCTTTTGTTAGCGGAATCTCCGGTTTTATCTCTAGCGGGTTTGTATCATATAGAGCTAAAAGGTTTGAAAAAGGAGTATCCTCAAGCTACGGTATAAAACTATGAAGTTTGGACCCACCTTTTAAGTTTCTCAATCGCAGGAATGCACCTAAGTTTAAAAGGTCTATCAAACAGGTTATTATCTACAAAGGTTTTGCAAAACATAAAGACTTTGTTCATAATAAAATATGGGTTCAAGTTTTAATAAAATAAAACTACTAGAACTCCCACTCAAAACGAACATCCCTCGCTCATTTTAGTGATTACACGATCCTCATCCGATACACTATCCCCGATCGTCATGGCCGATAGCATAGCTTCAAAGGTAGACATCGATATGTCAATCACAACAACTATGTGACTCGTGCTTAACCTTTCGGTCACTGTGTTCCGAGGCCATGTCTGTACATGCTAGCTCGCCAAAATAACCTATAGCATATTGCTTGTGCAACGTGGCTTACACCCACGTTATGCGAACGCAGATACGTCTGACACCCGATCGTCACGGCATGCCTCGTATCAGAGAACTTTCGGTGGTGCACGTTAAAGGGGAACACTATTTGGTATTTTGGAGGGATCATCTTATATTACTACCGCCGTGTAACTAATATATAACATATATATACACACAATATAAGATGCACACAATAACATAACATCAAATGTAATGCGACATGATATGGTCCTTGCACCGATGGTCTCCTTCGCGCCCACAGTTTATAAATAATTTACTAAACTTACCTTGACCATATCACATAGCCCCTGCAAAATAAAGTTAGACGCTTTCTACTTTATCTTTGCATGTTTTACGTGGCTGCTAGGGCTTTCATAAAAGAACCGTTCTTACCTACGAATATACAACCACAACAGTGATTAAATAATTGTCTCTATTACACCCCTTTCAGGGCCCTCCATTGTAAATGCAATATCAACTATTGTAAGAGAGACAGACACCCGCCAGCCGCATATATGGTACAAGCCATATGTTAGTTGCGGAACCAGTCTCGCGTAAGAGAACGCGTAAAGTCGGTCTGGGCCGCTTCATCGAACAATACTGCGATATGAACAAGTACACGTGAGAGAGTAACAATTATAGAATCGACGCCCACATTCAACATGTGTTCTAACCGTACAACTATATCTATGCATAGACCGGCTCTGATACCAATGAAGGGGATCGTAGAAAGAAAACAAAAAATTTCCTACCGACGATAACCAGAAACTAGCCAAGATCTATAACTATGTAGATATACTATACGGAGGAGAACGGAGTACATACCCTTGTAGACCGAAAGCGGGATTACGTTCACACACAAATGTTGTCGATGAAGCCGACGAAGCCGACCTCAAGGTCGTGTAGAGGAAGAAGACAACTTCCAGTGCCACCCGTGTAGCAACTCGTAGTTCCACACACGCTCAAGCTAGGAGAGAAGAAGAAGGAGATGGGATGGATTTCCAAAGACAAAGGGGGTCCCCTATTTAAAGGAGGAGGAGGGCTGCCCACCCCGCTGGCTAAGCCATGTGGGACTATTCCTACATGGCTCGGCCGGCCATGGGGGTGCGCCGGCCCTGATTGGGCCCCATTCGGCCTAGCCAGGCCAGCTGGCCCTCCCCTCTTTTTTTTCCTTTTTCCCTTTTGGGGTTTTCCCCTAAGGGGCCTCTAAGGCCCATTTAGGTTCAATGCCATTAAAAATTCGAAATTAAATAAATAAAAATATATTTAATCATTAATAACACGTATTAATATTAAATACATATTATTTAATTCATTTAAGCTTCGAAACATATTTCGTAGCCCTCCGATCAACATCGGACATGTCTCGGAACGCTTCCGGAGTTCTCCGGTTTCTTTCTCTTATATCCAATCTAAGTAAAATGTCACCTACCCTTAAGTGTGTTACCCTACGGTTCGGGATCACTCCAGAGATGATCGAGACACGTTCTCCGATCAATGACTAACAGTGGGATCTGGATACCCATGATAGCCCCTGTGCGTCCACGAATGTCTTTTTATCGTTTGAACCTTTAGACGTCCAGTCTCATCCTTTTGCCTAGCGATACTTAGATTGTCCGAGCATCGTTCTCTTGTATCACGATTACCGAGCATGATCTCGTCATTGACAAATCTATCTTTACTCGTCTGTGATATTACATCCCCGTGACCTAGTCACATGCTTGCAAGCTCATTGATGTAATCTCACCGAGTGGGCCCAGAGTATCTATCTTGCTATGTGGATTGGCAAATACCACTCTTGATCACTCGCCTCCACTGCTTCCTTCGGATACCCGAAAGTGTCACCTTTATTGTCACGCTATATAAGACATGTCGTTTGATGCAATCAAAGCACCTTCCAGAAACAGCGATTTGATATGATCTCACAGTCGAAGGTATGAACACTACGTTTCTATATCTTTTGGGTATGTCCACCACGTCATTCACCCAATGGCATGACTCCATTGTCAACTGACGTAATTGTCCATGATCAGGAAAGCTTGATCATCTGTTACCCAACGGACTAGTTAAATAGAGGCTACTAGGGACCTGGTTGTTTACATACCACACGTGTATTAATGTTTCCTCTTAATACAGTTACAACATGGTACAAAAAATTATTATGAACAATTGAGATATGACAAATAAAATATCTTTATTAATTGCCTCTAGGGCATATCTCCTTCAGAAACTAGAGCACACTTGTAGTTTAAATTTGAAATTCTTTGAAAAAAATCAGACGAAACTCATTCAAATGGTCAAAAGTAGCTAGAAAATATAAATCTCTAAATACTTGGTCATTTTCCATCCATTATGTTCCACTTTGTGTTAAGATTAGAGTGGTCACATTTTTTAACATATTATTTGCACTTCCTAAAAAAAAAACCAAATTTTTGGCACTCGAAAATGGAAATTATTTTTTTTACAAAAATGTTGAAAACACCCTTGGGAAATATGCATCTATACGAAAAATATGTGCAAGTTATCATGAACAATGTCATGGATATGGCCATGACTTGTGGCATTTGGCTTTAAACACAAATGTTCACACATGATAGTCCTTTTTTGAAGTTTTTTTTCAGAATTTTCATATTCAAAGTTTTTTTTTTTTGCTGACAACTAGTATAAAAGGACTTTATCTCGAAGGATTGCACTTTTCAAAATTTCTTCATGTTCTTTGATTTTGTTTTTGAAAATGGGTCTAAATGGCTGAGTTGGCTATTTATAGCAAAATGTTGGCTATTTTTTCTATGTGACTACTGCATAGATTATGCTTTCAGTATATTAAAATAATATTTCACAATTTTAAGAACCAAACTAGATCACAATTTGTAGTTAAAATTAAAATTCTTTCAGAAATTCGGTCTAAACTCATTTAAATGGCCAAAAGTAGCTACTAAACGTGAAAATTAAAAATATTTGGACACTGTCCATCGAATATGATCAAGTGTATAAATTATAATGGTGTCAGTTTGCACCATATTCTTTGTAGTTCATTCATAAAAACAAATCAACTCTTTTCATTTAGAAAATAGCAAATGTTATTTTGTACACGAAAAATGAAAACTCCTTTTAGCAATATTGTTTGCCATTTGAAGATGCGCCTATGCAAAAATATGAAAAGATTGCCATGGATATGTCCATGACCTTGGCCAATTTGGCTTGAAATTCACAAGTGTTCATACATGATAGGGTTTTTTGTGAAGTGTTTCTTTCAAAACTTATCATCTTTCAAGTTTGGTATTTTTTTCTTCCAACTATTACACATAAAAGGAATCCATGTGGAAGGATTACTATTTAATTTTTCTTCATTTTATTTGTGTTGTTGCCTAGAATTTGACTTGGATATCCGAAATGATTTTTAGAAACTTTAGGACCAAATTAGAGCCCACTTATAGTTAAAATTTGAATTAATTTTGGTAAATTGGATGAAACTCATTTAAATTTCCAAAAGTAGCTACATAACAAGAAATTAAAAATATTGTCCATTGTCCATCTAGTTTGGTCAAATATTTTTGAAAGTATAGTGGTGCCATTTTGCGACTTCACAAGAACCCCCCAAATTTTGGCATTTAGAAAAATGGATTTTTTTTCCAGCGGAAAGGTTTTAAAATTCTCTTTGACAATATTGTTTGTCATGCCAATATGCACCTATATTTAAAATATGGGCACATTATCATGAACTAGGCCAACGATATGGACATTGAGCTTCAAACTCACGAATGTTTCCACATGATAGGTTTCTTTGTGAAGATTTTCTTTTCAAAAGTTGTCATATTCCAAGTTCAATAGTTTTCGTAGCAAGTATTACACATGAAAGGACTCCATGTGGAAGGATTGTCTTTTTTTGAAATTTTCTTCATTATTTGTTTTTTTTTCAAATGGGGTCAAAATGTTGGCAGCTATTTCATAGCAAATTGTAGAATCTTTCAAAAAAAAATATGTCTACTACATAGAATCCAATTGGATATCTTAAAATATTTTCTTCGTAACTATTAGGACAAAACTAGAGCACACTTGTTGCTCAAATTTGAATTAATTTTTGGGAACTCGGCGGAGACTCATTTAAAAGGCCAAAAGTTACTAGAAAGCATGAAAATTAAAATATTTGAGCATTGTGCATCCAACTTTGTGTGAAATTAGAGCAGTGATATTTTGCAACATTATTATTTTCACGTGCTTCAAAAAACTTTTTTTGGCGCTTAGAAAATATAAAATCGTTGTTTGCACATAAAACTTGAAAACTCTCTTTGACAATATGGTTTTCCATGTGAAGATGCACGTACGTGCCAAATATGGACCCATTGTAATAAAAAATTGTTTTATGGTGCTTCACACACAACTTTTGTTTAAACCGCGTGCTACCACATGTCGCATCGTTTTTTGCAGAAAGCGTATGCTTGGCATTTAGAAAATAGAGAAAGCATTTTTATGAATAAATATAGGAAACTCCTTTGTCACTCTTGCTTAGATGGTACAAGGCGCATTTGTGCCAAAACTGAAATCGTTATGGTGAAAATTATGTTATGATACATCGCACACAATTTCATTTTAAAATAGTGTGTGGTTGCCTTCTATGCCCCTTACTTAAAAAAGCGTGTGTGATATCATCGGCATACTTTTTTTATTTTTAACGTCTGTTATTGTTGAACACCGCATACATTTTTTAGTGCTCAATCAAGTCCTAGATCACCCGATTTGTACCGTAATTCATACAACTATGAGTTGCAAGTGAGATTTTGTCAGTTGCAACTGAGATTGCAACTGGACAATTGGATTTTTTTTCGTGATTCGTGCTAGGCATGAGATGGTTACAACTTACTTTTGATGATGTCATCAGACTGAGAATGAAGCTAATTCTCGTTGAGTGAGAATTAGTCACACCTTTTCCTTTTTTTAGGGGCACACCCCTTTTTTTAAGCCATACCTTTTCGGTATGGGGTGTTGTCGTGGTAGGACGTTGAACATTGTGTGATGTCCATATTGTTTTTCCCTGGACTCGTGAGTTAATTCGGTCTGGCTAGTCTCCTTTTTCCTGTGTGTGAACAAATCTAGCTGGCCCGCCCATCGGAAGGAAAGAGCAAACCGGGTCGGACTCGTCCTACACATCCGCCCCTACAATCAGTTCGGCCCAGCCCAGTTTCCATATTTTGAGATACGAATGGGAATCCCATACGGACTCGATCGCGCTCAGCTGGCCATGCCCGCGGCTTCCAACTGACATCTGGTGTTCCACTCGGAGCCGGACTCCGACTGCAGACAGACGCGCGACGGATCGCTCCTCCATCCATATATACGCCGGCGCTCCTCCTGGTCTGCATCCATCATCCATTGCTCAATCCTCGATCCACCCCGCCGGAACAACCTGCCGCGAACCAAGTCGATCGACGAACACGCATTCGGTGACCATGTGCTTCGTCGACAGAACTAGCCGTTCCCTCGCCACGGCGACGGCGGCGGCGGCGGCGCACCACGCCGGCTGCAAGCGGCCGCGCACGGAGATGACGACGGCGCTGGCTCTCTACGACCCTTCCGCCGCCGCAGACCGGCAGCTGGAGGACGCCGGCGCTCTGGTGCCGTTCGCGTCGTTGCGGGAGCCCATAGACGCCGTCCCGCTCTCCGCCGTCGCCCCCAGGAAGCTCGCTCCCGACGTCGTCCGCGCCGAGCCGCCGTGGCTACGCATGGGGCTGCTCCGGCACCTGAGGTTCCGCTCCGACCTGCCGGTGCACTTCATCGCCGAGAAGGCCGTGACCGCCACCGACCTCGTCCCGCACCAGAACCGGTTCCGTCTCCCGAGCGAGGGCGTGCTGCGCAACCTCCGGCCCATGCTCGCCCCACTCGAGCTCAAGGCCGCCAACCTGCTGGACGAGCTGGCCCCGAGACTACCGAGGCTGCCGCCGAAGCTGCCCAGGGCACCAGGGGAGAAGGCGACCAAGAGGAAGGGCAAGAAGCACGGGGGGCTCCCCGTGCTCGTGGTCGAGCCCCACGCCGGCGTCAGGGAGCTGCAGCTGTCACGGTGGGACAGCAGCGCCGGCACCGTCATCAAGGGGGAGGGGTACCTGGACTTCATCAACAGGACTTCATCAACAGCTGCGGCTTCAAGGTGGACGACGTCGTCCAGATCTGGGCCTTCAAGGAGAGCTACCTCCGCCTCTTCGGCAAGGACGTGTGCCATGACGGCCCTCTGCATCTTTTGATCACCAAGAAGGAGCAGATGCTACCACGCTACTAGTTCGGATAGGGAACAGTACAAGACACAGCTTAATTAGTTTCTTTCTTTAAAAAAATGTAAGTTTGACATCTTGGTAGGACTTTTTGATATGTATGTACCTGTGTTGCAATTTCGTCTGAAACATACTTTACCTCATAGCTGTTGGCAATTTTCATTATTACAAGTTGGAGCACTGCTATGCATACGACGATTCCCATACGATTTCAACGCTCCACTCTTGACAACTGAAACAAGCCTTTGATAGCAGCTGGCCTTCAAATATATAATTTTTTAACACAAACACCTCCAAACAAAACTAAACCCAAAATGTTACCTTTCGTAACCAACAACGAATACAGCGCGCGACGTGTATAAAGCATATTTTTGCAAACCCATTCCAGACAAAAAAGAGAATATATATTGAACCAAAGCATCTGCTAGTTAAATCCACCTTTACTCTAAAATGTTTATTTACACAAAAAAATTGTAATTCCTCTATCAACAAGTCCTGACAAAATTTTCGAGCCTTTGGGAGGGGAACATGAATAAAAGTTAAATAAACCAATCCGTGTCGGATCTCTCGATCGGATCCTCTGTTGTATCAGGGCAAAATTTCGCCGGAGATTTACAGTTGAATGGATTCCTTCCCACCGGTGGTTTTCGTCCGATGGGGCCGTTTTGATTTCCGTGTACGTTTCCCTGTCGACTTCTTGGTTGCAGCAGCTCTCCCGGGTTCCTTTGCTGCGTTGTCTGGGAGCATCTTTCGGGGCTGTTGCGCGCGCACCACAGGAGGCGGCGGTGGAGGCTGGCTTCTTAAGGCAGCCAGCCTTTGCTCCATGAGTTCTCTGTGGTATGCCTGCAAAGTAAGAATGGCGTACACGAGAAATAAGGGACTGATAAAGGACAACAATGGTATTCAGGAATATGCATGTTATAATAATCATATTATTTCTTAAACGAGAAGGATCAAAGCCCTCCGATTCCTACTATTAAATCCAGACAGTACAGTGTCTCATCAATCATATTGTGGGCTCTACATTTCATAGTTTTGTGATATTTGCCATGCGAACAGGGTGTTTAGAAATGCACCACACACAGGATTAACTCGAAAGTACCTGAACAACAAAATCGCGCCTTTCACAATCCAGGAACATGTCTGCAGTCCAATTAACTCTTGACTGTATTTTATCCCTCACTGTGCTGAAGCTTAGCTGATCTCTTGAGGTGAAGCGATCAACTTCATTAAACCAAAGGCATGTGAAGAGATTGGTGA
This sequence comes from Poa pratensis, assembly GCA_947311845.1. Lineage (NCBI taxonomy): Eukaryota > Viridiplantae > Streptophyta > Magnoliopsida > Poales > Poaceae > Poa > Poa pratensis. The sequence goes on from CAMZMU010000037.1 coordinate 15,249,459, forward strand.
TGGGGATGTTCTCCCTTATTATCACACAGCCCTCAGGGACATCTGTTCAGGATATTGTATTGTTTATGTTATCAGGAAGGCGTACATTGAAAATATTACTATGTCAAAAATTCATGGGAAGAAGCAATTACCACTCGTAATAGGAAGCTTAGCTGATGAATAATGGGTTAAACCCTCTCTCTTATAGAACTCTATTTGGTTATCAATTGAAGCATTATCATACTTTCCACCAGCCTTGTTCGCCTCAGCTTCCTCAAAGACATCAAAGCGTCTATAATGTCTGGAAATTGCGAAGCTCACGTTTTTCCTCCACAAGAATCTGTACAATAACAGTGCATACAGAAATCAGAAAATAACATGTCAAAATCCAGATAAAGGTAGACTCTGGACAGCAAGAATGTGACACAGCTTGGATCTTAATCCAATAGATAGAGCATCAGTGGCACTGACAACAAGCAAACTTACACTTTTGACAGCAAACTTAAATGTCTTTGAGTTATATGCAGAGTACCGTTACAACAAACAGTAGCCAAGCTCAGTGAGAGAACATGATGTTTACCTCTCTAATAGCTGATAAGGATCCTTCACTAGTTTAAGTTTCCCATCAATCCAGAGTGAATATCGCACATTAGGAAAAAGTCGATGAAGTAATAGTTTCGGAACCTGTTTGAGGAAACATCACAAGAAATAAACGATTAGAAAAACAAACAACTGATGCTAACTCACATAGAGCATGGCATGCCCTCGCCTTTTTACAGAACAGAATTTTTTTTTAAGTCAGGAAACATAGATGGGCATTCTGCGATCTCCTTTTTTACATATTCACTCAACGGATAAAGTGATGAAAATATATTTATCTTGGAAGCATCAGTTACAGTATTAATTATAATCTGAAGAATGTAATAAAGATAAAAAGGACTTGCAAGAGCTTTAGTCTCATTCACACCTCACAGTGCAGGCAACTTTAGCAACCAACTTATCTAGATCAAGATGCATGCTTTTTAGAATATGACATAAAAATCTTGCATGCGGATACTGTATAATTATCTTTACACCGATAACTTGCAGTTTTCATCGCCTGCTTAGCTGAAATTTAACTTGTAACTTATGAATCTGCATGCCAGATTCGACTAGTCAAATCAAAATAACCGAATATACATGTACCTTTCCGTTCCTCCTTGCATCTGAATATGGAAGGTTGCGGACAACAACCACACGCCATAGCCCGATTCTTTTCATATTATCAACAGTAGTGGTGTTCTTTATTGCAGCTTCCGTTTCTTCATCCAGAAACATGAAGAAGCAAACAGTATCCTTTGAAAATTCACTGATATTTTCTGGTTGCTGCATTATATCATAGTTCCCTGAGAAAGTACAAACAAATAAGCAAGTTTACACACGACGTGAAATTAGCACCAACATAGAAAGATGATGACATGTAAACATAAATATAGCATAGAAAGAGCATGCAGTTACCAAAAATAGCAGAAGCAACAACAGTTCCGTGGCACTTCCGCATCTCATACAGATCAGCTTCATCTACATCGAATCCAGTATTGAGACCAGGTATCTTCCCCCTCACAAATCTTAAGATAAAGAAAAGTTAGTGCTACAGGAACAGTCATTGCATACACTACAGATATACTGTACAAGACTTAAAGCAGACAAGTCATATGAGCATACCCACAATGTATTGCCATCGAGTCTTTTATGTCAAAAGACATATCTCGTTGTTCCAGGGATGGATAACCACCAAACAAAGACCCACTGTTGGACTCTTTCAAAACCAAATGGTCCTCGGACAAATAATTTAGACTTTGAAGGATAGGTGATGCTGTTGGAGCACGTGGCATCAATGCCAGGGCCAGCTCAACGGGCACGTAACAAACAGGACATGCTACACAAGTTCAAATACTATAATTAGATTCAGAAATTTTGTAACTCTAAATTGGATCGATAAGAAACTTACGCCGTGGTCCAGTGCGTTTCCTATCAACAGGTGGAGGAGAAAATGAGAAATTTTCACAAGGATGGTGCTCAAGAGTAATAGCTGGTGGTAACATCCACAAAGGATCCTGAACCTTTTCGTTACTGATGTCAGACTGTTTTCCAGTCTGTGATGTTGTATTCAAACCATTTTCAGTCAAAGAAGATGTCCAAACAGGATTTACGAAGCTCTTGACATGATCAGAAAACCCCAGCATGGTCTCGGTACCAGGTGCTGCAACTTCATCTACAATCAGCCAAAAGAAGATTTATTGGCTGAGTATTCAAAGATACATATATCAAGATGAAAACACAGAAATGACACAAAAGTGAGTAGTACAGTTATAAGATTCCGTCTTACTTTGTTGCAAACTAATAGAAAAGATTAGATCAGTTAGTTTTAATTAAAAAATGTTTAGCAGACAACATTGGGGGGCAAGCAACATATCAAAAAAAGATCTTGTTGATCCCATCAGGGTTAGACAACAGATATTCAGTATAATCAATTAATCATCAACATCTACTTAACATATTTAGAAAACCCAATGAAAAATTAGCACCAGAAGAGAGATTATATCCTTCAACCAGTGAAGTCCAACAAAATAAGACGCTGCTGTGATTAGATCCAGATCAACCTTTGTTATCGTAACCATGAAATTTGAACAGATGGATTGCTAGGAAACAAAGGACTAGCTCATTTTTAGTCAGATTTTAAAAGGTGTTCATTAGTATGCCAAAGTCAAACAACATGCATACTGGAAAGAATAAAAATATAAAGGAACATGTACAATCACATGCATGCAGCTAACTAAATGATTACAGAAATAAACAATTCTAGGTATTACTAATCCATAAGTCTACCTAGCAGGACTACCAAGGCACAAATTTCAACTGCATTGTCAACACTAGCACTTTTCATCCTTCTTGTAAACCCCAGCACTTAGAAATAGCTATATCATATTTACTGTATCAAACAACATACATCTCAAACAAGTCTGCACCACAATAATCTCTAATGCAAACTTGCCTACCTCAAATATAACAGAAATGTTAACACTGCTCGCCTGATTTATTAAATTACTACAAGCATAGAGTTCCTTTGCTCGCCTAATGTTAGAGCAAAAAGTGATGCAAATTAAAGAATGCACACAAACAAGGACATAGGTGATCAAATATTCAAATGCTTACACGATAACAATGCAGAGGGAAAAAATGGTTGGCAGCCAGCATAGGAACATTGAAGAATCCATCCATATACCTATTTATTTTCCATCACTCAAGGTCTTGATGGCATTTTTTCACTTCAGTAAAGGTTTTACCATTTGAAAGTCAACTATTTGCTTAATCTTTATGTGCAATTGAAGGTTGCCTAAACTAATAATAATAATAATCAGTAACATCCTAGAACTTGGACACAAAAAGTTAAGTATGCCCAAGTAATAGGGAACCAGATGTTTTCTAGTACTAGGAATGAGAAACACCTACATGAATCACACAACAATTATGTATGCAAGTTGCATGGCATCATTCCGATGAACTCGTTGTCTCAGTGACCAAATGGATGAAAAATGGAATAACAATGGCTAGTAAACATTCCATCTAGTCATGATAACAGTCACAAGGGGTTAGGCATGAAACATGAGGCAAAGCAATACAACGGCCACCTTTACTGACAGTGATGAGAAGCGGAAGCAGATGCCCACAGCGACGGCGACGAGGAGGAGCAGGAGCATCCGCTGGCGACGGCTTGATAACATGCAGATCCGGGCGCAGGTGCCTCCACGGCCGGCGCCGGCGCCGCCTCCAAGGGACAATTTCGCGGGCTTCCGGGCCGCGAGCGGCGGCGACGGCGACGCCAACTGGCCGTTGGACTGCAGCAAGGATCCATAGCTCCCAGTGGTCCTGAGCCCCAGCGACGCCCCGCCGGTCATGCCGCCGCCGCCTTCGGGACCACGGCGCCAGCTCTCATCGCCCCGCTACGCTGTGCTGGCGCAGCGGCGCAGATCACAGACGCCCACCGACCTCTCTTGTCCTGTCCGATCCAATGCCGCGACGCACCAACAGCACTCGAACTGCTGTCTGAATCCGCGGCGTAGGGCAGTCCTAGGGAACTGCTGACTCCCACCGACAAGAAAAATCGACACTGCACTGAGATCTCCGACCTCGGAGCAGAAAAAAACAGCTCCAAATGGCAAGAATCCCGTGACGGATTCGACAGGGAGGATATCCCGAGATCCAGGGGTCGGGGAAGCGCGACAACGCGGGGGCCAAATTGGGATCGCGGCGAATTGGGGATTCGGCTGGGATCGGTGCGTGTGCGGCGATAGTGGAAGATTTTTGAAATTGATTCTGGGGATGGGAAATCGCGTGTGGAAGCGAGCTCCGGAAATGGAAGGAAAGAGAGCGGTGACGTCAGGTTGGTTGGTTGCTTTTCCATTCGTGCACGAGGGAAATTAGCACAAATTTTGTAAGAGCAAGTCTGGAAAAATCAGTTTAGACAAACTATTGCGTCCTGCTTTTCGGACATGGTATATTTGTCACGTGTATATCGAGACAGTATTATCCCACATTTTATTTATTTTATGTAGAACATGTATGATACATGTATTTGAACAAAACATGTGTCGTACATACTACTCCGTACAAGTGTAGATGTATTCGTATGTTGAGTTGTTCACCCAACCTTGTTGTCAAAAACAAATTGTCCACTGGTGTGACTTGTTTGGTTCTGTTATGGATCAATTGTACTCCGTATCATGTAATTCTCATTAATGAGTTGGAGTAGTATCCAATTCATGTAAATTGTTGGCTACGTCACCTGTGGTTGCTCAAGTTTGGATGTGATGCTTAATTATGAACTATGTTACTTTGATCCATGTATTTTTTGCTATTTAAATTATTTTAATTGTGTAAGTCTTCGAGTACGAATGTCATCATTGAAATTCCAAACAACAACATTTTTTGCAGGTGAGCCTAGTTTAGTCAATTACTTTGATTCTGGTTCTATGCCTCATGCCTACTTGCCTGTTTCACCCCATTGCTTACATCTTGGTTTTTGTTTGTCGTTTCTACTTTGATATTTTGAAGACGGATTTCGAGTCGCTTGTGTGAAATTTTATCTATGTTCACTTGTAAGAAACTTTTCATTTGTAATTGTGTAATCCTTCTTTAGATTTTGTGTTGTGATATCCAATTTGTGTAAGAATGTCATGCATAGTGCGTGTATGATATTAAGGCTGCAGCTGAACCACAAGCAGATGGAGCTGGTAAGATGTGAGAAGCAGCTGGAGCTGGACAACTGGTGATAGCAAGGTCGTTTGGCAACCTGCTTATATGACGGAATGTAACTGGTGGCTAAAGTCTGAAATACCCATACGTGCTGACGATGATGTTTAAATAGTGATTACACGGGTAAGATTAACTCAAATAATACGTTTAGGGCCTATTTTAGCAAAATAAATGTTTTGGTATCTTGATGAATATATGTAAATGTACAACAAGCACACATTAAGTGCACATTATGTGTCTCGGAGTTTGGGTTTCACTTGTGAAAGGATTGAGTAGGATGACTAGAGGGGGGGGGGGGGGTGAATAGGCAACTACAAATTTTCTTTTTCTTTTAATCAAATTGAGGTACTGGTCAAATATAACTTCTCTAGATATGCAACTAGGTGAACAATCCTATATGATGAGCAATAAACAAGCTAGCAAGATATTCTAAACAAGTTTAGCTAGCAATATAAGTAAAGGAAGGTTAAGAGATAACCACACGGTGACGCGGAGATGATTACCGAAGTTCACTTCCCAATGGAAGCTACGTCTTCGTTGGAGCGGTGCGGGGTCACAAGTGAGCCCTGAATAGCCTTGATATGGCACACCGTATCTCCCTCGTGTTATCCTCCAATGAGGAGTTCCACGAGTCACTATATGATGCCCTCGAGGTCGGCAACAAACCTTTACAAGGATGAGCACACTCCACAACCGAATTGGAGGCTCTCACCAAATTCATGCGGCTCCCAAAGCCACAAGAATCACAAGGCCGGGGCACGTCTCCACAACTCAATTGGAGGCTCCCGTCTAGTCCCCGCGGCTCCCAAAGCCACAAGAACGACCACGACCGTCTAGGGTTCCAAAGAACCCAAGAGTAACAAGTTCCTCTCTAGAATGGATGGGGAAATCAAATCGCTTTGGTGAAGTGTAGATCAAGGTCAACTCTCTCAAATCCTAGAAGGACAAAGTGTTTGAGTGGGTAGAGAGAGAGATCTACGATTTTAGAGCTTTCAACAATGGTGGGTAAAGATATTCTAGTCGGGTGCCTCTCTTGGAGAAGAAGGCCCCCTTAAATAGGTCCACCAAAAAACTAGCCGTTTTGACAGAAAACGTGCAATCCGGAATGGATCTGTTTTTCACCCGGAATTCCGAACCGTCCAGAATATTCCGGACGTCTACCAATCTGATTCGGACCGATGCAGTACCGAATCGAGCTGTCCCGGAATCAGTTCAGAATGGTCCGAAAATTCCGAATCACACGGAATTCTGGATGAAAAACAACCCATCCGGAATAGGCACATTTTGGCTTGTTTTTCGATGGAACTATTTCCATATTTTTCCACCAAGTTGTAGGAAGGCTGAGGAGAGTATATCTGGTATGTGTATGCAAAATATGATCCCCCCCCCCCCCCAAACTTTCCAAAGAGCAACCCCTCTTGATAGTACGACTTCCCTATGACTCAATAGAATTAAATCTATGGGCCACCGTCTTCAACCTTCTTCATCGTTTTGAGGGGTCACTCAAGACCATGTGCATATCATCTATTGTACCTGTAGTACTTTGGCACACGGTAAGATCATCACTTATGTTGTTAACAAACACACAAAACTAGATAAGGAGACAATGTCCTTTCAACTTGTATGTGCCGGGATGGTCGTCGTAAGATGGCTCGCCTCGACATCTACACTTGACGGACTCACTCTTGCACAAAAGGGTTTTGAATTTTATTTCGACTTTATGGGTGATACAACCCGTGGAACGGTGTCGGTCCATGCGTGAATCATGTGCATTGAGGCGCTAATGTGGCTGGCGAGTGAGATGAATGCTTCCATCGGGGGTATACGCGGGCGGCATGTGTTGAACAGTGTTGACTTGGGCCAAAGATGTCATACTCCCTCCGTTCTAAAAAGGATGACTTCCATTTGTGTGCATTTGAACGTATCTATACATGCAACATGTCTAGATACGTCCCATGTAGACAAATGGAAGTCATCCTTTTTGGAACGGAGGGAGTACATGCTTGCGGCTTGGGGTCATCGACCATCCTAGCACATATTTTATAGAAAGTTGAGATTTTTTCATAGGTAAGAAAATAAATCCTTTATTAATTAGTAATGTTTTAACTATATATATTAAGAGCTGAGAAAATTATGCTTGGAGTTCGTAAATAATTATTCAAAGATTTAAAAAGTTTATATGGGGAAACATATTTGTATATTCTAGAACTGTTCACGAGGTTTAAAATGTACATACGAGAGATAAAAATACTCAAGAATAGAAAATAACTGTTCACAATGTTTAAAACTTATTCACACATTACCAAATAAAAATTGGTACTCCCTCCAATTCAAAATAAGTGTGGCGGTTTCAAGCTGGCACTAGTTCAAAACTGCGACAATTATTATGAATCGGAGGTAGTATAATAATTTTTAAAAGCAAAAGTAAAGCGTTAAAGAAAGCATAAAAATGAAAAATAAATGAAAAGAAAATAATACATGATACAGGGAAAAGTGTATATAGTTACGGAGAAAAAATCCCTCATTCAATTGAGGATTTGAGCCTAGGGTTTCCACTAGGAAAACCTGGACATCTTGTTGTACTTACTTGCTTGCTACTTTTGTGTAGCAGATTCGTGATCCTTGGGAGCCCCAAATCTTTTTGTGGGTTGAGCCTCAAGTTATTGTAAGGGCTCTGGATTCCGCCTTGAAGGATTCCGATAGTGGAAGGTGAACCGAGCTTTTGGGCAAGGTTCATCGGAGGATAGGGTGAGGCCATTTGTGGCGTTTGAGTTTGAAACTCACACCCTCCAACGAGACGTACTCCCCTAAAAAGGAGAAACTCGGAATACATCCTTGTCTCCGTGTGCTTCCCGTTCGGTTACTCCTTACACTCTAGTTATTACTTGTATCTTGCCTTGTGTAGTGTTAACTTGTCATATAGGTAAATTCACTGTAGTTGCATATCTAGAGAATTTACCTTTGTGTCAAGCCTAAATTTGAAAAAAGAGCTAAAAATTGAGTAGCACCTATTCACCCCCCTCTAGGTGGCCATACCGATCCTTTCACCATTGATGTAAGCATATATCTCCTCTACCATTGCGTTTCCACTCTGCTCTCGTTCCCCTCTTTTTGTTACTTACTTTCAGTAGTCTCTCCCCGTGCACGCTCGTGAAGACGATGGGCTCCTCCTCCGGCCCCGGCACCGGCTCCGGTTCCCACTTCCTCGACCCACACCGCGTCTACGAGATCGTCACCCGCCGCAAGCCTCGCGATATCCTTGACTACTTGGCTTCAATACCGCCTGTGCGCAAACAATCTTAGAACTGAGCTCTTGTAAAGGTGGGTGTTCCTATGCTCAAAGCCCATATCTCAGATGCATGCCCATTGGAATAGCCCATCACCAGGATGAAATTATCCATTTAGCGCAGTTCCCCTTTCCTCTCTTCTTATATCAACTTCACATCCTAAACACCAAAAGGAAGGAAGAGCTTTCTGTAACTATTACATTAGTAAGGCAAGGAACTTCTTAAAAGAACGGCAATTGGTATTTCATTTGCTGTGAAAGCATCCGCTGCTGGCAATGCAATCAAAGTCGAAGCTCTTGATGCAATATAGACGAGCTTGCGTAGTACTTGAGAGATCTTCTTTCTCGCTTTATTTACTTTACATGGAATGAAAAAAAAGACATATAGTCAGTCTAACCTAACCAGAAGGGTAAGACGCCGAAGGCCTGAAGAATCCCGATACATGCACTGGAAAATGATTAATCTTGTCGGGAGGCTCTGCTTAATCTCGTGTCGCAGCCAAGGTGCGGCGGCTCTTGGTGCATCTTGCTTAATAGTCGCAGTTCTTGCTCTGATATTTGCATTATTTTCGTCTTTGGCTTCCATGGTTCAGTTTTGCCCCGACTCTTGCCATTCTTGCGCTTCCTCCAGGACTAATTGGTTGCGTTATTTCTTCCAAATTCCAACTGTTTTCTTTTCTTCCAAATCACCATCACTCGATGATGACAGAGATATCCATTGTTAGGCGCAACTCGCGCAGTTTCACGCAAGTCATAGCAGGTTAGTACTTGAAATTTTGTATAGACTCTTCTTGTTCGTGTTCGAATCGTGCCCGCAATGTGTTCGATGCTAGTACGTTAAGGTTACTACGGTTAATTCCATCTTATATGTGGTGCAGATTTGTTGCTCGCGTAATGGGAGATTTGGTTTACTACAGTGTTTACAATTTGTTGCTATAGCGCTATTCTTGATTTGGTTGAATCTTCTGTGCAAATTTTTTGCTACGGGTCTTAATACAACAAGGAATTATCTATTTGCTATTTTTTATTCATAAATTATGTACTGAAAGGATTGACTGTATATTTCTTTGCTCTTAGTTCACTCATAAATTATTGTTAGCGTATGTTCAACGTCAACTGTCTCCAAAAACTCGAGGCAAAGGATCCAGGCTAGGGCAGTTCCAATTATTATTTTTTGACCCGGGGAGAGTTAAATAAATATAATTACACTGAATTTTTATATTGTTTTTAGTTTTTTCACCATATTATGGTTTTAGCAAATATATGTTGTATACTTAGTTATCATTGTTAACCATAAAATATGTTTTCTAATTGTTTCCATTATATTGTGCTATATTGTTCTTAACAAGATACAAAATCATCTGAAATGTAGAAACAAACAATGAAAAACGCACTGCTCCTTGATGTTTTTAAAATTGGTGAATTATATGTCTTATATGTATATTATTGTTTGGATGTTCTTATCTATTTTAGTATTATTAAATATTTTGGTAGAGATTCCGATTTATAAACCTAGCAAATATCTTAACAGAGGTGTGTAGTTGAACAGTTGACATGATAATTTTTTTTACTTGGTTAAATGTATCTTACAAGTTACCGTGGATTTAGTAATAAGTTGATGATATGATGATGACTTATAATTGTTACTAAAATAACATCACTTAAATCAACGACGAACATAAAAAATTATGGGCTCTATTATTGCACACACAAAATTCATTTATTATATATACTCACTGCAATGTGTCTCTATATACAATTTCCTCTGTTCATTTTTCAAATAAGAAGTTATGCATGACATTAAATATTGAAAATATATCAAGCAAAACATTTAATATTTAATATAGCACGTGTAAGGTATTCACAAGGGAGACTGTCTGATTAGGAATCGGCAAAATTTACTCACCCAAGTTCAAGGATAGAGCATTTCGATTTCTCAAATGGCTAGTTTGACCAGTCTTTGCCACACGAGAGTTTTAGAGTGGAATCGGCAAAATTTAGGAACGGTGCTGATGAGATTCCCGTACTTTGACTGCCCTATATGACAAAACATCATCGATCTTCCCGGGTTCTGATATCGCTCCTAGAGACGAGAGACGACCCAGGGTCTCCCAGATTTTGGGATACGTAGATATATGCAACTCTGTAGTTTGTGTCTACATTCTCTTTTGCAGTTTTTCTTTCTTTGGTGATGTAACCCGGTCAGATTTGTTCAAAAGCAAGCCGAAGTAGATTACAAGGGAGATCACGAGTTCAGTTTTCTAAGTGGCAATATGTGCGGTTGCAGATAAATTTTACACATCCAATATGCTGCCTGCGCAAATACCCATATTCCTACACTTGACACAGCCAGCATGTAGAGTATAAGGCTCGCATGTTGTTTCCCAGTTCTCTTGTATAAACATGTCAAGTTTTAGCTGACGTCATACAGCCAAGGTTTCCTATGTTCCTTTGAGACTTTTTTTCCTGAACAGAACAAAATCCAGACAAGTATATTATTGTATTCTGTAAACATAAGGTGTCTTTTGTAGTTTTGTGTTTATATACATTGAAAAATCAATTTGCAGAGCTGTGATCTACCGCATAACACATTATGGAAGAAGAGGAGGACACATAATTACAGTAGCCTCGGCGGTGGAGGCCCTGAAAAATCTGGTTGGCTATATGAGAGCTTTTGGATCCAGTTGGCAATCCTGTTCTTATTTTGGTCCTGAGCTTCCTGGCAGCTGGCGCCTGGGATCTTGTCAAGTGTTCCATCTCTGTCAAGAACCGTCCTGAGATTTTCAAGGATTTTAACTATTTGACTAAACTCGGGCCTCTTATCTGGTTGAGCGGACCAGCATTGCTCCACCAATTGTTGTAATGGTGTCGGGCAGCTTGAAGGAACAACCGGTCTTAAGTTCTGAAATGGGAAATTATGCTTGTCAACAAACTGTTCGCCAACATTAGTACAGTTAGTAACTAAAAATGAGGCATCAGTTCATGTACGACTTCGCGAAATGTGAAAACTGAATGTTTCTCCAGACAATTTTCACACTATGAATGAAAACAGATTGCTAAGTCCGGGATACTACAAATATAAGGAATTAATTAGAGCAAATACCTTATTGACAACTGCAAAAGCTGCTTGCAGAGGAGTCATCTCTTCATAAGGAATTGAACCGCTAACCAGTTCCCACAAGACAAGGCCGAAACTATAAACATCAACTTTCCGACAATACGGCTTCCGCTTACACATCTCCGGTGCCATCCATCTATATGTACCTGGGTCATCTTCCAATGTATTGCAGTACATGTCTTCAAAAGCTACTCCAAAATCAACGACCTTTGCACAACATTCCCCATCAAATAGAATGTTCTCAGGTTTCACATCACGGTGGATTACTCCTTGCGAATGAACATATTCCAAGCCGTATGCGATGTCCAAGGCAATGGAAATAATCTTCTCCAGAGGAAGTTGTTTGCATTCCGGCTTCCGCAAAAAAGCCCTCAAAGAACCCCCAGACAGGAACTCGGTGATGACACAAAAAACAGGTGGACAGCTACATGCTCCAACCAGCTAAACAAAATGTTGAGAATGAATTAAAAACAAATCTTTGTTACAGAATTAGATGATATCTAGAGAAATCAACATGATGGAATGCTGCTACAGTGCGATGATACAGCCTTTAAGGCTTTACAACGTTAAATCAGATGATATCTAGAGAAACAGTGTTGTCTAAAAAATATATCAAAGAAACAGTGATAAAATACAGCTGTGGTGATCGAGGTATTCTAATACCAAGCTATGAAAATGGTTTTGCTTTCGTATTTATTTTTTATAATTCTAAATGGTACATATTAATTAATCATCCCACTGCCACATGATTTGACAACTATAACAACATCGATTAAGTTGGTAGGTACAGGAGTAGTTAGATAATTATGTCAAAGTCCAACACATGGACTAGTATATTAATCTTGTGTGCATGTCATGTCCAGGGGAAAATATTTCCTCTTTTTAGTGCTAGCGGAAGATACTTAGCATTGGAGTTAGCATATTCCTTGTGTATGTCCTTAGCAGGAAATACTCTGAATCTACTGACAGCAGAATCGTGCTTACGGACAAACAAGAAATACAGAAGGGTAAAGTTAAGGCTCACACGGTTGCTACATATTTCAGTATTGTCCCCATGGAAGATAATTGATGTTATACCTGTTAATGATTCAAGGTGGGCACTGACTCAAAAACAACAAAAATACCCAAATCCAAGTATGGGCAGTCCCATGAATACACAGAAAGACAAAACGCTACGCCAACTCGTACGCACTAGACAGCTAGATAACAGCAGAAGAAAAATTATATGGAAATTCATGTAGCTACCTTAATGACATTACGATGATTGAGCCGCGCCAGAATGGTGACTTCGACAGTGAACTGCTTCTTAAGGCGAGCAGTCAATTCCGCATCTTCACCATCATCAGGCAGCCTGATAAACTTGACTGCAACAGGCTCCTCCTTGTAGATTCCATGGAACAAACGACTATAAGCTCCTGCTGCAAATTTATGGCCGATGAGTAACTGTGAGCGGTCGACTGTCCATTTCTCGAGTATCTCCAGTGCAGCAACCTTTGCCACTCTATTATCAGAGTTCCTCGGCCACGAAGAGGCCCTTTTGGTTATCAGTTTGCTGGCCACTCTCGTGGAAGAAAAGGCAAAAGGTGGATTATCATCCATCAACCATGCAGAACCAGATTTCCTTGGCCGCTGCGGAGAAGAGAACCTCTTGCTGGCAGCTTTCGCCTCCCTGAAAACATCGGAGATGACGCGTGTCGGGATAGGTGATTTCGATCGCTTCTTGGGCTTTGATCCATCTCCAACAACCCTAAGCGATACACTCCGCGGATCAGAATCACCGGTTAGTGCCGCGTCCTTCGCAGCGAAAGGACCCGGGCTAGAACATACCCTCTGCAGCCTCAAGCTCTGCTCCTCGGAGTGGAAAGAGAACTCCAGCGTGTCTGAGCTTCCATCGTTCAAACTCCCGACGATTTGCCGATGAGGAATGAGCAGGGGCTCCACACCTAGGTCACTCCCCTTGGGTCCAACCTCGCGATTTTGCTTCATCACTGACGTTTCTTTCAACAGACCATCACTAATAGCAGCATGTTTCTTCAACGAGCCGTCACTCACAGCAGCATGTTTCTGGCCATCACTGACAGCAGCATGTTTCTGGCCATCACTGACAGCAGCATGTTTCTTCAACTGACCATCTGAAGAGACAGCATCTCTGGGCTTCCAGTCTGCCTGTGGAGAAGGTACAGGCTTCCACTTCGGGATCGACGGCCTCGCCGGGGTCGGGGCCGCTGCTTTGACCCTGGGCTGCAGGCTATGAGCAGGAATGTTGAGCTCCCAGTCGAACTCCCTCTGCCTGGGCACGGCGCGGCGGTTGAACTGCTCGTCGAAGGACATCCTGCCGGAGATGGAGCTGGACCTGACGACGGAGTGCGAGAACCTGGTGCGCCGCACCCACGAGTACTCGTCGTCATCCATCTCCTCCGCAGAACCTCACCAGATCTCCTTGCACACACAGCAGGACACCCCGTTGGGTCTCGAGCTTGCAACAAAGAACTGCCTGATCAGAGGATGAGAAGTGGAGAACCTGACGCTAGAACAGGACCTGCATTTGGTGGTCCGTCGCCGAGGAGCTTGAAATCCAATCGCAGTGCGTGGTCGATCGTGGTCGCCTCCGGCGCGCCATTTCGACAGAGATTCAATCAAACGCCCCCACTTCTGAACCTGAACCGACCAAGATTCAATCAAACGCCCTTCTTCTGAACCTGAACCAGAACTGAATCAATCTCTTGGAAATAAACACATGGAAAACAACATGGCACGATGTAAATCAGGGCGGAACCAAACCGGAATCGCATTAAAAGCCTACCGGACTGCAAGAATCTAGCGAACCAGGGAAGAAAAGGCGGGGAATTCGGTGGGAGGGAGGGCTAGCCGCCGGTTCGGGAAAGGAAAAGGCAACGACCAAACGTTGGGCCGTAGCTGTCTCGGCGAATGAGGAGCTCGTGGCCGGCGGAGTCCGACGCACCGCACACAGGGAAAGGGAAAGCGAGCGAAGCAGACGACGCTGGTAGGCAGTATTATTCTCGCGGCCTCCGCCGGGATTCAAAGCTCCTTCTTCGTCCCAAGCCAACCCCCTCTGACGGACTGACACCGGGCAAGCAAACCGCGCCCAAATCGAATCTCAACGGAATAGGAGGCGGCGGGCGTTTTACCTGGTGGGGGCAGGGAAGGAGACGAAGCTTCGGTACGGCTACGCCTCCGTCGTCGTCGTCGCTGCAGGAGATGGAGAGACGCGCACCTTCGTCAGTGTGCAGAGTCACAGGCAAGCTCGCGCGTGCGTTCGTGGAAATCCTGAACTACTGCTGCTCCGGATGTGGGATGGCTCAAGGCGGAAAAGTACAAGCGTACACTTGGAGAAGTGTACGGCGTGCGCTTGACTGAGTGTGCGTGAGGTCGTTCGTCCACTACTGCTCCACCACCCAAATAAATTTGTTTTGCTTACTTGCTATACTACTCGCGGTCGCACAAACAATTACTCCATCCGACCCGAATTACTGTTCGCGGCGGTAATTTTACGAAACCCCCCCGTATTTTTCACCTGAAGCTTTCCGTCGTGGACACATCCTCTCTCCCCGTCTGCCGCACACTCGTCCCTTCCCCCGACGGCGCCGCCTGCTCCGCCCCTCCCCTGGACCACGCCACCTGCTCTGCCCCTCCCTCGCCGGCCGCCTGGTATCCCCTCCTTCCCCCGCCTTTCACCAGCCAAAAGCCAACGAGGAGGGAGATCGATGATGAAAGATCCCCTTTTTTCCCCAAAAGTCTGACTTTGCCGGGAGCAGGGAGCACCTCTGGATGTGGCGCCCCTTTCCGCGCGCCGGTGGCTCTCGTCCGCCTCCTCCCTCCTCTTCCACGACACCTAGGAGCAGGTAGCAAAGCCCGCCCCGCCGAGACCCTCGAATTCCCCATTCCGCCACCGCGTGCAGTGTCTGGCCTGCGATTTTGCGTTCCCGCGGTCCTTGTGGTCCTTGTTCTGCAGTTGAAGGAGAGCGTGCATGGGTTTGCGCAGGAGCACATCGCGCCGCACGCCGCCGCCATCGACTCCTCCAACTATTTCCCCAAGGTACGGCGGAGTTTCGGCTTCTCAGGCCGTTGGTTTTTCCATTCGAGTTCTGGTATTCACTAGTTTGGTCCGTGCTTGCAGGAGGTGAATCTGTGGAAGCTCATGGGGGACTTCATCCTGCACGGCCTTACCTCGCCAGGTACAATTCCTCCCTGTGCTTGCAGGAGTAAGAAATCTCGAAGACACATCCTAGAAGGTGCTAGGCAGGAGGGTAGGTTAAGGAATAGATTGAGAAACACGGGTGGTAATCTAGTGAAACGTTCTGTAGGTGGTGGTTCTGTCCAAATGGCTTATGCAATCTCAGAAAAGGATGCAACAAAGGCTTCTCAAGTTTCAGAAGGCGAAGATTCATACAGAACTGTAATAAGGAAGACAGCCATCGTTTAGGAAGTTGGTACAAGGCAGTGTCCACTGCAGATGTTGCGCACAGGTTAGGCCTTGTAAATTCATGTTTGTGGTCGGTGTGTATTCTGACGGTGTTGGAAATACACATATGGGAGGCCTTGTTAATTCATGTTTGTGCGCGCACAGATGACTAGTACTCCCTGTGCTCATATGCATCATACTTTGATACCTGTCCACTGTTAAAGCTTAATGTGTGGCTAAGGTTTTTCCCCTCTTGTGATTCAAGTTATTCAACAAAATGCTGTCAAATGCAGGTTAGAATGAATGACCAACTCGATAAAATGCATTGCTGTAATATTGCATACCTGAAACGGGATGTTAATTTTCCTCAAAGTTCAATGAAGAGGTTTCAAGATTCTTTAATTCTATCACTAGGTGGCTGACTGCCTTTAGTCTGTAAATGAACTTGCACTTTGTCACTCAAGATTGTGCTCGAATCCCATCGATAAGCTGAATTGTTCTCACTTGTCGATATCACTAGGTGGCTGACCCTCATCATATTGGCTTTCCAACAAAATAAAATTCAGAGTAGGTTGTTAGGCTCCTCGCCGATGGTAATATACATGCCATTTGTTTACTGCTGTACATTGAAATATTCAGAAACTAATGTTTACAAATTTCTACAGTGGTGACAGACTGATGATATCATTCAAGTGTTCTGATCTATAGAATGAAACAGAAAGCACATCATACTGAAGTTACAGAGTTCCAGTCAGTTGGCAAGAACAGGTCGAGGCGGAGGTCTGGGCGGAGCCGTCACCTTGCTCCAGACCTCCCTCGGCCGGGCCGGAACAGGGCGAGCTCGCCCCGCGGAGGAGCACACCGCTCAGGAGCTCCGGCGGCGTCGTCGACGAGGAAGAGACGAAGGGGACGAGGGAGGCGAGCACGAGCGGAACGCCGGCGGCGAGACGCGCGGGAGTGCAGCGGCGAGATGCGCGGGAGGCCGGCGGCGAGAGGCTAGGGAGGGAAGTAGACAGCCGGAGGCGCGGGAGGGCAGCACGAGGACGCAGGCGCGAAACGCGGGAGGCTGCCGGCCCGCCGGCGCGAGCGCGGGAGTCCGGCCGGCACCCGGCAGCTAGCTGATGCGAACGATTGGGGGCTGGAACGTATCTATTTCTAAATACCAAGGGTCTAAGTGTAAAAAACGGTTTGTACTACCCTCCGCCCACTAATTCGGGTCGGAGGGAGTATTTATTTGTGCAGGAAAATGGTGGTGGCTTATCAGAGCTTTCTCTCTCTCTTTTGAAAAAAATGGCTTATGAGAGCTTTCCATCTTCTTTTTGAGAAAAATGGCCTATCAGAGGTGGGGGAGGCCTGAAACACGAGTGAGAGAGCATGGTTTGGGTGGGTGGAGGGTGACGTGGCTTGCGAGATACTGTAGATATCATAATCCTGCGCGTCGCGTCGCCGTAGTTGTTACGTGGACGTCGGCTGGGTGGTGTCTGATTGGCATGGGGCCCTGCAGAAGGTGAGGTGACCTCACTCGCTTGCTTGCTTGACCGTGGAACCCGAGCGGCCCTACTGCGACTGCGACGACGAATAGGAATAGCTCCCCGCCAACAACTCCGGCGTACTACGCGCCTTCGTCGTCTCGATCGTCGGCGTCATCGGATCCCGCGCACGGTGGGGGAGCGTGGCATCGCGTGCGTGTGGTCGGCTACTCCGGCGGAGGAGCAGGTGCGCCAACTCCCAGGCCGCCGCCCCTCGTGCGCGCGCGCGCTGCGCGCCACCGAATGTGGCGCCAATGGGCTGCTGGATCGCGTGCCCGTGCAGCCTTGTGCGGCTTTCCATCATTCCGGAGGAAAACGTGAGGAGTTCCTGGGGCCTGGGCCGCTTCACTGTGTGTGCCCGCGGTGGCAGCACTCGCGCGTGGGCTTTACTTGGACCTGTGGGCGTAGACCGTATGGCCGGGCCTTTGCCAAGGCGCAAGTCACCCGTGAGGCAGAATGTTCAAAAACAAAAAAAAAGTGCTACTGAGACTTGCTGTTTTTGGATTGAACACGACACAAGCGTCACCTTGCAAGACCGTGACATTCCAGGCCCCTGCTACACACGCGTGATCAAAGGAACTGCCGAATGATCAACTGAATCGATAACTTCACCGAACAACGGAAAATCATTTTGTCATATTTGCGTAACTTAGAATATAAAGTATTTCAAATCGATATTTTACACGTTTCTGTGATAGATCATCAGCAACATGCGGGGGTTTTTTTTCCAGATTTTTTAAAACTTATAAATCTGATTTTTGAATTATTTTTAATAGAAAGAGCACTTGAACCCAGGAGCCAGAAATCTCTACTTGTATAATAGAACACTCAAAGGAACATATTTGCAAAAATATACGCGCTGAGATACACTGGTACAGTAGTACAACATGACATCCCTGGCCCGCTGCTACACACGCGTGATCAAAGGAACTGCTCAATGGTTTCCCTCACAAAAAAAACTACTCAATGATCAACTGAATCAATAACTTCACCGAACAAAAGCACCTGACGGCTCAAGGAAAGTGTGGGAGTTAATTTGGAAGTCTGGCGTCCCCCAAAGGTCCAGCATTTCGTGTGGCGCCTCGCCACAGACTCTCTTCCAACCTGGAGGAATAAGCACAAGCGAAACCTTGAGGTAACAGATCAATGCCCAGTATGTGGAGTGGAAGTGGAGGATAATTATCACACTTTCTTCGATGCACACTTGCAAAGGATTTGTGGCTTCATATGTCCGAGGAGTGGCAGTTTGCCTGCACTAGGCTCCATACCAAACACAGGGTCTAAATGGCTACTTAATCTACTCCCTCCGTTCGGAAAAGGATGTCACAAAAATGAACTATAGATAGATCATTTTTGTGACATCCTTTTCCGAACGGAGTGAGTAATAGGTAACTTGGCAGGTAGGATGATTAACATGATATTGATGACATTATGGCGAGCATGGCACGTTCGTAATGAAATTGTGCATGGTAACCCACCTCCTCTAATTGAAGCATCTCGGCGTTTTTTATTGAGCTATATGGAGTCTTTGCTACAGATCAAAGGGGAAGATATTGCCAAAGGAAAATTCATCTTAGATGTCGAGGAGAAGCAATTCCATACCTGTAAGAAAAAACAAGTTGTTCAAAACCTGCAGTGGATTCCGCCTCCTGAAGGCTGGTACAAAGTAAATACTGATGGTTCCTTTGGAACTGATGGTACTGCAGGATCTGGTACAGTTGTCCGAGACCACAATGGTGAGATTATATCATCAGCTTGCAAAGAGTTAGTCTCTTGTAGAGATGCACTACAAGCAGAATTGAGTGCTGTTTTGGAAGGGTTATCTCTTGCATTGCATTGGTGTAATAAATCATTAGTCATTGAGGTGGATTGCTTGGAGATAGTTAAGCTTCCGAAGAGTGATGGAGTAGATCGATCAGTCTACAATCTTGTATTACTCATGTTCAAAGATGTCAGAACTCTAGTAGCCATTTCATGGCAAATTTTGCTAGAAATAGTGCTGAAACGGCAATGTGGTTAGGCTCAGGTCAAAACGGTCTACAAAGCACATCCCAGATACCTTGTAATTCCTGATATTTTTGAGTAATACAAGTTCATTCGCAAAAAAAATTTATAGTACGGAAAATCATTTTGTCATTTTTGCATAACTTAGAATAGAAAGTATTTCAAATCGATATTTTACACGTTTGTGTGATACATCATTAGCAACATGTGGGGATTTTTTTTCCAGATTTTTAAACTGATAAATCTGATTTTTGAATTATTTTTAATAGAAAGAGCACTTGAACCCAAGAGCCAGAAATCTCCACTCCTATAATAGAACCCTCAATTCCTCAAAGAAACTTATTTGCATAAATATACGCGCTGAAATACACTGGTACAGTGTTACAACATGACAGAGTAGCATCGCAGAAGCAAGCATCTGTATACATCTCACGGTACTGCTCACTCGTACTGTGACCGTATGTCCGCATGCACTCAACGCGTGGACCTGCGAAATGAACGAAGCTTCACTTCACTTCACTTCAAGCCACCGATCGACGAACAGAGAACAGAACAAAACCGGCGGTGTTGTCTGTCGTCGACTCCTACAAAACCCTACTCCCAATTAGTACCCCCATCTTTACATACCTAATCCGATCCGTAATGTCCGCCACAAGTAGGGCACATCCCACGCACGACCGAATGATTAATGGACATGGTGATTAATTCCGGTCTCGTTTGTCATTGCCGCGTAATCCGAGTGCCCGGCCATGCGCACTGTGGACAATCAGTGCGTGCAACCTCTGACCACGGGGCGACCAGCAGCTTAAGCAAGATTAGTTTAGTTTGATTCTCAGCACAAAGCTCGCTAGCTAGCGATTACTTAGTGAACTACTACTATTGGCCTGGGACCAGGGATGTCTATCGCTCGCCTTCCCTGCAGTTTCCTCTCGCACCAGGAAGCTCACGCTAACCTTCCCTGCATCCAGACATAATCTCCAGACGGTTTTTCTTAATCAGATTCTCCAGACAGTGTAGCCCCAGCTGTGGTTGGTTTGCAATTTTATTGCACTATTGTACTCCTACATCAGATAGCTGATTATTTTTAAGCTGTTAGTAGACACTAGTCCCCCTTTTCTCTCATATAATCCCCCCCTTTTCTAAAAAAAAAGTATACACTAGTAATTTGTAACTCATGAAGACCTATGGAATGAACCGTGTCATCTGTAGACCATCCCTGCAATTTATGTCCGTAAAAGAGCCTCAGTTGTGCTGCAAGATATAAACAATCGCCAGCACAACAACAACAACAAAATTGTTCATAAGCTGCTTACAAGGGTACTATAGACGGTAACTTCCACCATAATGTTAGAAATGTGCCCTAGATGCAATCATGTATGATGATATTTTCTAACTGTACTCAAGTAAATTCATAAGTTATGTAATTATTCTTGAACATCATCAATAGCATATACCATCGAATATATGGTTTAGTTGTGAACTATGTATTGTATGGTGCTTGTTCTAATAGTCCCTAGTCAATAAAGTTATGGGGACACATAACCTTAACTAGAGTATGACTCGGCTAATGAGCCAGTTCCACTGGTCATGCGCATGGTGGTGCCAGACCGACAGGTGCATAGCAAGTTTTTCAGCATGATTTCCTTATGACGCCGGTAAGTTCCGAGAAGCAAACTGATGGCAAGATGACAGAAAAAGAGATACAAAAAGCTAAGCACAGTGTTGTACCACCTTTTGATCCCCTCTTAAGAGTGTGAGATCCGTATACGGTATACCCAAGAAAGCAAGCGAAAGCTATCGCTTATCTTCGGTTTTATCACTTTGAGAGAGTATTTTACTTTTTTATGGTCTACGATCCCCGACACTCAAAATAGGGAACAAATCATTAAAACAACTTAGCGAAATGATTAGTTCCCTTTAATCTTATCATCATCAACCACTAAAATATGATTAAAGGGATAAATGCCCTTTCAACTAGCGTGACCCAATACGTAACTCATATATCTCGTGTGTCAAAATAATATTCATCAACGACTGCTCTAGATGTAGCCAAGATGTCCACTTAAATCTCTGTTGAGGTTATGCCTCAAGTTGATATTTAGCGGGGTGGATGCCATGACCTCCGCCCTCCGCCACTAAGACATGTTTTCCAGAATGTTATGCAAGTATGGGTATTTCTCATAAAGTGGGGCTTCACCTAGCCATGAGTATTCCCAAATCCTTGTGCTCACCCCATTTCCCACTTAGACCCTCTTTGACTCGCATTAACCCTTTCTCAATCACAAGTAGGGAAAAGCTTATAGATGCAAGCCGATCACTGACGGGCAAAACATGCGTGCGTCAGCGGTACGCCTCCCACGTACCACTGACATGCAAAATAACGGTGCTTCAGCAGTGTCCAGATAGCACTGACGCACAGCTTAAATGCCTCGTCAGTGGTACGTGGGGCCCGCTGCGGTAGCCGGGGGAGGCGTACCGCTGACGCGCGGAATTACCGTGCGTCAGTGGTGTGAAGGGTACCACTGACGCACGTTATATTCACCACGTCAGTGGTACGCCTCCCTGGCTAACCGCAGCGGGCCCCACGTACCACTGACGTGCGCCGACTGCGTGTTATATTCACCACGTCAGTGGTACGCCTCCCTAGCTAACCGCAGCGGGCCCCACGTACCACTGACGTGCGCCGACTGCGTGCGTCAGTGCTGTGATTCGTACCACTGACCCGCATGGGTCCCGCACGTCAGTGGTAAGTGGGTCCCGACGACTAGCCATGCATGTTTATATATGGTTTAATTAGGGTTTAGGGTTTTTTGGGATTTAATTAGGGTTTAGGGTTTATAGGGGTTTAATTAATTAGGGTAATTAAGTGCGGGTCCCGATCGCGACAACCACCGTACGTACCTCGCGATTATATATGGGGCCAGGAGCTTTAATTAGGGTAATCAAAACTCAGGGGTACACCGGTGACGTGAAGTTAAGATACTACGGAAGGATCGAGGAGATTATATCGGGCCGACCAACTTTAATTATGCATTAGAGGGTGTGTACGTACTGCCGATGTTCCGTGTCAGATGGGTTAAGATCGAGCATCATCGAAGAAGACTGATACTTCACCACCATGGTTAATTATACCCCGAAGCCGGCACTTCAACAAGCGTGAAACAACGTCACCGCACAAAATGAGCATGGGTATTGGCTAATTAAGCATGTGTTCCAATATATATGCTTTCTCTCCATAATTAACCGACCCGTCACGGCCTAGCAGGACCACACTACCGAGGTCAGGTCGTCCGTTCAAAAGGACAAGTCATGATGTGGGGCTAAATTATTCAACGGCGACAAAAAAAGCAAGAAGATTGTTAAACGCTGAGAAACTATATGCATGTATCTCTCTTTTGTATAATTATGGACTTGTATCGATCAACACATATTTTTGTATAATTATGTGCTTGTTTGTATCGATCAACTAATATTCGATGTGTGCGGCAAAACTATGCATGTATCGTCTCTCTTTTGTACAATTGCGTGCAACTTGTATAGATCGATCAACTAATATTCAATGTGCATACGGCGTTAACTATGCATGTATAGGCCCTCTTTTGTACAAATACGGATTTGAATCGATCAAATAATACTCGCGATAACACACTTATTATATGTATGTTTCAATTTAATAATAGATGACACACTTATTATTGGAAAAAACAAAAGAATTGGCAAAAGCAAATTAAAACAAGAAAAAGAAGAAAAAAAAGTACCACTGACGCGCGACCCGGGCTGCCGTCAGTGGTACATGTAGTACTGACGCGTGCCGCTAAGAGCCGTCAGTGATACTCTGTACCACTGACGTGCCCGGCCAGAGGGCCGTCAGTGGTGCAATACGTACCACTGACGCGCATCCTGGGTCGTACGTCGGTGGGAAGTGGGGTAGCTAGTTACCCCTCGCGCGCGCGTGTCGAGTCTAAATTTCCCCAAATCCATTTCAACCGCGCTCTCTCTCCCGAGCACACCGCCGCCGCACTCTCTTCCCCCTCGCCACCGGCAGCCGCGTCTGGCTCCCTCCCAGAAGCCTCCGCCGTCCACGGCCCCTCTCTCCCCCCTCTCCCTCCTCTCGCGCGCGCCCCCTCTCTGCTCCAAGCCTCCACCGTCCACGTCCTCGACGGCTCCGCCGTCCACGGGGCCCTGAGCGCCGACGCCGTCCACGGCCCCGAGCACCTCCACCGTCCAGGACGCGAGCGCCATCGCCATCGTGCCCTCCTCTTCCTCGGCGCCTCTCCCTTCTGCAGGTTCGCTCGGTTCTCCACCTCCTCTCCCTTGTGCAGCCAAGGTGTTTGTGAAAATGCCACTAAGGATTTTGTGTAGTAAAATTTGTCAAATTCATGTTCGGCCACTAAGTAAAATTTGTGAAAATTGTCTATATTAGTTCTGCAATTTTAGTTATTTTAGGTACTGTTTAGGTTTAGTTTTCAATTTATGTTAATTTAGGTTAGGTTCAATTCTAGCAAAAAAAACAACTAAGGAAAATTTGTGAAAATTGCTACAAAAATTGGATATTTGTTCTGCCATTTTAGATTCTAGTTTTGTGATCATTTTGATATTTTATTTGTAAATTTCCGAGCAATAATCAAATGTTTATGATCCAGTTTCAGGTGAGATTTGTCGATGATGTTGTGGTGGTGGTGATGATGCTCTTGTGATTTGTGTATGCTGCCGGTCGGAGATGCCGGCCGGGGTTTGATTTTTAAAATGATTTGTGGCTGGTGTCGATGATGTTGTGGTGGTGGAATGAGTCCCATGATTTGTGGGGTGAGATGATGATGTTGTGGTGATTTGTGTATGTTTGCAGGTACCCATGAGGCCCTTGAGATTGCTGGAATGTTGATTAACTTCCGTTCCGGCAAATTTCGGGTACTCCATATATCATATTTTTAGCAAAGGTCATGCCGAAATTTTTCGTGAATTTCGGCATGACTTTTGCAAAGAAAAAAAAATGGAGTACCCGAGATTTGCCGTAATGAAAGTTAAATAACATTCCGGCAATCTCAAGGACCTCAGATGCTCAGCACAGGATATTGTGGTGGTGGTGATGGTACATGCTGTTGCATGTGATTTGTGTGTATGCTGCCGGCCGGAGATGCCGGCCGGGGTTTGAATTTTTGTGGTGTCCATGATGTTGTGGTGGTGGAATGATTTGTGTATATTTGCAGGTACCCATGAGGCCCTTGAGATTGCCGGAATGTCGATTAACTTCCGTTCCGGCAAATTTCGGGTACTCCATATATCATATTTTTAGCAAAGGTCATGCCGAAATTCATCGTGAATTTCGGCATGACCTTTGCAAAAAATATGATATATGGAGTACCCGAGATTTGCCGGAACGGAAGTTAAATAACATTCCGGCAATCTCTAGGGCCTCGTGGATTTTAAATCACCACAACGGAAGAAAGACTACACACATATCAAGAGTGTTCTGAATGATGCTCTAACCGGCTACGCCTTCAATGGGGGGATAGTTAAAAAAGAAAAATCTCAAGCAAGTCAACCTGGTATTCGGCCACAAGACAGACTTCATATGCGCCCAAAGGCGGAGAACAGTATGAGGGAGGCCTACTACGCCATAATGCACATAAGGGAGTGGTTCGTAAGGGACGAGGACACTCTTGGTCGCATCCAGCGCATATCGGAGTACACTGATCAGGAACTCATGCATGAGTTTGGTCGCATCCAGCGCATGATCACGCGAATCATCCACAGGGATATCTCCGGTAGCGATGGGCTATTCTACCACGGCTTACCAATACCACCTAACCGCGAGATAGAAAGCCGCTTGGAAGCGCAAGGTGAAGGCATGCCTTTCAACTCGTTAGAGGGCTTCCGCCCCTTCCCGCCGAAGCCGAAGCCGAAACCGAGCAAGAAGCAGTGATCGACGGTTGATCCCTTAGCAAATTTCGTAAACTTGGTGCTGTTGTTTTTACTTTCATCGAACATGCTATCTAGGCACAAATCCAACCATTTCTTGTTTTGTTTTGTTTTGTCTTTTTCGTTAATTAGAACTCTTGCTTTCTTTTTGCCTAATATTTCTATCCGTGTGTCATGTGTGCAGAGAGATCAAAAAGTTTGGGCTACAGGACTAGACCGGAGGCGAACCACCGGCTAGAGAGGAAGAAAGGAAGACACGGATGAAGTCCAACTTCATCGTCATCCCCTCCTTGCTCATCGTCATTGCCACTCTTTTGTACTGTAGTTTAGATGACAGTAGACTTGCTTTCGAAACCTTTGCGACGAGCTTAAACTATCGACTCTCGAAATGTATTTGTGTATGATACAATATTTGATCACTCTTTGTGGTATATATATTTGTCGGTTTGTAATGCATGCGTGATTTATACTTGTCTATTTGTACTACTTCATTATTCATACTGTGAATTTATACTGTATTTTCCAACTGTATACGCATATATATACGCTGGGCACAAAAATAATAAATTCACAAAATTATAGCACTGACGCACGGCTCAGAATACTGATGACGGGCGGCGTATATTCGGACGGAACAGGCTGACGTGCGACTCTCGGCTACCTCTGACGGGCGAGCGTCAGTGGTAGCTCAGATACCACTGTCGTGCGGCTCATATGCACGTCAGTGGTACCAGAGCTACCGCTGACGCGCGGGGCGCCCGTCAGTGGTACGAGATACCACTGACGAAATAGCGCTGACGGGCGCCCGCCCGTCAGCAGTAGGCAAAAGCCGTGCGTCAGGGGTAGGCTTTTCCCTACTAGTGAATAGGTGAGTCCGAGGGCTTACTCGTAACCTGAGATAGAATTTTGGAGTAGAGGAAAAGACTGATGAAACTCAATCACTCCCTCTTGTGCAAACACCTTGAACTATAATCACAACATTGATTCATGTACTTATTATCAGTAGAGCGGGTAATTATAATGTTGTTCCACTTGCTTACCATCTCCAAACCTCCTTCACAAAAGAGAAATCCCCGCGGTGGTGGTACATTGATAATTTGATACAAAGTGGAAGGCCTATCATGGTTAGAATGGGTGTTCAGTCTTACTCGTATATTTCACATAGGTCAACCAGCACTAGTAGGTGTACTCTCTCATCACTCTCACTCTGTTCTTTTCACTGGTAAGAAAATCATAGTTACACCTCTGACAAATAGGTTATGGTGGATCATGTTACACCCTCTTAGACATTTAGAGTGCATTTGGCATTGAGGTGATTGTAAGCTTATCCATACTTGGTCACTACTACAATGTGTCGAGGTAAAGTAGGTGATTCTTTGGCTAGCTAATTGGGTGCAACTGTTTGGAGATGGCCGCACGAGATTTATTCAGGTAGTACTAATGTTGTGGCAATAATAAGCTATCCGATGTGTGATAGTTAGATGGCTATGTGCATCACTTGATGCATAGACCGGATTCATTTTCTGGTTTTTTAATTAACTTATTCTTACTTTGGTGAATATTTTTCTGCGTCTGAATCCTAAGTAAGTTTGACACATCGCAGTCCAGCAAGCACAAATTGTAGCCGTAGAACATTTACAACTGTATGACATCAATGCCTGCAAGAGAAGCCACATATAAATTTTATATTTTGGTGATGTGGATGAAAGAGAAATAAGAGAGAGAATGATGTCCGCGAATTACAAACAATTTGTAGGAATTCTATAGATAGCTTAAGATTGTGTTTGTGCTATTATATGGGCGTCATTTGTTAACTTATGGTGATGTTTATCAATTTTCAGACACACATACTGTATTTTTTTATCAATATTAATATCCACCGAAATAAAATTGCCAAATAATTTATGTAATAAATCTAGATAAATGCAAGCACCCATGCCAAGTTTAAAACTTAAATCCGCGTGGGCTGATTCTACCACAAGAAACTTAACTAGCTCAACTACGTTCAGTTCGCGAATGGTATGCATGACTAGTCCTTCACTGCACCATTTTCTAAACCATTGTCTTTTTTTTACTTCATGTATTTATTGTTTTAGGAGTTTATGAGTACAAGTGTACAAGAGATTTGTACATGAAGTTTAAGCATTGTTCATTATGGGTACCAGAGTGCAATCTGTGTGTTATGCGATGAGAAACGCAGTGAACGCCATTGACTAATCACGATCTGAACCACGCTTCAAGCGATCTGGAATTATACGCTCCGCGAGCTTGGAACGCATGCAAAGCACCAAAAACTTTACGTTTTCTTCTCGTCGTCCCGATGGAAAAGCTCGCAGTTCCGCCATGTTCCCCGAGGAAGGCTTGACCAATTCGAGGAGTTAGAGGTGACTGGAAAATCAGCATAGTAATTGCCTGCAAGACTAATTTACCGTGGAAAAAAGAGACCGACTTGACACATCTACCCTGATTGATAGATAAAGCGTGTGTTCATCTTCGGGCACGCCGCTGTCAAACAAACTATTAGTAGTAGAAAAAACTTGATGTGCAGTAGAGAGATTGATTAGTTCCTTCTGGTAAAAAGAGAGGAAAACGAGTATAACGTTTCAGAGTTCCAAACTAGAAGCAATACAGACTTTGATCAACTCCTTCAAAGAGAGAAAAGAAGAAGAAGAAAAAGAGTTTGATACGATCGTATTTGACATGTTCAGTTGACCCTGGATTTCACCAATTCAATACAGGATCGTACTTTCCAAGTTTGATATTGGACATTATCTTTGCTGTATTCTCGGTTGACTTGTGAATTATTTGCAGCATGTGCAACAAAGACATGTACACCGCACCTGCCATATCACTGAAGTCTTCACTGCGACCGTATCAAATTACCACACATACACACTACACATCAGAAGTCCCGATACTCAGAACCAATATTTCAATAATACAAACTTGACCTTGCAGTCTAGTAACAACATATCTTCTTCTTGTGTATGATGGAACCCCTAACATATAAGTAGAGCAGGAACGCAGGTTTGGTACCATCTCGTTGGCAAATGGCGATTCCGTCGTCTGAAACACGCCATGACACAAGCCATGGCGGCTGGATCCCTGCCAAAGTCAAGGAGGACACCCGATGCAGTTAGGGTTCGTCCTGGCTCGGCTCGGCGACGCCATTGGCCAGCAGCATCCAAGCTCCAAACTGTGTCACCATCTCATCCTACATGATGTGCGTACAAGGATGGATCTTATCTTTGGTCCTGACGTCGGTCTATGGCGCCGTGCGTGCAGCCTTTGCTGACCTTTCTTTCTCCACTTGATCAGTTCACCACCAAGAACGGTAGTACAGTAGCTGTTGTTTTAACCAGCCGCAGCTAGCTACGGCTTCTTTCCTTGGAACCATTAGCCATCTCGCTAATTAAGTTAGAAAATGGGCATCCATGTCGTTGTCTTTGAAAAAAAGGCCAGCCAGTTGCTATAGTCAGATTAAAATTCACATGAATTTTGGACAGGCAGTAGTAGTGGTACAAGAACTGCAGTCCAAAAGCAACTGGCAAGCAAGGAGTCAAGCAGATGGATGTTGAAATAGCGTACGCACTTAGTAACCCAGCTTCCTTCGATCCTACGAGATCAATCAACATTGTTGGTTAATTTTCGGTTGAGTTGATGGCAAGACATTTCACCTCGCTTAGCTTAGCCTCTAAATTCCGTTTAGTGAAGTCAGTGTGGGCTTAATTAGCTGCTTGTGGAGCGATCAAAGCGACGGTTGGAACAGTACAAAGGCGGTAGTAAGTAATCACCTCACATGGGCCGGGATGGATTACTTGTGGAAGTGCACGGAGATGGTGCACTTAATTAGCGTACACACAAGTCAACATGATCAGCTGGCTTAATTAGCATGCTATTCACGGCCTCAATCAAGCTTCCTTCCACTGCTGATCTACCAACCTGCGAAAGCCTCATGTCTGTCAGTTGAATGCCTTCTAGAAACGGTTCAGGTGAAAAGGTTGTGGAATGGTGGAGGTATTCTTCCTGCCCGCCACACTCCCCTGCCCACCATGGCGTCAGCTCTACTCCGGCAGCTGCCCGCCGGCCGGTCTAAAGCGGTCAACCAGGTGAGCCCACCATAGCCGGCGGTAGTGGAACTCTTTCTCATTTTGCTTTTCTACATTTCTCCTACTTTGCATTTGTTTTTCTGGTAAAGCTGAGAGGCATGTGCCCATACCGACCTGGTATGCACCACCGAGGTGCACGCCTACTTTGAACGAAAAGCAATAGGGGAGAGTGCCGGCCATGGCCATCGGAGGCGGCCCGCCGGAATATGCAAAGATGGTCAACTGGACAGTCTAACGACCACTGGTGGCTCGAGGTGTTGGATGACAACGACGTCTCCTTGACCGGAACCGATGCCAGATCACTAGTGGAACTTTTCAAGGGAAAAGAAAAAAATATCCTCCTGGAATAGTATATCTCAAGAACATAGTAGATTTATTTTGAAAACCACAACCGCAGGAATAGTACTTCTGAAGAACATTGAAGATCACAACTCGATGTGACGCCTTGTATTGGATGCTGCGATCTCGGCTGATCTGCAGAATTAGACACTGCTATCTCTGCTGATTTGCAGAATTGCAGTCGCTCTTCGCAGCAGCGTCGAAGGTACTCTGACTCACCTTGTCATGAAGTAGTAGCATACAATTTTAGGCGCGCTGCAGGAAATTCCTACCGCTGAGGAGTAGTACAGCTTGTGTCAGACTGCTAGCTAGATTTGGGAGAATTCTGAAAGCTGCAACAATTATTGTTGTATCTTAGCAAGAATTCATGCAGTTTCCATGAAAGGAATGGCAAGGATCTCTGCGGAGTAACCGAAGGAAACGGACAGGGTTAGTGTAGAGTAAATTAGGCACAATTAAAACTAGAACTGATCTACTATATCGAGATCGGAACAGGGGAGGAGCTCAGAGAGTGTGATTTCTTTCGGTTTCTTGGCTGAAGAAAGCACCAAAAATTACAACAAGGAGCACCGGGAACGAATCCACGCCGTATAGTATACTCTACGCGCGGACCCAATCGATCAAATTCACTCTGACGACGGCGCCGCCACTGCGCCGGCCATTCTTGGGG
Source organism: Poa pratensis (assembly GCA_947311845.1). Classification (NCBI taxonomy): domain Eukaryota; kingdom Viridiplantae; phylum Streptophyta; class Magnoliopsida; order Poales; family Poaceae; genus Poa; species Poa pratensis. The sequence goes on from CAMZMU010000037.1 coordinate 15,280,130, forward strand.
AGGTGACGGGGAAGAGCGGCAGCAGCCGTGGCGGGGCCTCGCCCCGGGGCGAGGGGTGGAGGAAGAAGCCCTTGCGCGCGATGGCCACGGCCTCCTGCTCGGCCGGGGACGCGGACGCGGAGCGGTTGAAGGGGTCCGGCACCAGCGGCGTGACGGGGCTGAGCGCCAGCGACGGGAAGTCGAGCACGCTCGGCGACAGGAGCTCCGGCAGCGCCTTCCGCGGCGACGCCCCGGCGGCCGAGGCCATGGCGAGCGGCGCGATCATCTTGAGGTTCTTGAGGCCGCTGCGGCGCTCGTAGAGCTTGAAAGCCGGCTTCTTGGGCCGGCACGGGGCGCCGCCGTGGTGGTGGTGGGGCTTGCTGGCGGGGGGCCTCTGGGAGGTGGAGGACGGCGGCGCCGGCGGCGGCATGTCGGCACCGGTGAGCATCTGGACGACCTGCTTGAAGGAGGCGGTGTCGGCCTGAACGAAGGTGGTCGGGAACGGAGTGGTGTCGATGGTGCGCGGGACGGGCCTCGGGGATGGCGGGAGTGGGTGGTGCGGACGGGGAGACGCGGAGGCAGCGGCGGAGGACGGCGAGGAGGAGGAGGTGGAGGAGGACGGGGAGTTGGGGTCCTGCGGCGCCATGGGGAGGAGTTGCTTGGGCGGAGCAGCAACTTCCATTGTTGGTTGGTTTTCGTTTCGGGGAGGGATGGAAGGAAGGGAGTTGGGTTCAGAGGAGGGGGAGAGGAAGAGGGAGCGGAGAATAAGAAGGGGGAGGAAGAGGAGGGAGGTTTGGTGTGTGCAAGATTTTGTTGCGGGTTTTCAGCCTACTGTTTGTTTTTATTTTCTTTGTTGTTTGGACTGGCCTAGTTTTAGTGCTACCGTTGAAAAATATCCAAAAAAAATACTTGAAAATATCCAATTCTTGAGACAACAGGTCTTAGTGCTTGCATTATAAAAAAGTACTAAATTGTCGAAACGAGAAGTTTTAGTGCTCGCACTATAATATACTACCGAGTTCCCGAAACAAAATTAGTAACGTGCGAACATGCGGATTACCGTCCTACCGCGGTGCGGCGCCGCGGCCCCGGGATACGTTAAGCGGGTCACATTGAACCCTCGTCTCTTCACAGTTTTATGTTCGAAGTATTTTGCTATCAAATTGTTTGTTCTTTTGGCAAACTGGTCACTAATGTTGGACTAAACTAGGTTTAATGCTTGTAACATTGAAAAATATCCAATTATAGAAGGAGGTTTTAATGCCCGCACCATTTAATACTATCCCATTCTCGAAACAAGATAAGTAACGCGCGGACTAGCGGAATGTGTCTTATCACATGACAGGGTTCCGTGCGGTGCGCTGCCGCGGTCGCGGGATGCGTTACTCGGATCACATTGAACCTTCATCGTATGTTCGTACTTTTTTCTTTACGTCTATTGCCATTGATTTTTCTAGCAAAATTGTGACGGGGCTCCGCGTGGTGCAACGTCATGGACGCGCTCCCCCGTTAGGAACTGGATGATCAACCTAACGTGGGATGCATCATGCGGGTCTCCTTCGTGTTATAGTTGTTCCTTCTCGAAATGATTAATTACTATAATGTGAGTTGTGAGGGCAGAGTTCTATGTTTCAAATTTTGATTCCTGCATTTGCAAGTTTAGTCTACTTTAATTATCTACATGTATTTTTGGGTGTGTACTCATGTGAGTGTACAAGTGGTGCTTGTGTAACATGGCGGTATGTGTATCTTCTACAGGCTGTGCTGTGGAAAAGAATCGGTTCCCTTCAAGAAGTTGTCTAAATTTATTTGTATGAAAACATGTACGAATACAAAATTTTACATTAATATTTTAATTAAGTGAGATGACGTACAAGTGCACACATAAAAAAAGGCCACAACCAGGTATGTACAAAAAGTCAAGAACTTAGAGACGGCTTAATCTTCCGAGTTCAAGTGTGCCACTCTAATTAAATTGCATGTGAGCAAAACCGTTCACTTCTTGTAAAAATAATGGCGTGTCAATATATGCCGTCTCCAAAAACTGTGGAAAAAAGCATAAAAATTGAGCTATAGACGAAAATTTAGCACGAAATGATCCTAGCTGAAAACTATTTTCAAACACGACCCTTCTACGCAACATGGGCGGCGCTGTGGTTAAAACTACATAGCGCCCGGTTCGAAGTTGACCCGCTAGGGAAGTGCAGGACAAAATAATTAACCCGTACTCATGTTTACGCAAGGGTGGTATGATTGAACACTTGAACTGCATGATGCCCTCATGTAGGTTCATTTTAAACTGAATTCTTGACCCAAAACATTTGGTTTTTGTATTCTTCGATAAATATTGTATAAGGCTCAAAGTATACATGTATGACGCAACGGTATGTATATTTTATTATTTTTCATGTGTACACTTATTTTTAGTGTTAAAAAAATCCTCAAGTACAATAGAAGAAATAATAACCATGGAAAAGCAAAGAACGCAAAAGTGAAGGAGGTAAACGAGATACATACGGAGTATCTTCTGGTCATCACAATGCAGGAGTAGCTTATAAAGAAGAGGTTGGACGGCAGTTCACAAAAGGAAAAGAGAGAAAATGAATGAGGTTGGACGGGTCCAAAGATGCTTTCGTGAGTCGAGGAAATAAAGGTGGCAGGCATTGACTTGGGCAGGCAGCCTTGACCCCTGCATCTAGCGGCATCTGCTACTCCCATACTAGGCGTGGTGGGCCAGACGGATGGAGAAGAGGAAAGATGCTTCCAATCGCCGCATCGTAGTTTTGACCTTCTTTGCCCCTGCACAACTCTGCAGCGCCGGGCCATGATCGGTAAACAGTATTCCCTCCGTTCCAAATTAAATGACTTCATTTTGTCAAAATGTGGATGTATCTATACTTATAACATGTCTAGGTACATCCACATGTTGACAAGTAGAAGTCATTTAAATTGGAACGGAGGGAGTAGTAGATATGTTTCCGTACCTGGTAAATCCGCAAATGTGTACCTAGGCAAACTTAATTGATGAAAAGAGACCAAGTTATTTGACTCCGTTTGAAAGAATAAACGGGCAATTCCTACTGAGCCACTCATTTTTTTAGATAAAGAGTATATATTAATATCGCGGAGATACCAATTACACCTAGCCTCTGCAACAACGCATTGCCCTAGCGACATTACGGATGCACACAGCCATACTGAGCCACTCATGCATGGTGGAAACGGTGAGAAAGCAGGGGTGGTGGGTGATGTGCTCGCTCGTTCACTCACTGCTCATCGTGTGGCCGCCGGCCGGTCACCGGTGGGCCGTGATGTGCCAGCAGGCAGGTCAATTCAGTTTTTTGGTTGCAAGTGAAGCCATGTCGTCGATCGTTACTGTAACACTTGGACAGCTCGCTCACTCTAGGAAAGCCAGAGTGCTATAGTAGACCAGATCAGTAGCACTGTGGCAGCTTTGACCTGCGAACTCGGCGTGCCTTTGTTTCGCCATGCATATGAAAAGAGGAGAGCCTACGAAAACGCTACACGGAGCTTGTTTTTTAAAAAAAATCGAAATCGATATTTTTAAGTTTCCATAAATCATGAAAAAAATCACCGGATGTAGATAATATGTAGATCTACAATCGTACCAAGTTTCAACTCTAAATTCGAATTATTCTGGCCTAGATCTAAAAGACAAATTTCTGGATCTAAATACCCAGATTCAAAATTTTGAAATCTGTCAGAATTTGTCTATTTTTCACAGCCCAAAATACAACGAATTTGAAGTCAAAAACATTCACGCTTGTGTGTCTCGAGACTATCTACACCTACGATTTTTTGCGCGATTTTTGGAAACTCAAAAATATGAATTTCGATTTTTTCAAAATAACGAGCTCTATGTAGCTCGGGAGCCAAAAGTCCACTCTCGGAGAGCCTAGAGCATCTCGGGACTTGTCAAATTCGTGTCCGGCACCCCACTTGAGGCCCAGTTAGGGTGCCGGTGATGTGTTCGGCATACTAGGTCGCAGCACATAGCGGCACCCCCAAAATTGAAAAAAAACACTGAATGCAATTTTTTTAAGGTTTTCAAATTTGTTATATATTACAAATCGTCGTCGTCGACGAGGAGCACCACGATGGAGGAGGAGGTGGCACGGCTGGTGGAGGCGCCATCGTGGCGCGGCGCACGGCTGCTGGAGGCTTCGTCGGAGGAGGAGGAGGCCGCCGTGGCCACCAAGGTGGCCATCGTCACCATGTACCCGGGGCTGTCGCGCTCGATGGTGGCCACCGAGTCGACGAGAGCCGCCAGGAATCCGGGTTGTCGCCGTCGTGCTCGTTCCGCAGCTTGGACGACACGTCGTAACCCATCGGAATCACCTCCACCGGCGGCGGCTCCGTCCTGGGGCGACGGAGGTATAGGCGGTCGCGCGGTGGGGATCAGGCTCGGGCCTCGCGATGCTCGCAGACGACGAGGCCGCCGCCTCCTCCACGACGCGCCCTCCTTTATCCTGCAGACGTGGCGTGGCGTGGCGGTTGGCGCACGGGGCTGGTTGTCGATGCGGTGTGGCGGCGGCAACAGCTGGAGCAGGGTAGTGTTCCCCGTTGCGGCATGCTGGCGGGCGCCTCGATGGCGGAGGCCATGCTGTGGCCGGACCTGCCCCACCAGCGGTGCCGCCCCGCCGCGTTCCAGCGACCTGGCGCTCCCGCTGGAAGCGCGCCATCCACGCCCCCCAGTTGTCGTCATCGTACTCCGGGGCGGCGAGCTGCTCATGTGAGAGCCAGCTACGGCGTCGGCCGATGGCGCGAGCGATCTCCTATGGGGTCTCCGGCAGCGCTGGAACGGGGAGCCCACTGTTCCAAGACGTAGCCCACCCCTTGGGGAGGCGGGAATCCTGTGGAACGAGAAGCCCGTACCGGTAGAGTTCCCACACCTCGGGGGTGCCGATGGTGCGCCTGCCTCGGCTGCTCCCCGACTCGTCGTTATTCGCCATTGCGCGGTGACAGAGGTGAGCGGCGTGGAAGATGGGTAATGTGGGGATGCAAGCGATGAGGTGGCTGTGGCGATGTGGGGACGGCGAGGGGGGTTTATATGCGCGGCGAGCAGTGCCCCGACGTAAATGCATTGCGTGCGACGCCGGCGCGTGGACTGCCGCGCACGCTGTCGCCGGTGTTAATGTGACGCGTGCTGGCAGGCGTGCTGCCGTGTCCCGTCGCCTCGCGTCCCTTCTAGTCGCTTCGTCTGGGAAACCGTCCGACGACTGTGCACGTCATTAACGCGGGAGGAATGGCCTCCTGCGCGCCCTCATTAACACGAGCGCGCGCTGTGTGTATGACGGTGTGAACCATACCTATCGAATGACGTGTCCGTTCGTGTCCGGCACCCCGAGAGGGCCTCCAAACTTGGGGCCCTTTCGAGGGTGCCGAACACAAAATGGCTCGGCCTGAACCATTGGTAATGCCGCCGTGTCCTTTTTTGGGTCCGAACCCCACCCCACCACATTGGACCTTTGGCGGGCCATTTGAGGGCGCTGCTGGAAATGCTCTTTCCCTTACAGTGTCGAACCTCAACCCAAAGGTGTTACTGTAGTTATTACTAATCCGTCAATCCGTGACGATCGGTCGATAGAGTGCAATGAATTGTATCCGAGGACACTCGTGCATGCCCAAATAAATCCGTTGATCAATTCGGTAGCGAGGACGGACACGAGCCGTACGTGTATCATAAAGAACACAATACTAGTACTACTACTTCACCATTATATGAGATCAACAGTTAATAAAATTCAGTTAATAAAATCGGCACGATGGATGGCGTGACCTGGATCCATCGGGCGACAACTCCACGTACGGCTCAATGCGACTCCACATTCTATTTTTTTCTTTCTCGATCACAACCCCGATGATGATGATCACATGTACCGATCTCTTCATGCGCAGGTATATATCTTTGCAAAATTATTACTCTCTCCGTTTCAAATTAATTGACTTCAATTTGTCCACACATGGATGTATCTAGACATGTTACACGTATAGATACATCCACATGTGGACAAATGGAAGTCAATTAATTCGAAACGGAGGTAGTACTACTTTGCAAAAAAGTACTTCCTTCGTCCAAAAATAACTGTCTTAGATTTGTCAAAAAGTAGATGTATCTAGACATTAAACATGTATAGATACATTCACTTTAGTGCAACCTTGAGACACTTATTTTGGGACGGAGGGAGTATATAATGAGAGAATACACTCCCTCTGTTTGGTTTTACTTGTCATGGAGATTGAGCTGATCAAGTACAAAGGCGTAGTAAAAACGGCGACGAGTACTACCGAACGGAGGGAGTACTTTGCAAAGATGTAGAGTATATACATCACCCAAGTGCAGTGGCGGCGCCAGCACTGGGTCGAGCCTGGTCGGTCGACCCGGCTCGGTTTGGGGCAAAAAAAAAATTAGATAGGATAGAAAGAAAAGTCAGCACGACTGCACGAGGGAGCCGAGTCCGTGCGCTGCTCTCGCCTCACGCCCTCTGCTCGATCTCCAGCTCCGCTCGATCTCCAGCTCGCCGACCACCGCCACGCTCGATCTCCAGCTCGCCGGCCACCGCCACCCGCCAGGCCGCCACGCCCTCGCCGGCCACCGCCCCGCCCAGGCCGGTATCTCCCCGCGCCCCCCGCCGCGGATTCGCGCCGTAACCGACTGATTCGCCGCCCCCGCCGTGGATTTGCGCCGTAACCGACTGCTACGCCGCGGTCTCCGGCTCCGGTGCTTGAGCGCTGGGGGCAGTACTGGCTGGGGGCAACCGTGGGGCGTGGGGCGCTGGTCTCCTGCTCCGGTGGTGGAGACCGGCGATCTCGGGCTGCCGTGGGGCGCCCAGGCTGGGTGCTGTCGACTCGTGGGGCGTGGGGCGTTGGGTGCTGGTGAGTTCAGTACTGGGTGAGTTAGCTCCGCCGCTGTCCGGATTTCTAGGGATTTTGCGCGATACAGCTGCACCTGCACTGCACGGCCCGCTCTGATGGACTCCGACGAAGAGGCCGAATGGCTTCAGCTCGAGGAGGAGGACGCCGCAGCAGCGCTGGCTCAAGCTCGGCAAGAAAAAGAAGCCTCCATAAATCTCAAGAGGGCACGGCATGAGTAGGTTAATTTCCCCTTGGGAGTTCGGATTTTAGATTTCAATTTTAGTTTTGATGTCTACTTGTATAGTGAGAAGTAGTGTGCAGCAGATTTCTCAAAGATTGATTTCGATTTCAATATTGTAGGAAACTCAACCGAGAAATGTTGCTGAAATCTTTGATCTAGCAAATGTGGTTGCCGATCCTGGAGTTCGGAGACCAATTGATGAGTATGGTACCCCTGAAATCAGGGATAAGATGCGATGGGAATATTTGTCAAGAGGCCGTAATCGTTTAATTGGTCATAATTTCCCGAAAACAAAATTTGGTCCGGATCACCGGTCATTTTTAGATGCATGGTATGCCAAATATGATTGGTTAGAGTATAGTGTGGAGAAGGATGCTGCATATTGTTTCCATTGTTTTCTGTTCAAATCTGCAAGCAATAGTTCACACTTTGGATATGATGTTTTCACACAGACGGGGTTTAAAAATTGGAAGAAAGCATCGGAAATTTTCAAGTCTCATGTAGGTGGACCAAATAGTATTCACAACAATGCAAGAAATAGTTGTGAAGATTTCAGAAATAAAAAGCAAAGTGTGGCATATGCTCTTGTCTGTCATGAAGAACAAATGCATATTGATTATGAAATTCGTTTGAGGGCTGTTGTGGGTATTGTCAGATTTCTACTTGAACAAGGTCTAGCTTTTCGTGGGCATGATGAGTCTAGCACTTCCTTGAACAAGGGCAATTTCCGTGAGATGTTGGATTGGTATGGCGCAAGATGCAAGGAGGTAGCCAATGTGATTAATGAGAATGCTCCTGGCAATTGTCAATTGACATCTCGTGAAATTCAACTAGATATAGCAAAAGCATGTGCAGAAGAGACTACACAAGTTATAATGAGTGAGCTTGGAAATGCACCTTTCTCTGTACTTGTTGACGAGTCTCGTGATGTATCGGTTAAAGAGCAAATGGCTGTGATCTTGAGGTAGTTTCTCTGTACTGATTGGCTAGTTTTTTTGTACTTATCTTTTGTAATCTTATATGTTCTTGTCTTATTGTTTGTAGGTTTGTGAACCAAAAAGGAGAGATCTTGGAAAGATTGCTCGGTGTTGAGCATGTTCTTGATACTACATCGGCTTCTTTGAAAAGATATTTAGATGCAATGTTTGTTGACCATAATTTGTCCATGTCAAGATTAAGAGGACAAGGATATGATGGTGCCTCTAATATGCGTGGGGAACTAAATGGTTTAAAAACATTGGTATTGGCAGACAACCCTCATGCCTTTTATGTGCATTGTTTTGCCCACCAACTTCAATTGGTGGTTGTGGGGGTTGTCAAAGGACTTCTACCAATTGGACACTTCTTTGGTCACTTAAACAAGATTGTCAGCATGGTTAGTTTTTCATGTGTATTGCAAATAGTATTTTGTCAACTCTTTATCTATATTTCAATTCTAATTTTTGCATGTGTATTTCTTGTACGTAAGTGCCTCTTGTAAGAAGAAAGATGTATTGTTGCAACTGCATCATGACCGTTTGGTAGCACAACTAGAGAGTGGAGAGATCTCATCGGGAAGAGGCCAAAATCAAGAGACAAGTTTAGCAAGACCAGGAGATACTCGTTGGGGATCACACCATAAAACTCTAATTCGGATTAAAACTATGTGGGATTCAATTGTTGAAGTGCTAGAGAGTGTTTCTCATGATGGGACAGATGCCGAGGAGAGAGGTTTGGCTTCAGGTTATATGATATACATGGAAAGCTTTGAATTTGTTATTATCTTGCATTTGATGCTTCGAGTGCTTGGTATAACAAATAGCTTGTCACAAGCATTGCAGTCCAAGGATCAGAACATAGTGAGCGCTATGAATATGATTGTCTCAGTTAAAACTCTATTGCAGAAATTGAGAGATGATGGATGGGAGCCTCTATTGCGTGCTGCCACTAATTTTTGTGTTGGAAGAAATATTGTGGTGCCGAACATGGATGATAACATTTTGGCAAGGGGTTATTCAAGGAGCTCACGCAAGATGGTTACTAGCTACCATCATTACAAGGTACAACTCTTTAATGAGGTGCTTGATAGAAACATAAGTGAGATGAATCATAGATTTTCTGAAACCTCTACACGCCTATTGTTGTGCACTGCATGCCTTGATCCTAGAGACTCATTTAGCAGTTTTGATAATGATATGCTAGTTGAGCTTGCAACTATGTACTCTGCTGATTTCACTGCACATGATTGTTGTCTCTTGGTTGACGAACTGGACATATATGTTGATGTGATGAAGAGAAGTTCTGAATTCATAGCTTGTGATAGTTTGAGTGGTCTTGCTCTCAAGTTGGTTCAGAAGAAACACCATTTGACATTTCCATTGGTCTATCGTCTTATTACACTTGTGTTGACATTACCTGTGGCAACAGCACAAGTTGAGAGAGTTTTCTCGGCCATGCATATTATAAAGACAAATCTTCGAAACAAGATAGGGGATGATTGGCTCAATAATTTGATGATTTGCTATGTTGAGAAAGAGATATTTACAAAAATTGATGACAAGAAGATTATGCTGCGTTTCCATTCCTACAATGATCGTAGAGGTCATCTTCCTCGACACTTTCGCCTTGCCAACATGGATTCAACTTAATGGTACTATCTTCTTATCAAAATGTAGCACTATTTTGTGAGCTATAATATTGTGAGACTTCGACTTATTTACATTATTCTTTCCGTACAATTGTGGATTACATGTGTTGTCCAAATTTTTTTTTGCCGGTGGCACACTTTTACTGTTCGACCCCCCTCGTCTCAATTCCTGGCTCCACCACTGCCCAAGTGTACGTACTACTAGCTAGTCGTGTGGAATGCCGTTCGTACGGCCGGAGTTGGGTCGACACCGTGCGGCGTCGCGTCAGAATCAGTATTATATATGAAAGAGGGAACAATCCGCGGCCTCTCCTCGCTCCTGGGCCCGCCAGGTACTGTAGATTTCTACAGTAATCTAAAGTACTCGCAGGGACTTATTTGTAATTTTTGGAAAACCCAGGTACCTTTCGCAAAAACAGATATCTACAGTAACACACAGGGATTTATTTATAATTTCCGAAAAACCTATGTACCTTTTTGCAAAAAAAACACAACCCTGTCCGGCCACTGCTAACATCACCACAACATCACAGTGGGCCCGGCCTGTCAAAAATTTATTCTTCCCGAAAATATTAATTTTTTTCCAGAAAATGATTAATGTTACAAAATCAATAACTTCAAATCTATCCATCAGAAAAATATGAATAATATATCAAAATGCTCAGAAAAATAAATGCTAACTATTTATGGCAAGATACAAACATATTTAAACATTTCTAATAGTTTCAGCAATTTAACCAATTTTTACAAAACTAATAACTCTAATCGGGCGTGGGAAAGCGCGCCAATTTCACCTAGTCAGATAGGATGAGTCGACAGTGCCGTCGTCGATCGTGAGGCCACATCACCAACCACCAGCGACCGCGCCCCGGAGTCGGCGCTGCTCCGGCACATCTCGGAATCGACGTCCAGACCTGCGCGGTCGCCGGTCACTTTCCTCCCTCCGGCGATCTCAATCATTGCTGCCACCCGTCGCCGCAACACGGCCGGCCGGCCGGGGGCGCCAGGAAACACACAGACAGAGAACCGGAAGGACACCTCACGGTCAAACGCTCCTCCACCGGCTGTGCTTTTAGAAAATCTCAGCTCTACGGTGGTTTGCGTTTCAAAAAAACAAGATAGGTTTGCTGTAGCTGGCATTGGCAGGGGTCAAACTTTGCATTCATGCGTGGTAGGTCCAATCGATATTTCCTTTCGACAGTTCCAGCACCCAAAAAAAAAAACAGTACGACTAAACAGGTTGAAAACTTGGCCTCGTGATGTTCCCACTTGGATGAGGGCAACTCAAACGGTCGACCCATTGCGTCGTTCCGATCTGTTTGGATGACGTCGCGGACAAACTTGTGTCCATCTGATCGAGAACCTGACATCCAATGCGGCGATCTGTTTGGTCTGTCTTATCCTTTTTTTTTTCTTCTGATTTTAAAGCTATTTTATGGCCATTTTCATCAAACACCCTCTCTCTCTAAGCATCGACTCCTCCCCCCAAGCGTCGACCCGTATTCCGACACCGACATTTATGTCCAACAGATGTCCAACAGATGTCGAACAGATGTCGAAGGACCAAATGTGTCACTTTGTTGAAGTTACCCTTAGCCTAGCCATGAATCATGAAGTTTCGGGCAATTAAACCCTGTTTGACAGCCAGGTGTGCAACAGAATCCAGCCATCTCCACATAGCCTAGCTTGAACCATCGTGAGAGCATGCAGTGCTCCTGCCTATGGACCACGCGCATTGTCCTGTGGCTAGAGGCCACACTGGGATGGGATCACTCACCCAAAATGAGTCCTACTAACAGGTTGAAAACTTGGCCTTGGTGATGTTCCCACTTGAGAGAAAAACTAGTAGAAAAGGAAATGAGAGATAACATTTGGTAAAATCCACTTCTCTTTTTTCCCCCTCAATCGCTTATATCATTTCTCTCATTCCCTTTTATTTGTTTGTTTGGGACTCCGGATGCATATGCACCCGGTATTTGAAAAATATGTTTCAAAATGTTGAAAAAAAATCTGAAATGAAATTTTAAGGATACATCTTCAAGTTCCATGAGTTCACAAAATCGTTTCGCAGACTGATACTTTTTATGTCCCGTGTAAAGTCTTTTTTACATAGTTCACAAAAGAATATTGTTTTTTACATAGCTCAATAAGCTGATCCGGGATTTCCATTGGGGGGACGAGCATGACCGCCGGCGAATGCACTGGCTTTCTTGGGATAAAGTTACCCTACCTAAGCTTGCTGGAGGTATGGGTTTTCGTGATTTCAGAATTTTCAACCAAGCTCTTTTGGCCCGCCAAGCTTGGAGATTGTTGCGATTCCTGGACAGTTTGTGTGCACGGCTTCTAAAGGCTAAATACTACCCAAATGGCCACCTGCTCGAGACGGCCTTTATTCAGAATGTATCAGCCTCGTGGCAAGGTGTTATTCATAGTCTTGAGCTTCTCAAAAAGGGTGCAATTTGGCGCATTGGATCTGGCTCTATGGTGAAAATCTGGCGCGACAACTGGGTAGTGAGAGCAGGCAGTCTGAAACTGTCGGGAATGAAAGAGAGATGCAGGCTGAAGTGGGTATCTCAACTCATTGATCCAACGACACACAGTCTTGGGACGAAGGACTCGTTCGGAAGTACTGCCATCACCATGACGCTGAAGCGATCTTGCAGATTAGACTGCCTCGACGGCCGACTGATGACTTTGTCGCCTGGCACCCGGAGAGCTCCGGCTTGTTCTCTATTCGCGGTGCATACAGACTTGGTATCCAGCCCAAGATTCATAGCTTCAGCCGTGGGCAATGTAGGGCTGAACCTGATGGTGATCGTGGCATTTGGAACTTAGTCTGGAAGGCTAGCGTGCCGCAGAAGCTGAGAGTGTTCGCCTGGCGTCTCGCGACGGACTCCCTGGTTGTCACGGACAGTTTACACCGCCGCATTCCTAAGGTGAACCCGAAGTGCTCTGTTTGTGGCATGGAGGCGGAGGATGCTCACCATACCATGGTCCGCTGCACGCTGGCCCGTGCCCTACGCATTGGCATGCGTCAAGTCTGGCAACTTCCCAAAGAGTCGGCGTTTTGGCACACTGGACCCAATTGGTTCTTTAAGATGTTGGAAGAAGCGAACGCAGACACTAGGATGAAGCTGATCTTCCTCTTTTGGCGCACCTGGCACCACCATAACAATATTGTCCATGGAGATGGGAAGGCTTCCATTGCTGCCTCTGTTCCTTTTCTTCAAAATTATGTGGCCTCGCTTAAGACAGATCAGAGGAGGGTCGAAAATACTGGGAAACAACCTGTTTCTCCGATCACTATGCCAGTTCAGTTGTCACCTGGGAGTTCTGTCTCTCCCTAGAAACCACCTGACACTGGTTGGATCAAAGTGAATGTTGACGCCGGATGGGACGCCGCCACGGCTTCGGGTGGTACTGGCTTGGTTGCTCGCGATGCTCAGGGCACAGTTCTATACTCCCAATGGAAGACCCTTGCAGTGTGCGCTAGTGCTGAAGAGGCGGAGGTGCTCGCGTGTCTGGATGGGTTACGATACTTGGCGGCAAACCCACAACAACCTAGGATTATCGAGACTGACTGTGCTCGGGTGGTAACTGCCCTGACTTAGTTGGACAAAGATCGCTCTAGCCATTGGAGTCTGTTTCTGGAGGCAGCGGCGTTGATTGCTACGATGGCAGATGTGAAGCTGAGAAAGATCGCTCGGGTGAGTAACAAAGTGGCGCATGTTCTAGCACAATTAGGCAAGCGTGAATGTGGTGTTAAGCATAGGGCTGTTCCTTCCTGCGTGATGGAATCCCTCATGCATGATTGTAATGTCGCTATTGCCTAATATAGCTCACCCATTTATTTATTTTTTTAAAACTTTCTATGCATGAACATTCTTTTACATTTTTTATATTAAATAAAAGGTGAGCACATGCACAGCATTAGCGATCAATTTGAGTTCTCGACAATTAAAAGCTTCTTTGACTACCAAGAAAACCAGGTGTGCAACCGAATGCAGCCATCTCCACATCACGTAGCTTGAGTGCTTGACCATCGTGAGAGCATGGAATCCTCCTACCTATGCATGGACCACGCGCATTGTCCTTTGGCCTCAGCCCTCAGGCCACACTTGGGATGGGATCACTCACCAGTGAGGCAGTCACCGCTCGCTAACACAGGAAGCGTGGTCTGTTGTTCGTTAGTTGGCCGACCACATGGCAAGCTATCACGGGCTAGCTCTTGTTGTTTTGCTTAAGATCCCAATCCGCTACACAAGTCCCACTGCTCGTCTGACTCGCCCCTGAAGTTCTTCTGCACTTCTGAAGTGAACAGCAAACGAACTGGAGACCAAGCTGCAAGAAAAAGAAGGCACCAAATCTGATTTGTGTGCCGAATCCAAGATGGCAAGATGTTGTTATTGTTGCTGTTAACCTTCACTATCACGGGTCTCCCGGGCAGCATTTTTCTTGTGAGGTGCTGTACAACTATCACGCATCTATGGGTTTATTGACCCGTTTGGTTTCTTCCGTTCCGTCGATGGACCAGGAAGCGGACGGAGGACTAGCTAGGACCAGAACCAGATGCTCTTTTCCCATGATGCCTACTCAACGATGGAGAAAATCCAGCACCCGGTTCGTCTTCTAGTCGCCCGCCAGTTACCAAACCAACCGCGGCTAGAGTCATATAGTAGGAAGCATCCAATGAAGCGGCCAAAGAGTTTCTACTGAATAACAGCGACATGCATATTGCGCACTCGACTCACTCGGCAGCAACGCATGCCATTGGTGTGGATGAAAGTAACTCTCCTGTGTGTCATGCCGTGGGACGAAGCCTGAGGCTTGATGTCTATGGTTCGATAAGTTTTTGTGACGTTTTGGATTTGATAAGTTTTGATGTCTGCGGGAAGCTACCGCGCCGTGATGTCGTAGTTTCGACGTCGAGGGAGGGAAACCGCCTTTTTTCTTCTCTCGAGTGGTCGGCTGGTGCAGCGGAATTCCATGGCTTGTGAAATCGTTGGAGTAGGACTCACCACCATCCATCCATTTGACAAAGGGAAATAGGGCACTGGGAGAGAAAGAAAAGCATCATTGGACCATGAAAAAGGGAGTACTGCCCACTGGCTGAACAAGGAGGCATCATTCGCCCCAAAAGACATTCCCTTTGAAGAAGAGGAAGTGACACTCACACTACGATGGCGTACAGATCTGGGGACAGCGACGGCTTGAACCGTTTATGCGCGCATGGTTAATGAGGACTGAGGAGACGACCTTGCAGATATTTTGCAGTCTCTTCCAAGAAAAAACTATTCTATGATCGTTCCAAGATGTTAACAACTCGTGCCGTACTGTACCGCACTGTTTAACAGTGTACAGACACGATTCAAGCTTAAATCATACACATTTGAAATCATGAATGTACTCCTTACAAACAGTACAACATGTATGGAGGTCCACTGACGTTGTAAAAGATTCATAGGAATAGTAAGCTGGGCAATCTAGTTAATTATCTAGGTAAACAACAAATGGCACAAGTACGTACACAACCCATGACTGTATGTATATGAGCATGATTTCACAGCATGGTAAAGGAGGAGACAACAGCGTTGAATGAACAATGAAACATCCCATATTTTTCCATTCTCTACCATAACAGCGCAGTATCACTGCGGCACTCCAGAGTTTTCAATTTTATATATCACTTATAAATCTCAAGGAATATATGGATTCTCACCAGGAGTCCCATATATCAAACCAAGCTTCCTGCCTGCGGGAGTAAAACATCCACCATGTGGGTACAGAATGTAACTGACTGCTTCTTCACTAGTTAGTTGAATGACTGACTGCTCTTGGCCATTTACCTTGTCTTGAACACCATTCCCTCACTAGCATAAAGAATGGAAGACGAAGGTTTTCTTGCTGACAGTACCTGCAGTGGCGACTGTAGATGAGGCACAATAGAGACTTTACTTTGGATACTTCAAAGTTCACGAACATGCTCTCTTCAGCCTATAGTATCAGATTGGAGAAAGAACCAAGCCTCGGGTTTTTCAGTTAAATGTACATCGAAAATGTGCTGATCATGCACTTGATGTATCTCCTAGTACAAAGGTGTCGCTTAATTCGAGCAAGCACCTTCATGTAAATATATCAGAACCCTTGATATAGGTACATGATCCGCATATATTGTATTTTTCGAATTTTTCAAGAGGCAATTTTTTGTGTATCATGTCTGTTAGTGATGAATATTTATAGGTTGTAGTGTGATTCTCGGATATGTTGCTCTCGGATAGGTTGTAGTGTGATTCTCGGATAGGTTGTAGTGTGATATAGGTACATGATCCGCATATATTGTATTTTTCGAATTTTTCAAGAGGCAATTTTTTGTGTATCATGTCTGTTAGTGATGAATATTTATAGGTTGTGTATCATCATTTGCATGATGGTTAACCAAACTTGGGTTGACTATCACAGTACCACACTACAGCTGCTGGCATGAGCTGTGATGGAATTGGGGCGCAGAACATCTCAAGGCTTCACTCTGCTACAATTTTCTAGAGTTTAAATTAGTATTATCTTTTCTTCGTGTGATAAACTGCTTCATAACATGGCCAGTGGGTGTCGATGGTCAAAATTTTCTGAATAAATGTCAATACAAGCATAGCTGGTGTAATTTGCAAGCAAAGCGAGCAACACTCAAATGCACCTCGAAAATATCAGCAACCACAAGTTTCAATGCAGAAATAGGAACTTAATCGCATTTTAAGTACTGACAGCGATGGACACTGTCCAGGGGGTGGAGATCGGAAGCCCAAATCATGGGTGCGGATAACCAGGGGGGTCCCATGGTCCAGCACCGTAGCGGTTCTCCGTGTATGTATAGCCACCGTCGTAGATGCCCATCCCAGGAGTCGCCATAGGTGGCCCATAAGCTCCATGGCCGCTGAAACCTAAAATTAATTCATGTTATATAGGTTAACCTCAACTGATTTCGCTAAGTGAGGAAATGAAACCTACTAGGTGCCCTTCTTTTCTCAATCTCAGCCCTAAGCTTCTCAGACTCCTGAGCCATTGTTACAAGATCCTTCTCCACTGCCTGCACCTGAGCCATCAGCTCTGGCTTTGCGTTCTTCTCATAGTCAAGAGTCGTCCTGAAAGGATATTAACAATTAGCTGTTTTTTCAACTGAAATAAAAGGGGAAATGGCATCAGAGTACTAAAATATATGCGTCATCGGAGCCACCAACTTAGACTACTTCACATTTTAAAGAAGCAGCATCTTGCAACTACTGTAGCAGCATGGTTCAATACCTAGCACGGACTAGTTCCTGCCGCAGACTATCACGTTCAGCTATCATGGCAGGTATGCGCTGGCTTTCAGAGTTCTGATGCTCAAGCTCCTTTGTTAGACCCTGCACCTTTGCAGTCAGCTCTTGCCTCAAAGACTGCAGTGTACCTGCTTCAGATCGTAGCTGCAAGGCATCTTGCCTAAGGGGTTCTAAAGAGCGTAGCTCAGCTCCCAGCTTCAGATTCCTCTGGGTCAGCTCCCTCGATTCAAGTTCTTTCTCTGCACGGAGCGTAGGTATAGCCTGACTCAAGGAATTGAGATCTTCTTTCAACCGAGACATTGCTTGCCTGAGACCAACAATTTCATCCACCAGATGTTGGTTGTCATCACGGATTCTGCGCATCTCAGCACGGCGGCTAGACAGCTCTCCCTCGAAGCGACGCGGTGAGATGGACCTTTCTCGTGCAACTTGAGGAGGGGGGCCATCACGGAATCCCCGTGGTTCCTCATAGTACTGGCGACCTATGCGGTGTCTCCCTGCCATTTATAGACCTGTACAAAATAAGCAGAATGTTAGACAGGAGAACAATGAGTCAAGCACCGGAAATGCCTTCTAGAGCTCGAGCACCAGGGAGCTATTTATTTCAACTACACAAGTGGTTGGAGATTGGTTAAACTGGGCGTATTACAATATGTATTTTTCCTGTATTTGGTTTCCTGATTTTTTTTATATAAAAAAGCATCCAACAAGTGCATTGCAATTATCTGAACAATCGAAGACACAGAGTCGCTCAGTCAGCCCCTGTCTCAAATTCAAATTATGAGTGGTTGTGAACCTGGGATTAAGATTGCAATTAACTTTACTGATATTTCAACATTATGCACAGGATAGTTAATATTCACCTCTGAACACCCTAATACATGATTAGCAAAAATTAAAGAAACATAACCCCCACTGCTCACAACCTCCGAGGACAGTAATACAGGTTTGGGTAACCGGGCGGTAAATCTGGTTACTGCCCAGTAACCGCATTTTCCGAGCCCCCTCGGTAAATAGGATTTCCGTTTTCCGAGTGAAAAATACCGAATTTATTTGAAATTTTTGAATTTGAACAACTGAATCCAGATAACTCTACCGTATCTCTTTCTAACATGGAAGGCAGACCTGGCACATTGGTAGCGTCGGCCTGGGCGGGACCGTCCTTGAGTCTGGACTCAAACACGCGACCTCTTACCACTGAGGTACTGCACTAATGCCATGCCACTGTGGTAATGTTACTTTCATGTAGAAAGTGAGCTTAGATCCCCAATTACACTTTGTGAAAATTTGAATTGAAAATTTGTTAAAAAGATTCGGGCGGTAATTCCGCAGTATTTTCTGGTAACCGCAAATCCTGAGCCCCCTCAGGATTTATTTTTCTATTTGGTATACAAAACCTTGAGTAATACACTATTTAAGGAAACATAAGCTCCAAGGGTCGTAAGAGATCAAGAACATCAAACAATTTAGGACATGAAAGCAAGACTTGCAGGATTAAGCATATGGATTTCCCAGGATTAAGTGCTGATTATCAACACAAATAGCACAGAGTTCCCAGTATAAGAAAAAAATCACACAGACTCCTCAAAATTAAGCATTGATTATCAGTTTATCACTGCAGTTAGTTGTTGTATTGAGTATCCAAGAAAGATTAGGAAACGCAAAATCATGGAACTTTATCACAGGAAAAACAATATATGTCATTAATAAATATCAGTAACCTAAACTCATCATTTCGACAAATAATCATGAGCAAACAAGGAAAAACGTAAAATCACAAATGTATCAGTAGGCCTGGCTTGGATCACAAAATTAACCCATGGGATTAAACTGCATGCTCCATGATTAAGCACAGCATCGCCAGATTGCCCCCATTGAATTCTCTGACTCATCACAAAATAACTAAACAAACAAAATTAACTCGTGGAGCATGCAGTTTAATCAGTGTTTGATAACCCCTACCGCCCGGTCGATCTAGGGTTAGGGGCCGACTCACGGGAGGGGACGGACGGGCTCGGAGGAGGACGGGGAGAGGCGGGAGAGGATGGCGGGGAAGGGGGGGAGGGAGAGGAGGGCGGGGAGAAGCTAACCAGGGTCGCCGCCGGTTCCTCAAGTTCGCACTCGCGGGAGCCCTCTCCGCCGGTTCGGCACGAAGCAAAGCGGTGCGCGAGCGATGGGTTTGGGTTTCCAAGCGACGGCTTGAACCGTTAGCGCGCGCGCATGGTTAACAGGAGACGACCTTGCAGATAGTATTTTGCATTCTCTTTTCTCTTCCCAAAAAGCAGAGCAAAACTATTCTATGGTCGTTCTAAGATGTTCAGAATCGTAACCTACTCTACTGTATCCCGCTCTGCTGTTTAACAGTGTAGAGACGCGATTCCAGCTGAAATCATGGACCGGGTAAGGCGTCTTTGAGACCATGAATCTAGTTTTTTTTCCGATAAAGGGAATATATTAGTATCAAAAGATACCACAAAACCATGAATCTAGTTACTTATCTAGGTAAACAACAACAATGGCACAGGTACATAACCCATGGCTGTACACAGTCGTCATGATTTCACAGCGGAAACAACAGCGTTCAATGAACAATGAAACATCCCATATTTTCCACTATCTACCATAACAGCTAAACATCCCATATTTTCCATTCTCTACCATAACAGCGCATCAGTATCATCGCGACACCACATAATTCTCCAGTTTTATCACTTGTGGATCTGAAGAAATACATGCATTCTCACCAGGAGTCCATATATCGAACCAAGCTTTCCTGCCTGCGGGAGTAAACATCCACCATGTGGGTAAAGAATGCAACTGACTGCTTCTCCACCAGTTAGTTGACTGGCATGATCCAGAGAAAGAGTTGGTTGAGTTGCAGTAGCCAGGATCATAGCACCAACTGCAAATTCAATGGGTCTTTAGCTAGAAATGTCATCAGCCAATTTTCCTCTTCTTCTGCTCCCTCAGTACTGAATTTTTGGTTCTCTCATCTACAGCTTCTAGCGCCAGAACCACATCCTGTGGGTAGCCATCTTTTGCTTTTGGGCTTCCAACATAGCTTGAGGAGGCATTCTTTCCATGATTCTTCCCTTTGGACGCACCTTTTGGACGCACCTTGGTGGTAGTGCATCTTTGACTGCTATTTGAAGGGCTGACATTTGTCTTCAGTGCACCACCGGCGTCTTGTTTCAGTGGACCATCTTGCTTGATACCTTCGTTCTGACTCCCGGATGGCACATCCTCATTTGCAGCATCACTGGTGCTATGGTTTTCTACTTGAGTGCCCTTTTTGTTAGGTGCTACTCTTGTTTTATGCCGCTTAGTTTCATACCATTTTTGAACCTGCTAGCAGAAAGCCATAGTGAGGGTTTGCTCAATGCCGAGACAACTATCACATCCAATTGTGAAATTCATGAAATAGGGGCACAAACCTGACGAAATGTCAGACCTAGTTCTTGTGCCAAGCTTTCTTTAACAGCACGGCTAGGATATTGATCTATTTGAAAATGCTCATTTAGCCTCTGCAAAAAAATTGATGTGATTGTTAGCTCAACCAAACTTATGATAGTAATCTTACTGGTTAATTGTTCAACTTGTTCTTGATAAACTTAACATCAATGATATAAGACGCATTTCAAAAAAAAAACATCAATGATATAAGAAGGATGCCACCGTACCTGATTAACTATTGGCCCATGTTGTCTTTTCTGACCTATACTATTGCTTCCATTAGGGGTAAGCAGCTCTTCTGCTTGTTTCCCGTTCACCGAATCATGCAAGCTTTGTGAAACACGTTGCGGTGTGAATTCATTACTCTGGCTCACAACCCCTGTTCTTCTGGAGTTCTTGTCATCAAAAGAACCTTCTTCACTTTGTTTCCCATTGTGCTTTTCAGGTGTGCTTTTCTCAGATAAATCTTCACCATGACTCGAATCAAATGGTACTTCCGGGTTAGGCTCCTTTCGATTTCAGCACGAGAAGGAAATATGAAAGTTTATAAGCCAGTGAACATGTACATGTATGCACACAAAAATAGCAAAGATGTACTTATTGAGTTACTAAATTCTACTCAACCGAAAAATTGAAGGCAACAGTTTAGTATCAGCTCCAATATTATTACGAAATAACTAAATTCAAATAGAGCATACCAGCTACGTATCTAGTACCTAAATTATCAGGCTATCCATGTATGTCTATGCTAACATTCTAATTTATGTTGAGCATCCCCATGATGACTTTTTAATTTTCTGAATAAGGTAATCACTCTCCAAGTTGACAGTAAGGCAAACAAACATACTCCTATCAAAAGCTTTCATCAAGGACAAAACATTATCCGAATAGGTGCTAAGATATGCACACATGCAAGTTGAGGGCTTACATTATACATTTCTTTGCTGTCCAAAGACTGAACCTGCTGTTTTCCTGAAACTGGTAAAACCACGTATTGGTCTGAGTCATCAGAGTCAGACGTGAAGTCTGATTCACCTTGATTCTCTTTGATATCTTTATCTGATTCAGGACCTGCTGGATCAAAGTCATCATCCTCCGAGTCCTCAGAAGGCAATCCAAGGTCATCAACTTTCTCTTTCTCCTTGACATGTTCCGAATTACCAGCGGAGGTGATAAAATTTGAGTCATCAGAGTCTGACTCGCCTGAACTTGCTTGCTTCTTCTCAATATCTTTATCAGAATCAGGACTTGTTGGATCATAGTCATCATCCTCAGAGTCATCAGAAGGTAATCCCAGGTCAGCAACTTTCTCTGTGTTTTCCAAAGGTTCTAAATTTCCAGAAGAGCCATCTTGTTTGATACCTTCGTTTTTACATGCATTAGGTTTTTCCAACATCGTCTCTTTGGGGTCTGCAGCTTCCATGTGAGTTACCACTGAGCTCCTCTTCCTCTTGTTGCCATGGTTTTCTGGGTGAGTGCCAATTTTTTTAGCAGCTACTCTTGCAGCACTACGGGTACTTTCAAACCATTTGTTAACCTGTTAGCAAAAGCCATTGTGGGGATTTTGCTCAATGCCAAGTCAACTGTCACATGCAACTGAAATTCATGACAAAGACATACAAACCTGACGGAATGTCAGCCCTAGTTCTTGGGCCAAGCTTTCTTTAACAGCACGGCTAGGGTATTGGTCTGTTGTGAAATGTTTGTTTAGCCTCTACAAGAAAAATGAATTGTTAGTAACTAAGGTAAACTTTGGATAGCAAAGTAAATTGGCATAGCTTGTCGCACTAGTTTTGACAAATATAAAACCACGAAGAGATGATAATGTGTCAACGTACCTCATTAATTATTGGGCCAAATTGCTTTTTCTTAGCTTTACTATTGCTGCCATCAGAGTTTTTGCGTGCAAATGAATCCACTTCATTTCGTTCTTCTTCGTCTTCTTTAAATGTGCTCTTCCCAGACCACTCTTCACTATCACTTGAATCAGATGGTGCTTCCCCATAAGCATCCTTATGATTTCAGCATGAAGAGGAAACATGTAAAGTTCATGACCCAGTAAAACACATTCATGCATGTGCACACAACAATTCTACTTAATAGTTGAGTCACTAAATTCTACTCGACAACTGTACTGGAGGTAACAGTTTAGCATCAGTTAAAAGCTCTTTAACTACGTATCTATTGCTAAATTATCAGTGTATGGACGCATTCCTAGTTA
Source organism: Poa pratensis (assembly GCA_947311845.1). Taxonomy (NCBI): domain Eukaryota; kingdom Viridiplantae; phylum Streptophyta; class Magnoliopsida; order Poales; family Poaceae; genus Poa; species Poa pratensis. The sequence goes on from CAMZMU010000037.1 coordinate 15,302,839, forward strand.
TGGTTATCGCATTATAATTATGTCAACTATCCCAACAAATGTTTTTCAATCTCCAGCGGAGCTACTGGATTTACCTATATTTCCTGAATAAAGTACAAGACTCCACCAGTAATTGATGAATAAAAATCACACCAAAGGCTTTCACAGGGCCAGAAAGGCAGAAACATCAGCAAAATTATTGTGAAAATATGCATGCACGCATGCAAGTTGAGGGCTTACATCATACAGTTTTTTGTAGTCCTGCCGCTGAACCTGCCGTCTCCCTGAAGGTAAAATCAAATCTGGGTCGATTTCAAGATCCTTGGAACTGAGATGTGGCATTGCTGTGTTAGGCTGAACAGCAGCTCCTTCCAAGTCATTACTACTATCTCCAACCTTAGGACGTGATGAAACTTCATCCTGACCACAAGACTTGGCAATCTCAGCACAGAAATCATCAGAGTCCGATGTGAAGTCTGACTCATCTTGCTTCTCTGGGATATCATTATCTGAATCAGGACATGCTGGATCAAAGTCATCATCCTCCGAGTCCTCAGAAGGTAATCCAAGGTCATCAACTTTCTCTTTCTCCTTGACATGTTCTGAATTGTCAGAAGAAGTGATAAAATTTGAGTCATCAGAGTCTGAATCTTCATCGCCATCCTCTTCTGATGATGCTTCTTCATGACCAGCCACATGTTCTTCAGCAATATTGGGGTCGAAGTCATCGTCTTCTGAGTCATCCGATGGAAGATCAGATACATCATTTTGCCTCGATCCGTGTGCCTTAGCAGCTGCCTCAGGAAAAACTTTCTGCAAACAATTACGTAGTAGCAAACTTTATTTAGTATCACGGTGGAATATGTTTAGAGTGATTGGCTATGAAACAAGGCCAATCTTAAGTATTCTTAACAGCCAAACTGTTACCTCCCAAGAGTCGTCAATGGAAAGATCAGTCCCTTGGAGTTCATTTATTATGTCTATACAATCTATCTTGCAATCACATGCAGGGCAAAGCCATCCTTCATCTCCCGCTGGGACTACAAGGGAATGGATCTCATGAATGAATTAACAGAAGAGATAGCAAAATCTTAGATACCATAACAAATAGGGAAAGTAAATATTACTATCTTTAGTCAGTAAAGGAGGGTTTAAGCAGTTCTGGTGGAACCCTCTGTCGCAGGCTCCGTCACAGAGAATGATGTCATTATTCAATGTAACTTCTTGAGTACTACAGGTGGAACAAACAATCTGCAAGATGGAAAGCATGGTCACTGAATAAAATGCTAAGCATAACAGAGCACAACATCAGGAAAGATAGTGTGTTGGCATACATCATCGCAAGATATCTCTCCTTCAGAATCAAACAAAGATTCCTCAAGCTTCCCCACAGATAGAAGTTCATCAAGCCTCTGGAAAGCTTCTCGAATTCTCAATTTGCACCGTATGATTTCCGCCTTGGCTCGTTCAAGCTCCTTCTCGGGCCTTATCTTTTCCAAACTGTATGTTTGTACATTTTTAGATTGCAACTCGCAGTACAAGGAATTCACAATTAAAAATATCCAAGAAGCTGTGTTCTTGATTATGAACACTAAGCAGAAAGAAGAAGAAAAAGGGTCTTGCACCTCCGATCAGAAAGGAGTCAAATAAGAATGTAAATTTTATTGAACCCAAAATCATTCATAACAACTGGCACCTGGATAAAAAAATATATCCTCTGAACACAGAAAGACATCAATAGGGATAAAAAAAACGATAAAATCATGATCAACAGTGCACTTGGATAGACCACTCAACACAAAAGTTGTTTTTCTTTCTTTCATTTCTTAAATAATAAAAAAATCAAGTGGAACCACATGCCCAAAGACATTCATGACACAAGCCCAAAGAGATACACGACACAATTGATGAAGAATTATAGAAAGTTACACCTGATGAATCATAAGTATACTGCTCAAACGAAATGTACAGGTAGTGAAACCAATCCATCAGTTTTATACTTGTCTAACATTCCCATGGTTGACTAATTGCACATTTAAGAGGAAAAACCAACAAAGAGGTCGTGTTTAGCTTAACACCCAACTCTGTAACCTTGTTGCACTTTTTGTAATTTTGGGCCAGTTCAGAATTACTATACTATACAGTGGGAGCGATTTAGTTGCAGGGGATCTTACCATTCTAGTAAAATATATGTATTGTAGCTTGAGAAAAAGAAGTTGCCTATTAGTTAACATATACTCCCTCCGTTCCAAATTATAAGATGTTTTAGCTATCACAATACGGACAAAATACGGGCTGAAATGAGTGAATCTACACACTAAAACACATCTAGATACATCTAGATGCGTCCACGAGTCCAGAAAATACGCCACGAAGAAAACAATTGTTCAATTAAAAAGTAAATCATTGATAAATAGAACATTAGCTAAGAATGCAAAGGTGAATTCAGGAGAAGATGCCAGCATATCAAATCAAATACATGAATAGAGAGGCAACAAACCTTTGCCTTTTCCAGCCTTCACTGGCATATGCTTCAAGTAGACTTTGCTCATAGTTCATCCGATTCAAAATGTATCTGACTCGCTGACGAATTTTCAAGAACTCGTCGTCCGAACTTTTCTTTGTGGGTTTACCCTTTTTTATTTTTTTTGCAGCTGGTTTTACCAGAGGGTGTACAGGGTCACTGGGTGGCTTCTTTGCAGCCTTTTCTATTAGAGTGTGCACAGAGTCATGAGGTGACTTATCTTCGACTGACCTAGAACGAAGAACCCTGGCAGTACTATCAGATGACCTCAAAGGATAATTTCTACTTGCAAATACTCGGGATCCTTTCCTCCCCCTGTTAGCTGCCCTTTTATAGTTTCTCCTTTCCCCCATGTTTTTTCCCGTTGACTCGGATGTGTGTGGGAAACTCTGGTGCTTAAGGGTTTCAGGGTTCTGGCTAGAGTTTGCATGATTCCCAGCCTCAAGAATGTCCTCGACAGGATCATGACTAGTGTTTTTGTCCATGGGATGGCGCTCGGAAATAATTCTATTATAGTGAACAAAAAAAACACAGGTTCGGGAGCGAAGCGCACTGAAATAGAAGACTCTATGAAGTCCGCCCAAATTAACCCCTGCAGCAAGTAAATAAAGTATAATCAGCAATTCAGCATTAGTGATCGGATTATAACTTTACATTGATAACTCTACACTGGATTTAAATCCAGTACAGTACATTCATTTCATTCAACAGTACGAATTGGGCTTCATATTAAGTTACTCTCAACACAGTCTGAACCCTAGTAACAATCTGCGCACATCTATATAGCGCAGTGAAGACTAAGGCATAGCGTAGTGGTGGGGAGGGGCTGATGCCTTCCCACCCACCCGAGTTCGAGCGCTCCTACTCGCAATTTCGGTGATGTTGCGCCATTCTTCTTGATGAAATGCTACGGGGCTCCTCCCCGTCTAGTTTTTTTATATAGTGCAGGGTTGAACATGAATGTGTGCTAAAATTTCCCTGCTGCCAAGAAAGGTGACTTCTTCTGAATGGAAATTATTGACACCAGCAAACAACTGGCCAGCACTATCAGCAATGTACTACCATTTTAGCACCTACACCTACTGGAACTTGCTGCCAGCAGTGACCAACTTCCACAGCATGTCTATTCACGAGGTTATCTCAAAATTCAAACAACACATTCCACAAAAGTTGCAGTTGAAAGCTATTTCTTCCCTTGCTTAAGACCTAAAAAGGGACAGGCTTACAACCTGCACCGAGCAAATGACATGTGACTGAGTTTTGTGGTTCCAAAACCGACTAAGTCAGCAAAGTCCTAGCCACTATTGTCCTAAGCACCGGGTATCTAGCATGACTGAACCAAGGGAACTTCAAAACCCTAGAAACCATGCCTCTTCTAAACCGAACATCGGGACTAACGCATCAAAACCACGGCACCTGCACAATCCACCAACCCTGCAAAACCACAGCTCAAACACAACCCAGCAGAGCACCAGCGCCAGACCGCCACAAACCCTCCTCTCTCTCACGGAGAGCAACACGTCACGAACCAAGGAGGAACCGCTGCAGGTGAGCTTTGGATGGAAATGCCCCTGATAATCTTGACAAGGCATGCATGCAAAACTCCGGAATTTAATCTCCACAACACAAAGCTGGGTAAAATAGGAACTTCACTGCCTTTTTTGGAGGGTCGCGGCCGCCCCGCTTTTCGCGGGAAAAGTGAATTCAAGATATACGCCATCTCCAATTGGACTGAGGGAGTAAATCCAGTACAGTACATTCATTTCATTCAACAATACGAATTGTGCTTCATATTATGTTATTTTCAACACAGTATATATGAACCCTAGCAACAATTTGCGCACATCTATATAGCTGACGTGGGCATACCCTTCGGGTACTCCACTTTTGGTATACCTGGTGCGGATCAACTGAAGGCCCACCGGGTGGCTTATACAAGGCCCATGAAGCCCAAGCCTACACGAAGGCTACGGACGTATCTAGCACGCCATCTTTTGGAGTACAAAGCAAGTTTACACGGAAGATTAGGAAACCCTTGGTTTCCACCGACATTGTAACCTACCTGGTCACGGTCACCCGAGACCCAGCCTCCTATATAAAGGCTGGGAGGGGCCGCCGAGCAGGACATCCAGAACCCTAGCGAGAGCGCATCTCCATCACCATAGCCGTTGTGGCAACCTTGTAACCTCGAATCAAGACAACCCTCCGAGGGCCTGAACCTGGGTAAATCCTCTTCCTTGTTAGCCGACGATACTACCAGCGCACTCGTTTCCCCCTCCTTCGAATCCCTAGTACCATCAGCGATGGGTATTGACTGGGTACCCCACGTCAATAGCGCAGCGTTGAACATGAATTTGTGCTAAAATTCCCTGCTGCCAAGACAGATGACTTCTTGTGAATGGAAATTATTGACACCAGGCCAGCACAATCAGCAATGTACTACCATTTTAGCTTCCACGGTTCGTCTGTTCACGAGGTTATCTCAAAATTCCAACAGCACATTCCACACAAGTAGAAGTTGAAAGCTATCTCTTCCCTTGCATAAGACCTAAGAATGGACAGGCTTCCAGCCTGCACCGAGCAAATGGCATGTAATTGGGGTTTTTATGGTTCCAAAATCGACCAGATCAGAAAAGTTCCTAGCCGCCGTTATCCTAAGCGCCGGGTCTCTAGCATGACCGGATCAAGGGGAGTTCCAAACCCTAGAAACCATGCCTAAGTTCTAAACCGAACCTCGGGACCAACCCATCAAAACCACGGCACCCGTACTGTACAATCCACAAACCCTGCAAAACCGCAGCTCAGACCCAACGCGGCAGAGCGCCAGCGTCCAGACCCGCTCGCTATAACGGAGAGCAAGGCGTCGCGAACCTGCGAAATCTAACTCGAAAACATTTTGGATTTGGGCGCCGGGGCGGGAACTAGGAGACAGGCTCGGCGGAGTCGGTCGGCGCTATAGGGGAAGGGGAGGAGGAAGAGAAGGGGACAGGGTGCTCACCGCGCTAGCAGCCGCCGCGCCGCCGGCAGGAGAGGGCGTCCTCTCGCGAAGCTCGACGGCTCTGTCCTCCCCTCCCCCGGACGGCGTGAGCGATGACCGATGAGGCGAGGAGAGGAGAGCGGAACTCTTAAAAGGAAGAAGGCCACGCCGCGCACGCGGCGCTTGCTCGCCGCCCCACCTTCCTTCGGTGGGTGGAAATGGTCCGCCTCTCAGCCCGGCCCACTGGTAGAGGAATGGCGAGCTATTTGGGCTGACGGAGTGGAAGCATGTTTGATTATGGGAGGAAGATGATGGCCCATTTCGGCCTGCAGCTCTGGACAGGGCAGTTTATAAATTCTTTTTTTGTGAGAGAAAATTCCTTCTTTTCTTTTCTTGATAGAGAAGTTTTTTTTACACAAAAACAAGGTGCCATTTACCCTCCTTGAGGCTGGGCTTTGCTCTAGGCATAACAAGGGCAAATGAGTCCTTTACAAATCTAAATCATTCATGAATATATAGGTTCTGGCCATCAAAAATAATTTTATTTTTGTAGTTTCATAGCTCCAGCAACCTGTGATCACGGTCTTCTTGAAACATATAGAGTTTGATCTTGTTTTACCATCCAACAAGAGTTCGATGAGAGAGAGGTCATTTGGACAGTCCTGGCATAGCACACAAGGCTTTGATTTTTCTGGTCAAAATATCCCTTATATTATGTCCATCAAGTAATAGCAACCAAAAGAAAAATTTCTTCTTAGGAATAGCTCTTGACTTCCAAATCCATTGGAAAGGAGAGGGGCTGTGAAAGTTGATGCCAGTTTGCATATACTTTTTTGCATTCATATTTTCATTCCATTAAAATTTCCGTTGATCCTCAGTACCATTGTTTTCCATCTAGTTTTGAAGAATAATTGTGAGCTCTTCACATTCTTGTGATGCAATGGACAATGGAAGATGAAACTGCTCATATATGTCATCTTCAGCTAATGAAATAAATTTCATCAAGCTGGTATCTTGATCCTTGGCGAAAGAGAATAAATGTGGTAATTCCTCCTTGGCTGGTGGGTCCATCCATTTATCTTGCCATAGTCTGATTGTGCTCCCTTTGCCAGTCTTAACATTTGTCAAGCTCGTAACATTTTCCCATTTCTTGATAGAGTAGTTGATTGATTACTGAGAGTTTTCACTCGCGACGCAATCCTTCTCTGGACTAATGCACCGAGTATGGAGAGACCCACCGGTGCCAGAAGTCACTATTAATACTGTAAGTACTACGTATTTATGATCAAATTCCAAAAAGGACAAATCAGTTATGATCAAAACGACCCAAATCGGTGACGTCGATTTCTGCGATCGAGACCCCCTTGAAGTTCTTGACCTTATCCTGGACTTTTGATGTCCGATGCATGGGCATATGGACGAGCATTCTATGAACCTAATGATTTGTCGTATTGTACTGTACTTCTGAAGTGCAGGTCGTGCTACGTCGTCAGTTCATCGCGTACCTGTATACGTTAACCAGGTGTGAGGTGTCATACTTTCACTAGGGTTATATATTTGGCTCATTCTGCAGTTCTAGAACACGTCTGATGTACTACATCTTGCTATCTCATAAAAAAAAAGTTGCCATCCTCGAAAGGTACTCGGACCACGCCCATGCGACGCCGCCGAGACACGTAACTTGTACGCCGGTCGTCATGCGTGCAAAACAAATTACGCATTGACGATGACGACATTTTTGTACGCTACCACTGAGAAGCGCAGCGAAAAAACATCCTGGCGGCTGTTTCAAACGAGCCAACAGACTGGGCTTGCACTTGCAGATTGGGCCGGCGTCAAAGTTCAGCCCATAAGCAACATGTATATTGTTTTTTTATTTCTTCCTCAGTTCTTTCCGGTTCTTCTTTTTCGTCTCTTTTTTTCGAACAAAATTTCGATCTATTCATCAATTGTCAAGGCAATACAAAGAACACAATGAGTAACCGAAATTACATCCAAATACTAGAGCGAGCTGAAGGCGCGCCGCTGTCATCGCCCCTCCATCACCGGAACCAGGCAAATTAACCTTATTGTAGTAGACAATCGGGAAGTCGTAGAGCTAAACCCTCATAGGACCAGCGCACCAGAATAGTAACCTTTGCCGATTAAGAGAAGCATAGATCAGAAAAATCCAAGCCGTAGACACACGAGCGTAGACGAACGAAGACCGGATCCACCGAAGACAAAAACCAACCGAATCCCGCGGGATCCGTCGGAGATATATCTCCACACGCCCTCGAACGATGCTAGACGCACCGCCAAAACAGGAGCTAGGCGGGGAAAACCTTATTCCATCTTCAGGAAGCCGCCGCCGCTTCATCTTCTTGAGTAGTAGACAAACTCTAATCAAACACCAAGAAAAATGAGAACGGAGCCCTCGCCGACGGACCGAGATCCACCGCGCCACCATGGCCCTGAGGCCACAGAGGCGAGTGGATCGGCGGCGGTGCCGAAGGCAGAGAAACCTAATCGCTTGTTTCCGCTGAGTTGGAACGAATATGTAATGTCTTATTGTCTATTGACTTTCTTTTTCGGCTCTTTTCTTTCGGGCACTTGCCCTACACGCATGTATAACCACAAATAACATGTACTCGCTCTGTTTCGTAATATAAGATGTTGCAGATATTCTAATATGGATCACATATAGAGCAAAATGAGTGAACTACACACTAATATATGTCTAGATAGTTGTGAATAAAAAAAGATAGAAAAGCTAAAAATTCTTATATTTAGGAACAGTGGGAAACACAGAGTAGAAAAATCCTCTACCTTTTCCCCTAGAAAAGAAAGCGCAGCGAAAAGAAAGTAGTACGTGGTACATAGAAAGGAACAGGTAGCTACTCGTGAGTCAGTGATCGAGTCTACCGACGAGAGTACATGTATACATTACAGGGACGCTGCATTATGCGGTAGACTTACTTTTCTAGAAACTTACGCGGAAGACTAGAACCGAGAAAGTGCTAGCCGCAGGTAGAATCCAAATCCGAACGCATCACCGTCACCGGTTTTCCTCGCACACACTCCATCCCAAAAGTTAAAACCAGACAAAGTTGATCGAGATCGTTTGGGTTTCAAAACTGCAGCATCCTCTCGGCGCAAATGTGCAGTTTAATTAACTCCATTTTCTCTGAATTCTTAAGCAGGAATTCATAGACACATTAATCGACACGCAAAATTGTTCTGTTCCCTGTTCTGGATGATTGCTACGGAACCTGCTCCGATCAGGTCTCGAGGAATCCGGTCATGCGGAGCACGGCGGTGCGGACTGATCGGAGGTCGCGGCCCTTGAGCGTACGCCCGTGCCCCACGCACACCGACCTCTCCACCTCCGCCTCCACGCAACGCCGCCGCGCCGCCATCTCGTGCGGCACCACGAACGACGCTGACCCGTCTACCTCGTCGATGCAGTGTCTCCACGCCCACGAGCCCTGCTCCGCCGTCGGGGACCTTGTTTGAGTTGTTTTGCCGGGATGCCCACGGGCGCCGACGAACGCTGCCGCGGCGCGCGCCCGGCGTCGACGTGTTGGGGTAGCCTACTCTCCCGGCGCTGCGGCTGATGACCGTGGCCTCGGCAGCCATGATCGTCGCCGCGGTGGTGGTCCGGCCACACGACGTCGGCTTCTTGGAACTCCTCCATGGCCGCCAGCGATCGGTGACAGGACCACGGGTTGTTGGTGCAGGTTGTTTGAGATGGATCTGCACGAGGTGCCGCATATATATATGGGTCGATCTAGCGAGCAAACGTTTGCTCAGACGATGGTTTGGGCGGCCGGCCAAAATAGGAAAGTACTATTCCCGCGCAAAACAGAAAAGGAAGGACGCGATTCTACCTGTCCCCGTGGTCCCCGCAACGTGATCCAACAACCACGCCAGCTAGCGGACCACGCACGCCACCCCCCGTCCCCCTGATAAAGCACACAGCTTGCACCTCACGCACGCCGCACACGCCCTTCCTTTCCTCCTCCTTCCTCCTCCTTCCTCATCCTTCGTCCTCCTTTCTCCTCCTGATGAACCAGATCTGAATAATGGAGTTTCTCCTTGGGTCATAATCAGCTAGGCACTGTGGATCCATCATGGTACGTACTTCTGATGAACCCATCTCATCTAAATTCCCCTGATCTATTGCTCTTGATCTTGCCAGTTAAACAATCCAATTGTTGCATGATGCTTCAGCCCACAGGAACCATTGTGGTTTGATTTTCGACTACAGTATGATCATGGTGTTTAGAATAGCAACTTTGTGGTTTGATTTGATCAACTACGTGGATCATGTTGTGCCTGTGCAACTAACTAACTGTGTTGACTAATGCAACCTAGTTAGTATTGTCCTGCAACTAACTGTAACTTGTGTGCAAAAACTGGGGAGAAAACTGAGCCTATGTCAGAAACACCCTAGTGCAATGTAGTTGGTATTGTCCTGCAACTAGCTGTAATTTGTGTGCAACTAACTGTAATAGTTGCAACTTTCATGGCCAGTAAATAATCCATCGTGCTGCTGTGTGTTAAAACCAAATGATGAATGCAACTAAGCATGTAAGTACATGTATAGAACAGAATATATCAAGCAATGCTCGAAAACAAAAAGTTATGAACATTGATACATGTTGCAACTGTAGTAATTTGCAAGTAAGCATGCAACTGCAGTTTTAGTAACAAAATTTACCAGAGCATAAACAACAGTTGCAAAAGATAGAGTAACAGGTGCTAGAAACCAAGCAAGATGTCCAGAGATAATCATCCCACGTGCAAGAGAAAACACATGTTCACTTGCTACTAGAAAACACATCCGAGGGACACAAAAGTTCATGGACCTGTACAAATTACTTGCTTCGTTTCACTTGTGAGTACTCCAGTACTTGTTGTAAATCATGCTCAAGGATTTAGTGCATCAGGTTCACACCCAGCAGCCCTTGCCCACCCCTTTGTTGAGAATACCTGCTGATCAAAAACATCATTAGCATTAGTCTTTTGTTGAGATAACTGCTGCAGGAGGACAGTAGATGATAAATAAAAAAGAAAACTGTGTATTCTTATATGTTGTTGCAACTAACTCATTTGTTATATTTTTCAACACAGGACTGGTTGTTGGACCTAAATGCGGACCCAGTTGACATTGATACAGCATCGGTGTATGGCAATGGTGTGCATGGACCTGGTGATCCATTGTTGCACAATGGTGTGCATGGACCTGGTGATCCTGTGCAAGCTACTGCAAATCATCTTACTGAAGATGTTGGCGAGTCCCCTGATGCAATTCCAAACATACCACCAGTTGATGCCAGCTCAGGACCAGCAGCAATGCACAGTGGGACAATGGAAGTGCAATCTTCATCAATTCCTACAGGGCTCGCTCACGAAGCAGGAACAGTTGGAGGTGCGGACACTCATGGCAACGAGGCTGAGGCACTGGTTGACTCAGAAGAAGAAGCTTTGTCACAACCGCAAGAGCCGTTCCTTGGGATGAGGTTCGACACTCTTGCTGGTGCTAGGGAGCACTACAATGCATATGCTGCTAAGATTGGGTTTTCTATCAAGAACAATACAAATAGAAGATCGGTTTTCACAGGAGAATTAGAGAAGCAACAGTTTGTGTGCAACAAATTCAAGAAACCAGTAGTAGATGATGGTGTCGAGAAAGTTGCTGCAGTTCCTAAGGTGAACCTAGAAGCTGATGATGAGAGTAATGAAGAAATGGGAGATCAAGACGAAGATACATGCATATTTGAGGACTCCAAAAAGAAAAGGCCAAAGAAGCGCAAGAGGCAGAAAATAAAGCCAACAGCATGCAAAGCAAAGATGGTAGTTAAACTGATTGAAGGGAAATGGCAAGTTATCTACTACATATCTGAGCACAACCATGAGTTGGTTACAAAGCCATCTCTTAAACAATATTTGCGATCACATCAAGGGATCCCAGATGATGAAAAACAGTTTCTGACAACACTACATAACTGCAATTTGACTACAGGTAAGGACTTGCAAAATTTTAACCAGAAAAGAAATTGTTTTTGGTTATGAACTGAATTTCCTAGATGTGTAACACTAGCTCATTCCAGTGTAACTTTTTGGAGACAAATTAATCAACCTGTGTAGGCAGTAATTTACAAAAAAATTGTAAGTAAACTATGAAATGACATGGTGTTTGGTGCTTGCAGAGCAAAAAAGTTGTACTGTGATGAGATATTGGTTGGTACTTTCGTACTAGTTGGTGTTTGGCACACACAGTTATAATAAGTTGCACTGGGGTGTGTTACTGTTTGCTATTTGTACACCAAATTGTTGCAACTGAAATAGATGGTGTTTGTTTCTAACAGACCAAAACATATGCACTGGCATGAGTTGTTGTTTGTTACTTTTGATTCATATTTCCCTTTTTACCCCCAGATGTTCATTGAGTAACTTGCAATAGTTGCATCTTTTAACATAAAAAAGAAAGAGAGATGCTGAAATAAGTTTGCTTCAATCCATCTGATGCTTGCAACAAAAATTCTTTGTTTTGCAGGGCATATGTTCCATGTAATGGCGGACTTCTATGGGTCTGCTTTGAATGTGCCATACAATCCTAGGACTGTAACAAACTTCCGTGCAACATTGCGTGCACCCACAAAGGAGTTTGACTTGGCTAAGACAGAAGAATACTTTTATGAGCGTCAAAAAGAGGATCCTGAGTTCTTCTACCGTGTCAAGGTTGATGCGGAGAATCGAGTTCAGAATTTGTTTTGGGTTGATGGTGCAGCAAGGAAAGCATACAAGGATGCCTACCACGATTGCATATCTTTCGATGCCACTTACCTAACAAATATGTATAGTATGCCGTTTGCTCCTTTCATTGGGATTAATCGGCATGCGCAGACGTTCATGTTAGGTTGTGGTTTTGTAAGTCAAGAACTAGCTACAAGCTATGATTGGCTGTTCTCGTCCTTTTTGGATGCAATGAGAGGCCAACAACCCGGCTGCATAATCACGGACCAGGACATAGCTATGAAGGTGTCTATAGGTCGAATCCTGCCCAACTCAGTGCATAGGAACTGCAGGTTTCATATTATGGGGAAATCACAACAGAAAATGGGTTCCTGGTTGGGCAGAAACCCAGAAGTGATAAAGGAGTTCAATGAAATTGTTGATTTCAGCATGACACCAGAAGAATTTGAGACGAAGTGGGCTCTGTTTGCTGAGAAGTGGCAACAAAGTTGGCATTCCCATCTTACTACCCTTTATGAGATGAGGAAATTATGGATTCCATGCTACTTCAGAAATTGTTTTTTCCCCTTCCTCCAGTCCACTCAGCGCAGCGAAGGATTTAATGCAGTCCTAAAGCGTTATGTGAACCCATACAACTCAATATTGAATTTTGTGCAACAATATGAAAAAATCCAGACTATTATACTTGTAAAGCAAGGTGGCAATGACTACTCGACAGACTTTCTAGACCTCGACACTTGGTCACCATTTCCTGTTGAGTATCAGGCTAGGGAGGTCTACACTAGGGAAATCTTCAGGAAGTTCAGCAAAGAGTTTGAATTGATTGGTAGGTACAATGTGCGACCACAAGCAAATGGTACATACCAGTTGGTACCAAACAGGACATACTGTGCAAACTATGGCTCTAGACCCTATATCGTGTCAGCTAATGTGGAGGAATCTATTTACACCTGTGAATGCTGCAAGATGCAGAGAGATGGCCTACTATGCTGCCACATACTGAAGGTGTTTACCCATCTTGGTATTGATGAAATACCTCCACAGTACATCTTGCGTCGGTGGACACAACAAGCAACTGAAAGTATAGTTGCAACTGTTGCTGAGGAAGAAGCTGTAGCCATGCCTGATCAGTCCAAAAAACAAATTCGCTATGCAAACTTGTCTACTAAATTCCAGAAGGCAGCAAAGAAGTGTTGTGTGTCCGATGCAGCGGAGGCTCTAGCAAACAAACACCTAAGAAATCTAGAAACTGAGGTTAACCAACTGAACATGACCAAGAGGAAAGCTCGCTCTGCTACTGCTACGGCTGCACGACGGACCAGCAGTGCACCAAATGGACCTCGAGGACCCGTACCAGGCGCGCCTCCAGGCCATGCACCAGGCGCGCCTCCAGGCCGTGCACCAGGGGCACCGTCAAGCTCTGCAGTGGGCGCACAGCCAGGCAGTACACCAGGGGCGCCACCAGGCAGTACAGCGGGTGCACCAACAAGAAAGAGGCCGCGTGTAGCAGCAGGCAGTACACTAGATGTACCATCAAGCAGCACAGCAGGAGAGTTGCATGGCACTGCGTCAGCATCAGTACCAGGGAGGTCTATGCTTAAAGATCCTTTGAAAAGTGCTTCTAGAGGTAGGAAGAAAACGACACGGACAGTATCTGCTTTGGAACTACAGCCTAAGAACATTGTCAAATGTTCCTTGTGTGGTTCAGAGAGCCATAATGCTGCCACATGCTTGAGCAGGTTGCTTTAGGTGGTACTAAAAAAGATTGATTATCATTGTGGGAAGAGATGAATTGTTGATGCACGTCTTGTGTCTTAAAAAACAGTTTACATTTCTGGTTATAGACAAGTATTGTGTTTGGGATTGTGTTTTTATTCTTGTCTTTCACTTTTTCTGCTATTCCAGTATGTTGCAGTGTGTTATGGGGAAAGTTGTACTGATTACATGTTAAAAAGTTGCAGATGAGATGGTTTCTGATATTTTGCGAAAAAATGAGTATGTAAGTTGCAAATGTGTATGATGCAAAAACTGGTTGGAAAAGTTACACAAGTTTGCACAGGATGTATAGTTGCAAAAAGAAAAATTGGTAGTTGCGTATAGTGATAAACTTATTGGAAAAACACATGACATACAACTCTGAAAAAAGTCTTGCCTACTGGAGCTTCAGAACTTTCTTCCAATTGATGTCATTGTTGTCAGACTTGACCCATGTAACAGCTAGCAACTTCCTGATATTTGGAATATGTGTAGGTTGATAGTTTGGAATCAGCTTCCCGCGCCACAGCTGAGCATTCATTAAAGTATATATTCCACAGTCATCCCTGTAGAAAAAAGAGAATCGATGTCAAAACTGAGATACAGCATTCTTTAGAGCTTGGTTATGGGAGATGAGAGTAACAGAGGGGAACAAGGGAAAAAACTTACGTGTTGATTTGTTTTGGCACTTGAAGATCAATAAGGCCAAACGGGTCCAGGCTGACATCTGAAGTAGGATAGTTATCGTCCCAAAGACTCCTGATTGCACAGATTATAGTGTGTGCGCACTTCTTTAAGGCTGGGTTATCAAGGGTTCTCAACGAATCAAGGACTTCGAATCTCTTGTCAACCAAGTTCATGTTAAGTAACCAGTAATGGTTTACAGGCACGTCACCAGTTGGATTTAGATTTTCCAACACGGGTAACATTATCTGTATGAAGGGCAAAAAAGAAAAATTCAAAAAAATGGTTAGAAGGTGATATGTCTGGTATGACAGTTGCATGGTAGTCTGTTGAAGTTGCATTCAGTGTGAAAAAAAATGCATTGCTGAAAAAGCAAGTTCATAAAAAACTGATGCATGCTAACAGTAGCTCATTTGTTATGAATTTTAGCGCGATGGCATAGTGGTGGTTGCGTATGCATACGCGCAAAGTTGCACGTCATGTAACAACTGAGCAAATGGTTTGGCGGTTACTGGCTGTTTTATAAAAACTTGCATATGTTGCACTAAAAAGTTGCAGGGTGGTACAACTGTACTTGCACGCATTATTTCAAGTATATCAAGCAAAAAAGAAGAGAAACAGTTTCGCTAACACCATATGCTACAAAACCATGGTGCTTACCATGTCTTTTTTGTCAAGCCGGTTACGCTTGTGGAATTTGCTTGCAATTTCAGCTGAATTTGTGTCTAGCTGTTGGAGTCGAGTCTGCGTTTAAAAATGAAGAAAATCTCAGACAGTTTCTTTGAGTAATGAAGAAATCAGTAGAAAAAATGTGGCAAAAAATAGATGCTTTAGCTTACACTAATTCGCAATGGCATAATTGTCTTCTTTGCAGACTTGGGCATTCTCAAATTCAGGGATTCTACTCCAACTTCAAACACGGTGTTCTTTAGCCAACCTCCTGGCTTCATCGAGCTTGCTAGTTCGGTCAGGGAGATAAAAAAATTGTTGTACATGATGATGTGTGGACTGTTTTTCAGATAGAAGCGAAAAGTAAGCATGGATGGTAAATGTGTACAGTAAAAAGAGATAAAAAAATGTGGTTGCCTATAGAACATTCCTAGTACCTGTTGTCTTCCTCTTTACTCCTTGATGATCTTCTTCCAAGTGACAGTACAGCATTATAAATCTTGTTCACTTCAGCACTGCATGCAAAAGTCCTCTTGCTTTCATAGTCAATGAATGGTGACTTCAAGCATTCACTACCTGAACTGCTGGTAGTACTGCCGCTTAGACCACTCTTTGCTGTGTCCTTTCTCACTGGTGTTTTGAAGTTGCTAGGTGACTCTGCTGGAGTTGCGACAGCTTCCTTCCTCTTAGCCTCAAAATCATCTAGGAAAGCACATGTTTCAGCCGTCAACTCATCGTTCCATTCGTCATAGCTGTCTTCATTCTGTCCCTTCGATTGAGCACTGTTATCCCATTTCACAGGTGGTGAATCATCAAAGCCTAGATCAAAAGGTGGTGCATCTGGAGCAATGTAACGGCTGTGAGACACGGAGCTGTTCCTTTCAGTTGTACTTGCTGATCCTTTACACGGCTCCTCAGTTCTCCTTTCGTTTGTAGGAGTGGTATCCCATACAACAGGTGGGCTATCATCAAAATCTGGTGCAATGTACCGACTGTCAGACGCAGAGCTGGTATTTCCCATTGGATTGGTTGTGCCTTTCAAGTTCTCCACTCTCCCCCAATTGTTAGCTGAGCTGATACGAAGTAGAGTTTGCCCTGGCTTTGGCGAATTGGACTTAGAAATTTTCTGGTAATCATCTGTTGTCAAGTCGATCAGTACATTTGGATTCTTGCTTGGAGGAGGGCAAGTTGCCTTTGTCGCAGGGGTCCGGCTAACTGCAAATTTTGGCATCATGTCTGTAGTAGGTGACTTGCTTGCTGGAGCTGGTAGAAAAGATGGTTTCCTTGGGAAAGTTCCTGTTGAAGTTGCTGGTAATGCAGGTGAAGTTGCTCGAAATGAAGGTGATGTTGCTAGAAATGAAGGTGATCTTGCTGCAAAACTTGCTGAGGTTCCGACAGGTGCTGCTGTTGCAAATGTTGCAGAATGTACTGAAGTTGGTGCAGTTCCTGGAGGAGAAGTTGCAGATGCAGGTGAAATTATTGCAGATGTTTGAATGCTGCATACAGACCATGGAGAAGTTGCAGCAGTTGACGGTGAAGTTGAGGCAGTTAATGGAGAAGCTCTGTGTCCATATGGCGCTCTTAATGGTGGCGTGTTTGTGTTTGCTACTGGTTTAGTCGCAGCATCTGCATCGAACAATGCAGTTTCCGCATGACTCGATACTGCCTTGCATAACTGCTGTTTTGTCACTGACTGAACTGAACCTGTTGTTGCTGATGTTGCAACTGGTGGTAGTTTACTTGGCACGTTGAGGTTGCTAACTGCAAGTCTGAGATTCTTTCTCAATGGAACTGTTGTCTGTACAATCCCAATGGTCTGGCCCACCTCATTTGGAGTGAGGTCTTGGATTATGGCAGGGGCTGGTATGCTTGGTTGTTTTTCTTTTCCAAGTTCTTTTGACACACTCGTCTTGGGTAGATCTGATGAAGATTTCCCTAGTGTTTCAGGAATTGGTAGCACTGGAATGTGCTTCTTTGGTTCAACTCTCACCAAATCTGACAACGCAACGGTGTTACTGTTCTGTGGGGCTTCATTGACAGCTTGTTCAGCAGCTATTTTTTTCCCCTTCATCTTATCTATGAGTCCGCGAATAGTGCGGTTCTCATCGGAATCAGGGGTGACCTGCCCTGTACCGCTGCAATCACCTCCGCTGCCGCTGCCACTGCCACTGCCACCTTTATCACCTCCACTGCTACCTGATCCGTTGTTTGTGCCGTCAGCATCATCGGCATCGTCTTTTTTGCTCTTGCTGTGAGAGGGATCTCCGTGTTCATCTGTCTCCAGCTCGTGCTCTTCTTCATCTTGCTCTCCCTCAAAATCATCACCCGGTGTATCTGTCTTCTCATTGCTACCATCTTCATCATCATCCTCGCTGTCGCTATCCTCTTCCTTGTCATCCTCACTCTCATGGTCGCTGACATAGTTGTCAGCATCTTCATCCTCTTGAGAATCCTCCTCTGAATCTCCAATTTCAGATTCGCTGTCTTCGGTCCGACTTCTCTTTGCTGTACGCACGGTACTCCTTTTGCTAGTCTCGCCTACTTCAAAATCAAGCTTCCCCACACCCTCGACAAAAATTCCAATTTCCTTAGTTATGTTAGAGCAGAGCGCTTCCACCAAGTCATTCAACTTCCTTTTTTTCTGTGCAAAATGCAAAGACCAAAAGTTTCAGTTAGTGGTAATAATGTACACAAAAAAGGGGGAAAAAGGTGCTGAGGGAACCAGAATTTGCATAAGTGGGGATACTTACAGCAGTAGAATACGAAGCAGGAAGTTTGGAGGCCACGTAATCTTGAAGTTGAACCGATGTGCCAAAGATATTTCGCGCAGGGTTATCCTCATTCCTTATCCTGAACTGCTCCTTCAACTATATTTGTGTGGAAAAAATAAGAAGGAAAAAATGTGGTTAGTAGATACATCAAGGTAAAGATGATGAAAAATGACAGGTCAGTCCAAAAAAAGTTGCATACATGTTGAGGCAGAGGTGCAAATGTACAGAACATAAAGTTGCAAAAACAGGGTGAAGCTCAAAAATTAAAAAATATAAAAGTTGCATCATCACAAATGTTGGTGCCATAAAAAAAGAACAATTATGCACAGCATTCAGCTTAATGTGAATGGATGCATTAAAATTAATAAAAATTGGAGGGCGTCATTCTTCTTACCTGTAGTTTCCCAAAGACACCAGGCGACTTCATGTCCATTTTGATAAGCTTGCTGATGAGTTTAGAGTCAAACGCCATGACGCGTATTGCACACTTGCTTATCTTCAGATTGTGAGCTAATGAATCGAGGTATGATATCTGCAGTGTTGTTGGTAAACAAAAAATGTAAAGTTAACACAACTGAAAACAAAATGTACAATAAAGATGAGAAAACTAGTACTTGCACAACAAAATCATGAAACTGAAAAAAAGAAGGCATGTACAAAGTAACTAGTTTATTGAAAAACATGTTGCAGGACAATTACCACAAAGTTGTAGACACAGCAATTAACAGAAAGCCTCTCCTCTCCCATCTTCAGGAATGCTTCAACAGTTTGGTCCACAACAAACTGGCACATGTTTGTGTCCCCAAGCAGCTCAAGTTCTTTGAAACATGCGTAACACCTTGGGCTGATGTTGACACATGTCGTCGGCCATAAGAAAGTGCCAGCAGCGACTATGTAATAAGCACGCAGAAACTTGTCATCACAGGTGCCTCCCATTTTCTTGATTATTTCACACCACATATTAAAATCAGGGGCAGTACCCTTGTCGATGTCATACTCCTTGTTGATCCACTCTATGTATGCCCTGTCTAGTACATATGGGACATTCCGGCCAGAGTTTGGTAATCCAAAATTCTGGTGGACACTTGCAGCATTTATAGGGATCCTGCCTCTGTCTGGAATGACAAGCTCAGATGTCTTCGGATCATAACACTTTATCAACCACTGGCTCAGATGATCAGGCATTGACTCGTGAACATGTAGCAAACCCGCACCATAATTCTTATACAGATGCCCCTTTTGATTCGTTGTTATAGCTTCATTTAACTTCCAAAGTCTAGCTGGAGAAGCTCTGTTCCTCCCAACCTACAAATAATATGAAAACACCTCTAGTATTAAAAAATGGAACATGATAAGTTAAGTGCATTGTACTTTTGTAAAAGTTGCATCAAGTTGGACAAATAAGGTTGATGAGATGTGGTTAAAAAAATAACAACAACTAACTTCATGTCTACAAACATTCTGAAAATTGAAATTATTAAAAGGGCATCAAATGGGAAGAAAAAAGGAGGTCAAAAAGGATTTTACAAACCTTAGAGGCATTTGCTGTTGCACGACGACCCGCAAGTTTTGATGCCACGGAGACTCGCTGATCATTTACTGGTTCCTGCAAGAAGGTAACAGAATAATTATGCAGAGTTACAACAAATAGTTGTGTGAAAAAGTTAAAGGAATAGTTTAATAAGCATTAGAAGCATGATGTCTAAACAGAAGCGGGAATTATCACCTTCTGTTGTTCACTCCTGGATGCCAGCCCCTGATCTTGAATTAAACCAGCTTGAAGACGCAGGCGTTTTGATTCCCTTGTTGCAACAGTTTTTTTCTTTAATCTAGTTTTTGGACCCACCTACATGTGAAAAAGCAATAATATGTACCAGAAAAGAAGAAAAAGCATTGTGAGTTGTCGACCATTACATAAGAAGTAATAAAATGGACAGATAATAACAGCACAGGAAAAAATAATGAATAAGTTACCTCTTGATGTTTATCTTTACCACCGCCTGCACCTTCATCGCCCCCCATGATTGCTCCTTGGTTATCATTCATCTTGGTGAAACCAGAAATACCAGGGAAAGCACCTACCATATTGACAGATTGCAATAATCAGCACAGCACATAAAAAATCGAACTAAAAATTGCGATTTCAGTATATAACTATGAATCTCATAATAAACAAAGCAAAAAACTGCTGATCACAACAAGCAAACAATAAATCCAAACACATGCAGTAAAGTTAACTGCCACATTTTAGTAGCAAATTCAGCAATTCTGATTATGGAGACATGTGAGCACCTGTTCTATTATCCTGCTAACCTCAACCAAGTGACCATGCTAACAATTCTGCCAAAATGCAGCAACTAACTACCACGTAGTTGCAAATTTGAACCATACAAAATGTTGGTACCATGAACAACTGTAAATTAACATGCAACTGCACGAGCTAATTACAGCAAATAACTAACACATTGTTGCAACTTGGATTGTCAAAAACAGTGGTAACGTACATCTCTGCTTATATGAAGGACCTAACTGCCACATAGTTGCAAAATTGGACAGGCAAAATTGTGGTAACGTGTTCATATGCCTACAATCATGTAACTGCATATGCTAACTGAATCCCCTAATGATAATCAATGCAACTGCAGATGCTAGCTGAAGCAACTACGGGTGCTAGCTCAAGCAACTAACTAACACATCGTTGCAATTCATTTGTGTCTGTTGCTACGTTGTTGCAACTTTGGTGATTGCTTACGAATTTCACAACAGAGAAAAAATCCGTGGAAAACCCTCACCATCCACGATGGTTCGACGGCCAATTTCGACGCCCATAGTGATTAATCGGCTTGATTAATGGCAACATCCAGATCCAGAAAATGGAGGATGATTAGGTGGGGAAACTTACAACACGGACGTGTATGCGTGTGCTAGACGCTGAGCCGCTCAGCTAGAGTCGAGTCGCCGCTTCCGCAACGCCTACCTCCCTCCGACGAACAGCAGAAGCGGACGAGCAGGAGACGCGGAACCTCGCAGCCTCGCCCCTCTGCAACTCGTCAGCGCGGAACCTCGCAGCCTCGCCCCTCTGCAACTCGTCAACGCGGGCGTGAGCTGGGGAACGAAGGAGTCGCAGGATGTCGGAGTAGATTTCCCCTAAGCCGCGCCTCACCTCCTTCCTCCCCCGCGCGCGGAGCACACGAACCTCGGCTCCGACCAGCTTTACGGCGCCTCCAAGCAGTGGCGCGTCGAATCTCCGCCGATAATCGCTCTACGGTGGGATAAGGGAGGAGATCCGCCGCGCCGGCGACCTCGCCGGCGAACCCTAGCTTCGTCGCCGAGCAAATCGCCTTTCGCTACTGTGTCTCTCTCTCTCTCTGTTCTGGTCAGAAATGGGAGAGGGGGAAGAGGACGGCTCGAGTTTCAAAACTGTCCGTCGTGTAAGGCTGGCCGGTGGGTCCGAAGTTGCCACGTCGACCACGTGCGGTCGGTCAGGTGCCGTTCGGTCGTCACGGACGCACCGCGCGACGCGCACCCTAGATGAAGGATCCGACGGCGCGGAAGGGTGTGCGCCAAAAGGTGGCAAATAGCAAAGCTTTGTCCTTTATCATTAGGGTATATATATAGGGGATCCGGAAAGAGAATCGAAGTGACACTGATGAGCACACTCGCGAGTAACTATGGCGTCACGAGGTGGGTGGTGACTGGCGAGGCATGCGTGCATTGGGATGGTTCGGTTGGCGCGCCGAGAATTCTGCGTGCGTGCTGTTCTACGGTTTCGTAACAGTGGGGATTCAGGTGGCCGCCTGGCCGGCCGGCACCAACTTGATGCTGCCAGTACTTAACAAATTAAACTGTTTCATGGGCCATATGCAGCTGCAATCAGCTGTTCATGCAGTCATACCTTTCTATTCTAAGTCTGAGTTTGGATGTGCGATCGATCGGCTACATAATCTTGACAAATTAAACTGTCGTCTATTTATGCAGTATTTGATTGATTGCAAAGGACTATGCTCATGTCTGAGTTGATTGAGATTTTGCGATGCCTAGATCGATAATGCTTGTTAAATATGACCAATAATATTCCCATGATTTTTAATCGGCGAATACACTAGGTACATCATGGCAAATCTACATACAGCAACCGGCGGCAAGCTTACACGGCGGCGCCGCTCGGCGTTCCAGTCGCAAGAGAACCAAGGCACCCTCGAGCACGTACAGAGGGAGTGGGAGAGTATTAGATTGATGCACTAGCCAATTATCCCAAAAGTCCGAACTTATGGGAAAGAGCTGTGCAATGCATATATTATATTTCTGACACTCCCCTCACGTCCAGGCTGTGGACTTTTCTCACGAGCCTAGGACGTGGATTTTAGGGTGTCCGCAGATATTTACTTTTAATACTGCGTTAGTCAGGATTTGAACTCTAGACCTCTGGCTCTGATACCATATTAGATTGATGCACTAGCCAATTATCACAAAAGTCCGAACTTATGGGAAAGAGCTGTGCAATGCATATATTATATTTCTGACAGAGAGTTCTGAGCAGATCGAAGAAGAAGATGCTTGCCATCTTTGTATGGGAAAAGGAACTAGCAACTGGGGATTTGTTCGATGCGGGTTTTTTTTTGGTCACGTCAAATGAACGAGCAGTTGGAAAAATAATTTGACAAATGGGCTTCAGCTATAAGGCCCTATATTGCCCTTAAAGGTTGTGTCACTTTTTCATCTGCTACTCCGTATATCAATTGGCGTGGGCCACGTAGGTTTACTTACGCAATATGCAGTTTCTTAAAGTAAACTTAGAAAGCAAAGCATATGAGAAGTCTCTAATGGATTGCACTAGCTTCACATGTCGATTTATTCTACCCTAATTAAGTCGATTTTAAAATAGCAAATCTCTGTTCGGGGTGTTCTCTCCCCCTAACTATAGCCTTCATGTTATCGTGTGCCTCAGTTTGTAACCGCCGTGGGCGGAGACCTTCATGTATGTGTGGATCATTTGGCCGGATGGCTTTATTAATTTAAACCTGGGCTCTGCTCAAGCCTTCCGTCTAAAAAAAATAGCAAATCTCAGTCAAGTGATGATAATTGCTAGATCAAGATCATACCTACACAAAATCCTATTAGATCGTCCGCGTCGATGATTTACAAATAATTGTTTTGTCATCTAGAAGTAATACACACTTTTTAGCATGGTAAAATTATAAAGCAGATATACTCATGGAACAAGTTTAACCTCCCGACCCTTTGTATCCACGATACACCATCACGGGCAAAATTAAATATGAATGCCATAATTCCTTCCCTTGGAGCAACTTTTTTCCCGCCGTCTCTAGGTTGTGAAGAGTTTATCGACCAAAAGTTGATTTTTCAATCCCGTTGCAATGCACCGGCAAGTTTGCTAGTAATCTACGAAGATCAAAGACATATGATCTTTACCAAGCAAAGTAGACATGCAACCTACCAGGATCAGAAACACATGGCATGTCTATCTCATTTGCTAATACAAAAGGAGAAAAAACTATCCTTACGGTAGGGATAAAAGGACATACGAGTCTTGGCAACGTGGCAGATGCAGTACCGGAGGAGTTGGGGTCGATCGGAGCATTCACGTCGTCGATCACAAAACCGATGAAGTAGTGGATGGAGTCGTTGACGGCAACGATCAGAGAAGTAGCCGAAGGTGTAGAGAGTAGTCACACAAGTGCATTCCCCAAAACCCTTATTGCCTCTCTCCCGTACCTCGAGATCCGTGGTTTCGGAGGGTTGCCGAGTAGCTCGATGGAGAAGATCTAGAGGCGGTGCAAAGATTTGGAGGTGGTATTTTTGTGTGCAACTAAGGTGATAGGTATGATTTGCCGCTCCTCATATAGCAAACTGGGAAGACGCTGTTAGGTTTTATTAGGCTTGGCCAATTAGTTAGTCCCACAAATTCTGAAATTTTAAAGGTAATTTAGCTTGGTTCATGTTGTGTGCAGAAAGTGGGAGTGAGACCAAAGTTTAATCTCATACTGTTAATTGGAGCAGCTTATAAGGTGAGCTCTTCTAGTCCTACTAAGTGAGTGAGCATTTTAGGAGTTCCCGCACATTCCTCTCCGCCGCCCGCCTCGGACGCATGTCGCATTATGTGAATCATCTTCGAGTTAGATATCGTTTTTGGTGGAAGATTAATTTTGGATGGCACACCATCTCTGTGTACATGTCAACATGCATGTGATGCTTGAAACATGCCCTGTGCTTCCACCGCGTGGCACTTGTGTTATCTGCCTATAGAGAAGAGGACGGACGCATCTAGACTAGCTCTCGCACAATCCTTCCCGTCTCTCCACTGTGTATTTTCTTTGTCGTGCTGCTTCCAGACTTCTCCATCCCGGCGACCGTGTGCACGGCCGTCCGGGAGAGCATGACCCCGAAACCCTGTCCCTTGAGATCCTGCAATGGGAGAGGGCCGATAAGATTTTTGGGAGTGTCTCGGTGCGACTGCTCGCTTCCGTTCGCCCACATTTGCGCCGAGCGTTCGTCTGCTTCTTCGTCACTGCTATGGCCAATGGCGACGACGTTGTGGTAGGTACCTTTCCAGTCAACACGTATTTGTGCTACTCCTCTCTCGGTTTGCACTAGTACTTGGTCCATATACAAATCTGCTAGCTATGTCTAGTTTATCATATGTGGTTAGATATGCTAGTGTATTTCTGATGTTCATTTTGATAATTAATCTTATACATAAATTGCCTAATATTCCAACAGATGTGGGGTTAAACCGGCACATGATTGTGTAATAGCTTAATTGAGTAAATTAGTAACACCTGTAATAAACACGATTGCAAAGATTCATAACTAATCATGATTATTATGAACAACAAAAACTTAAAGCACAAACAATATGTGTCTTAGCCCGGCCCGGCTCGTCTCGTTCGCGAAGCACGACATGCGCTCGTGGTGAGGCAAGGCGATGAAGGAGAATCACACATAAGAACTACTTTTCTCAAGCTCTCCCAGTGGATGCTAGAAAAGGAGCCCTTGTAAAGTGGTACTACTCTCTCTAATACCCAACCAAACTCAATCCCACCTCTTGCCATGTATGAATGGACGTTTGAGATTTGTTCAGGAATCATTTTACTCATGGGCCTAACGCCTGTGAAAATTCGAACAATATTAGTTATCTCGTCTAACCTTGATTTCACTCACATATGCTTGAATCTTGACGTGGAGACATCTAACGGCTCAAGATCGCAGATTTAGGTATAAGAAAAACTTGCATGATTTAGATGTAGCAATACCATACATAAAATCCATGCAAGATATTACTGACTAGAAAAATAAAAAAGTTCCCCTCTTAACTAAGAGATGATCTCCTACCACAAAAGATCTACTATCTCCATTGCACTAGATGTTATCTCTTAGTTGCATTGTTTTTAGACATGTGAGACAATTAATTACCAGTTTTAACACCACGAGATAATCTAATATGTAGCATGTTATTGGATGTTATAATAGTTGGGACAAGTGATATAGTATGCATCAAAATTTTCCTCAAGTGATGACTCGGGGTTATATTGAAATTGGTAGGGAGGTAGATAATCTCTATTCCATCAAGCAAACAAAATTAAAAGTATTTTGATCTCGTTATCAGTTCAAGTTTACTATTAGTTAACTTTTTTTTTGCGAAACACAGTACAACGCAGACGCTCATATACACGCACACACACTCACCCCTATGAACGCACGCACGCACACCCTACCCCTATGAGCACCTCCGAGAGACCGAGTCGGCGGGTCGAGTCTTGAGATTGACGAAGTCACCACAGGCGCCTCGCTGTCGACGGGAATATCGCCTCCCACTGAAGAATATTCCGCCTTAAATGAGAAACACCAGCGTCAAACCTGGGGTTTGAACTCTGGTGGGCTGGGGGTACAACCACCCTCCTAACCATCTTGCCACATGCAAGTTCTCTACTATTAGTTAACTTGATAAGTGAGAACCTGGTTAGATACTGGTATTCTGGTATTTTTAGATTTAAATACAAATGGAATTTGCATACCATACTTATATCGTCGACTTTTCAAAACATTGGTCGTGTCATTGTGTGGCTAGTATTTAACATTCTATCTATTATATTAGTTCATGTTTTTTACATCTATAATCTATATAAATTTATTGTTTATATTCACTTGAAATTTATTCAACTATATGATATCGGTGGTTGTTGGTAGACCAAAGTGAAGTCTTTAGTTCGTGGTGTGCCTAGGATTTGATAAATTGATAGGTCCATGGTTAGGGTGAACTACTCTCTATTCTGGTGAAGAGCAGTAGGGTGTCGAAGGGAAAGATGTTTCCGACGACGGTTCCCCTCTGATCTTGCACCTGTATTGCGCGTGTCGTGTGGGTAAAAAATCGGCCAGTATTTCTACATTGATGTTTCCAATTGGATCAGGGTGTACTTAATTCTCAAACTCTTCACGTATTGGCATACAAAGGATATGTTCGACATCGATATGATAAAGGTTTGGCAAACCAGTTCACCATTCCAATTGCTAGAGACCGGATCAAAATTAGACCAAGGACACAAGTGATCGGGTGTTTGAATCTAACATGTTTTCACATGTTGCATAGTTGTGGACCCAAATGAGTTAAAATACACATTAAAACATGTCTAAATACATGTGGATATATTTGAATCTGGAAAAAGTTAAAACATCTTCTGTTTAGGAACGGAGGGAGTACTATGGACTACTTGCTAGGTTAGCAATGTTTATGATTAACACGCGTACAGTACGGTGACATCTCTGCCATGGCGAGGCCCCTCGTATTTCTTGACAGCCTTATCCTTAACTTCTAGAGTCCGATGCATGCACTTCTAGTTCTATATATGAACATGAACCTAATGATTTGTCGTTATGCACTTCTAGTTCTGAAGCCCATAGTGTGCTACGTCGTCAGTTCCTCGCGTACTCTGAATTTCTCTGATACGTTAACCAGATGTCATGCAGAAGACATATATTTATTTGTCTCTTTCAGGTCTTCTGGACACCGCTGATGCACGTCTTATCTAAAAAAAAGTTGCCATCCTTGAAAGGCCTCCTAAACACGTAACTCTAGGCCAGTCGTGTGCGTGCAAAATAAACTATCGCATTTGACATTTGCGCACACGCGCGCCTTTCATGAAGCTGCCCATTCTACAGTACATGATAACACAACACAGCTCGTAATCCCAGCGAAAGAAAAGTAGTAGGAGTACTAAGAAAGGAACAGGTAGCTGCTCATGATCGAGTCTATATATGATGAGAGAACAGGGTTAAACATCTACAATTCTACTCCTACATTCACCTACATAAGAGAAGGCCGCTTACGCGGAAGACTGCAACAGCTAGACAGTGATTGCTATCTGCCGCTAGAATTAATCCAAATCCAAACACATCTATCACCGTTTCTTGTTACACATACTCCATCCCACTCCAACTGACGTAACCTCGATCTGAACCATTTCATCCGCGATGTCGCGATCGACGATCCCAAAAAGTCTAGAACACGGCAGAGATGGGTGATGCGCGCTTCAGTATGCTCTACATTTCGATCGAGTTATTCGGCCACTCAGAGACATTTCGCTAGCTCGAATTGATAGAGCTGGTTCCGAGTTTCAGACTGCATCATCGGCCTTCTTGGTGCAAATTAATTTATAGTACGTACTAGCTAGTATACTTCAAAGCACAAGAGTAAGGATACCTGCTGCAAAAAAAAAGAGTAAGGAGTAATGGCAGGTTTGGTGCCTCATGGTAGATGGTGGGCTCCCCATCCTACGATACGTGGATGATACCATATCCATATTGCTCCTTGAAGATGATCTAGATAAGGTCAGAAATATCAAATTAATTTTGTGTGTCTTTGAGCAGTTGTCTGGTTTGAAAATAAACTTTCACAAAAATGAAGTATATTGCTTAGGTGCAGGTGCTGACAAAGCACACTCTTCCCATGAAATATTTGGGTATGCCAATAGATGAAAAAGGACTTGACAGATCCCAATGGGACCCAATTGATGAGAAGTTCATGAGGAACTTGGCTGGCTGGAAGGGGAAATTTGATGTCAACAGGAGATAAATTGACTCCGATTAATGCTTGTCTCACAAGCTTGTCACTTTACATGATTTCCTTCTTGTACGCGCCTAAAGTGGTTTTAAAGAAGCAGGACATCTAGAGGAAAAGAATGGCCTGGAATGAAAATAATGATAAAAAGAAATATCATCTAGTGAAATTGCCAAAAGCCCAAAAGAGAGTGGTGGCTTGAGAGTCCTATATAGTGGAGGCTAGAAAATACTGAAGGAACATGGCAGGAACTGTTGACTAAAAAATATTTGCATAATTAAGTATTGTCACAGGCACAGCCAAGGCCTAGGACATCACAGTTCTGGCAATGTTTGATGGGAGTTAACCATACATTCCAACAATATGCCAGTAGGGTCCTGAATAATGGTGAAAAAAGACTTCTGGGAAAACAACTTATCTCGTGCACTGCAATTCTCCATATTATACAATATCACATTCTCAAAAAAAAGTGATAGTGGAAGCAAATAGTACAACTTGTGTGCAGATTTTGCTGGCCTGATAAAAAGTTTCACATCGTCACAGGCTCTCGCTATTGTTAGGGTGGTAGATGACGATCTAGGCTAAGCTGATCATGGTGAACTTGTCTGTGAGACATATGTAAAGTTTCTTCCCTTCTATTCAATTTGACGGTGCTGGCTTTTCAAAAAGAAAAGGATGATCTGCTACCACAAAAGATATATTATCTCCATTATACTAGATGTTATCTCTTAGTTACAATATTTTAGAGGTATGTGATAATTAATCATTAGATATAACACTTGAGATAACCTACTATGTTGCATGTTGTTGATTGTTATACTAGTTGGGACTTCTAGCTTGAAGTGATACATTATGCATCAAATTTTTCCCAAGTGATGACTCGGGGCTATGTAGAACACATCATAAAATTAGAAGATCTCTATTATGTCAAGCAACATGTAAAAAACCTAAAAGTATCGTGATGTCCCCAACAATATCAAAGTACTTTTTTTACTTGCAACGTTCGTATTAGATAAGTTCTTAAATGATATGATAATGAGATAAGGTATTTGGGTATTTTAACAAATACAACGAATAAAAGTATATGTTGAGCAAATCAATGGATGTTTCTTATATGAAGAAAAATGAACAAGGTTTCATGGGTTCAGCTGATATCTATCTCATAAACGTGGTGACACAAAATATAAATCATAGATATAGACATAATGGTTGATAAATATGACAAATTAACGTCTATATAGACACCACATCCATAAGTATACATATCCCTTTCTTTATTCTTTGTGAGGCGGTTCAAAAAATTACCAATGAGCAACTGTGATTTTACTAATCACATCCTTCAATCCACTCGATCTAAAAAATTCAATTATAGCATTAACTATAGAGTAACAATATACCTATATAAATATGTCATAATCAACCATAACAAGAATTGCATAGAATAATTTACATCTCATAAATAAGGATCCACCATGAAAGATACATAACTTCAGCTTCAAAAAAAAAGAAAAAAAGATACATAACTGTGATCATAGTCATGTAGGCCGGGCCGGCATGTCATACGATCTAAAGATATAGAAGCACATAGAGAGATTGATACAAGCCACTACAACAAACCCTTATTCCGGGGGTGAACTACTCCTATTCATGGTGGAGAGCAATAAGATGTCGAAGGGGATGATGAACAACATCGGAGCTACGTGTATGCCAGGCGGGCCACCCCCCTCCCCAAGCCCAAGAACAGTAGACCTATGGTGCAAGGTGAATACCTACAGATTTGGGAGGTTGAATGATGACAAAGACAAACAACTCTTCAAAGCTTGCACAAAAGTTATGTTGGGTGATGGTCATAAAGCCTCCTTCTGGAACTCCTCTTGGTTGGATGGATGCACCCCTAAGGGCGTGGCGCCCTTCTGTTTTCCATCTCCAAGAGAAAGAATAGATCTGTTTGTGATTGAGAAAGAATAGATCTCAGACCTCCCCATTGACACCGTTACGACAGACCACATAATGCAGTTCTCGTCCACCTATGGAGCAAAGTGGCTGACACGGCTCTCACCCCTCGCATTGAGGACACCATCACCTGGACCCTTACATCTGATGGCCTCTACACTGCGAGCTCAGCCTACAAAGCCCAATTTCTTGGTTCCATGAGCTGCACCTTCGAGAAGATTGTTTGGAAGTTCTGGGCTCCTCCCAAGTGTCATTTCTTTGCTTGGCTTGATGTGCAAAACAGACTATGTACGTCGGATCGTATTCCATACGCGGATGGTCTCACCAGCCAACTTGCCAGCTTTGCAGATGCCATCCTAAGACTGCCAGACACATTCTCTTTGAGTGTCGCTACTCCAAGCTTATTTGGGCTGCTGCGGGATCCTGGCTCTCTTGCCCGGCCATCCTGCAATGCATTGGCCATGATCGCCCTACGATTCTTCACTATTGGAAAGACATTTCAAAATCTCCCACTGCGCATTTGAAATGTCTCAAGATGGCTATTGTTCTCATCACCTGTGAAATCTGGAAGGAACGAAATGCTAGGGTCTTCAGCAATAAATTTGCCATGCCGTGCATGCTCATCCAAAAAATCAAAAGCGAAGGCCATGACTGGATTCTAGCGGGGGCCAAACATCTTGCGGAAATTATCTCTTAATGTAGTTCGTGGTGTGTTTTTCCTTTTTGGGCTTAGGCCCACCCCTGTTTGCTCCTTCTTCATCAATATAAAAGACAAAACTTTTGCCTAGTTTTTAAAAACATAAGCCGACCCCCCTCCCAATATTGGCCCAAATCTCTGTATTTCTAGGTTCACAACCCATTTTCCCCTACCATTGGAACCACCCCACCCAATAGTGGCGGACCTAGAGAGAAAATAACCCGGTGTCCAAATATGAATCACACATATTTTTCTTTTGAAAAGGGGTGTCACACCCACTATAGCATACATGAAAATTACCAAGAAAAATAGCTTGCACCCGGTGTCATCTGCTAAACCTGGGTACGCCCCTTCCGGCGGTGGCTCCCCGTATGATCTTGCACCGCCGGCACCTGGTTTAGTCACTATTCCTATTTTACTTTTGTATCGCACCTAGTGTGTGGGTGAAAATTCCTATAGTGTATTTATTGATGTTTTTAGTTTGTTCAGGTGCGATGCAGGGTTATCCTCAAAGTCTTCATGTATTTGCAGCCCTGGCAGAGAATGTGTTGGACATCGTCTAAAAGGTTTGGCCAATAAGTTCACTATTCCAGTTGCTAGAGATCGGACCAATTAGATCAGGACACGAGTGATCATGTGTTATCCATGAGCTAAGCTCGATCTTCTTATTACTCCGCGAGGGTACTGCTACCATACTATGGACTACTTGCTAGGTTACCAATGTACTCCCTCCGTTCCAAATTAGTTGTCTTTCATTTGTACAAAAGTGGATGTATCTAGACATGTTACAAGTATAGATACATCCACTTTTGTATAAATGAAAGACAACTAATTTAGAACGGAGGGAGTATATGATTAACACGTGTACGGTGACATCTATGCGATTGCGACCCCCTTGAATTTCGTGGCCGCCTTATCCTGAACTTCTATAGTCTGATGCATGCGCGTATGAACGAACGATCCATGAACCTAATGATTTGTAGTTTTGCACTTCTACTTCTGAAGCCCAAAGTGTGCTACGTCGTCTGTTCCTGGCGTACTCTTATAGGTTAACCAGGTGTCATAAGACTGATTTATTAATTTGGCTCTTTCTGGTCTTCTAGACATCACTGGTGCATGTCTTATCGAATAAAAGTTGCTATCCTTGAAAGGTATACAAGGATCCTTGTTGGTGCGAGGCCGCCGAAACACGTACGTAACTCTTACGCTGGTCGTGTGCGTGCAAAACAAATTATGCATTTGACATTTGCGCGCACGCCTTGCATGAAGCTGCGGCCTAGTCTACACTACAGTACACAACAGCTGAGAAGCACAGTGAAAGAGAAGTAGTAAGAAAGGAATAGGCAGCTACTCATGATCGAGTCTATGATGAGAGTACAGGTTCAAACTTCAAACATCTACATTCACCTAGACTTACGCGGAAGACTGCAACAGCTAGCTAGAGAGTGATCGCTGCCGCTAGAATCCAAATCCGAACACATCTATTTCTCTCACCGGTTTTTGTTACACATACTCCATCCCACTCCAGCTGACGAGACCTCGATCTTGACCATTTCGTGCGCGATGTCGCAGTCCCAGATCCCAAAAAGTCTAGAACACGACAGGAATGGGTGCTGCGCGCTTTCAGTATGATCTACATTTCGATGGAGTCAGAGACATCTCGCTCGCTCGAATTGATCGAGATCGTTCCGAATTTCAGACTGCATCATCGATCCATACTCTTGGTGCAAATTGATAGACAATTTAATTTATACTAGCTACTTCATGCACAAACTTAATTGAGATGCAAAACTGTTCGGTCGGCTCGCCGGATCAGACGCGCGCCGCGATCGGCGGCTGATCAGGTTCAGGTCTCGAGGAATCCGGTCATGCGGAGCACGGCGGTGCGGACGGAGCGCAGGTCGCGCCCCTTGAGCGTGCGCCCGTGCCCCACGCACACCGACCTCTCCACCTCAGCCTCCGCGCAACGCCGCCGCGCCGTCATCTCGTGCGGCGCCACGAACGACGCCGGCCCGTCTCCGTCGCCGCTGCACTGTCTGCGCGCCCACGAGCCCTGCTCCGTCGTCGGGGACCTTCTTTCCGGGATGCCCACGGGCGCCGACGACGCCTGCCGCGGCGCGCGCGCGGCGTCGACGCGGGACTGCGTGCTCTTCCGGCGCGGCTGCTGCTGATGCTGGCCGTCATCGTCGGTGCGGCGGTGGTCCGGCCAAAGGACGTCGGCTTCTTGGAACTCCTCCATGGCCGCCGGCGGTTTGTTGGTGCTGGTAGTTGGCCGACGCGCATATATAGGGGGAATCGAGAACGAGAATCGAAGTGACAGCGTGAGCACAGTCTCGAGTAACGATGGCGTCACGATCGAGGGGCATGCGTGCATGGGGATGTTTCGTTTGGCGCGCCGAGATTCCTGCGTGCGCGCTGCTCCACGGTTTCGTAACAGTGGGGATTCAGGCGGCTGACCGGCCGGCGCCCACTCTCGATGTTGCCAGCAAAATTAAGCTGTTGCGTGGGCCATATGCTGATAGCAAAATTAAGCTGCTCATGCTCTTTTCTCAAATATACGTTTGGATGCACGATCGATCTTATACTATTGACAAACTATTGTCTATATCTGAACATACTTATTGCAAAACACTATGTCCACGTCTCAGTTGATTGGGATTTTGTCATGTCTAGGTCCATGATATTAGCCGTTTGATCTAATCTTGATTTCTGTCACATACGTGAACCTTGACGCAGATACATGGAGGGTCGATTTAGACATAAGAAAAGCTTACGTAGTTTAGTTGTAGGCTGTAGCAATAATGTAAAACAAAGTAATGCTTTTGTGACAACATTTGCACACCATGCAAGATGATTGCTGACTTGCAAATGAGAAAAATGAAAAGAAAATCCACCTTAACTAAGAGATGATCTCCTAGTACACAAGATCTACAATTTGTTTACTGTGCTAGATTTTATCTCTCAGTTACGTCATTTTAGTGGTGTGCGATAATTAATTTTATATATAACAATAGAGATAAACAATTATATAACATGTTTTTAGTGTATCTCCAAATTACAACGAGGACATTGAAAAATACTTCCTTCACAACCAGTACTCTAAGAGATAACCAAATGTATAACATGTTTTTATCGTTATCTCCAAATGACGAGGAGGGCTCAGAAAAACATTTTACTCTCAGGGTCATTGAGTGTTGACAACAAAAAAGTATGTACAGTGATTATCTTTTAACATTGTCTTAACAATTTAATCATGGTATGCCTCTAAAATATTGTGTTCCTTAAAATTCAACTAGAAAGTATGACTAAGAGATGAAATCTGGTACAATAAAGGAATATATCCTCCCTTAAGCGCTAAGAGGTTGTCTTTTAACTAAGAGAATGCTAGTATAATTATGCTAAGAGCAAAATGCATAAAACACCACCTTCGGGACTATGGGAACCACCGCTTTCAAAAAAAAAAATTGTTGCATAATACATTCCCGTTTGAGGCTTTAGGTCACACAATAGGTATAACAACTAGCTAAGCCACCTTTTTTCGGATTTTAGGTATGCAAATAGGCGTAAAAAGTAACCACTTTCAAACTGTTGGACCCCTGGATTCAGGTTATATGTAACTTAAATCCCTTGAAAAGGTGGTTTTGTGCAATTTACTCTTATATTAATTCTCTCCATTGAAAATTTGGAAACATCTATATATGTATCTAGGAGCCGATGTCACCTAATTTCACATGCCCCAATGGTTAAACATGCCAATCTCCTCATTTTTGTTACGGGGAGAGTAACTCAAAGTGTTTTAGTAAGTCAAAACATGTGAAAGTGTCCACAACTAATTGGGGTCGATTTAGACATAATAAAATCTTACATAGTTTAGCAATACCGTAAACAAAAAAATCGTGACAACATTTTAACAACGTGTTATATAAGCCATGCAAGATAACTACTGACTTGAAAACGACAAAATGAAAAAAAAGTATTCCACTTGACTAAAAGATGATCTCGTAGCACATGGGATTTACTATATTATCTTCACTGTACTAGATTTCATCTCTTACTTACGTTATTTTAGTGGCATGCCATATTTTTTTACATATAACAATAAGAGATAACCTAATGTATAATATATTTTTATCATTATCTACAAATGGCAAGGAGGACTAAGGAAAATATTTTCCTTCTCAACCGTTTTACATTCCCTTTAACTCTTAGTGTCGTCTAGAGCTGGCAATAAAAATGTTATGTATAATGATTATATTTTAGCATTATCTCTAACAATTAAATCATGATATGCCTCTAGTGTGTTTCTTTAAATTCAACAGAACATATGACTAAAAGATGAAACCTGGTAAAAATGAAGAAATACATCCTCCCCTAAGCGCTAAAGGGTTGTCTCTTAACTAAGAGAAGGCATGTATATTTATGCTAAGAGCAAATTTCATAAAACACCACTTTCGGGACTATGGGAACCACCACTTTAAAAAAAAAATATGTGCAGAAAACAACCCCTTTTGGGTCTTTAGGTCGCAAAAAGGTTTAACAAAGCCACCTATTTTGAGACTTTAGGTCTGCAAACAGGTGTAAGAAACTAAGAAAGTAACCACTTTCAAAATCTCGGACTCCAATATTTGGGTTATATGCAACCTAAAACCGAAAAGAGGTGGTGTTATGCAATTTATTCTTATATTAATTCTCAATATTTCAAATTACGAAACATCTTTATATGTATCTAGGAGCTGATGGGTTTGAAATGAGTATTTTTTGCCAAATATGTCCTCTGAGCGAAACTAATCTTAGTTATGGCCTCTGTCCAAAACTATTTCCAAATCTGGCCCCTGAGGTCGGCTCCAGAGAGGATGGCGCTGACCTTGTACATGTCGGCTCCATCCTCTTTGGCGCCAACCCCCTGTTTTAAAAATTCTAAATCCTTAGGAAAATTATGAGATTTTCTGGATGGCCCTGAACTGAACAAGTTCGGCTCCATCCTTTTTGGCGCCGACCTCAAGAGGCTAGATTTGAAAATAGTTTTGAAAATAGGTCATACACGTATTTAGTTGCTCAAAAGGGCCAGATTTGTCAAAAAATACTTAAAATGCGATTTCTTGTTTGCTTGAAACATTGACAGTGATGTGATATTCTCATTTGGGTTGCATGTGCAAGAGCCCACCACTCATTAGGGTTGTCACGCAGTGGCATTTTACATCACACATGAGAGAATATGATGTTTATCCTTCCATCAAGAAGCCGCCAAGACAAGTGACAAAATTTTCACGTTAGCCCCCATTAATAAGAAACGAAAACTAAGAAAAAAAACAGAAGTTGAAAGAAGAAGATTGCCACCAATTCTTGAGGTTGTGATTAGCCCTAGGATGTTTTATGGGCCACATGGAGTTGCCATTAGCTCTAGGATGTGTTTAACTATGCATTCTATTATACATCTTGCCAAACAATTGACTATTTTAAAGTCCGGTCAAGAAATTGAGATTTTCTTATGTTTACGTCGATAATACAAGTCGTCTGATATAATCGGAATCTCGATGTGCATATTTCGGACGACTCAGGGAACCGGCTTAGACCAAGAAAAAAATTAGATTGAGGGCAAAATCGAAAAAGTGGTTAGTAGAACAATATTTTCGCAACATACTACATAGTAAGTTCAACGAAACACCATTTAAGAGGGCATTTAGAATGGTCGAGAGCTTTCTTTCATAAAATATATGATCGGGTAATCGTCACAATAATGCATAATAGATCTCGGGCTACATCAGCCTATTCTTTTAATTTCAAAAACAATATTTTAAAATCTTAAAATTAGAACTTTATTATATGCAGATATGAATTCATGCGTACTCTGTAGGCATACAATTTCATCGATAAATCTTTCCGTTTGTGGCATAAAATATTATGACAGTTTTCCTTTTTCAACTTTATGCTTACTGACGTACAATTTGAAGTTGTTGAGCATTAAGGTAATTCAGACAACGACCGAGGAAAAAAAGGCAAAAACTGTGACAATTAACAAATTTATCCACTGGATCGATACTGCCTCCGTCATATCGTTTGTAATTGGTAGCAGAGAGTGGACCTGGCCAAGATGAAGTACGTTGGTAGGTGTGATAAGGCAATGATGGACAAATAATTTGGATATTATTCCTATCGTGTTCACAGTCATTACTTGGTTCCCAAACAATTCAGGTGGATTGCGAAAATAAACTTGCATTGATGTGCAGCGTAGTGGCATGCGGCTGATCGAGTTGATTTCGTGGCTTGAGTGAGTCGAGGACAAAAATGATCGAAATGGGGACTGGACAGAAAAATGTAACCAAGACTTGATTAAACTAGTATATGCATGCATGTGCTTGTTCCGACTGTGAAAGCTATCTTGAAGAAGACGTATGGAAGAAATTAAACTGGCGTGTGATTGTTAACCACGGCGGCGTGGGTCAATCACGTCGTGTATTTTTTTCTTGAAGAATAGTATGAAGGTTTCTTTTATGTCCCCCCCCCCCCCCCCCCCCCCCCCCCCCCCCCCCCCCCCCCCCCCCCCCCCCCCCCCCCCCCCACACACACACACACACTGAGGGCTAAAAGCTCTTAAAAAGTGTAGTCTATTCACCCGTAGACTGAAGGTGTTATCTCAAAGTGTGGATGTAACGGTTGCCGAGAGGGAGAAAGTGCCTACGAAAACATATGAGACATCCAACAATTCTTCATTCCAAAGCATCATGTGACCTCCCTTACCCCTAGAATCTTTGTCCCCTCCCTCTCCCAACCCCCAAATTCCCGACCCGACCTGAAAATCCCGTGCGGGGCCAGGCTCGGGCTCACTCGAATTATGTTTTAGGCCAGGATCGAGTCGGGCCGTTTGGGTCGGGTTGGAATTTTTTGGGCTTGAGCCGGGCTCAGGCATGATTTATGTGGCCCAAAGGTTAGGCCAGGTCAGACTCGGTCTGGAGCATCGGGTATTTTTTTTGGCCTGGCCCAAGATTTGGCCAGGATCTCACGTACAGTGTCGGCCAAAACTATTCAAACGTCTCGTGTTCCATTGAAAACATTCTTCATTCATTGGAAACTAAGCTCAAGATAATATAAAACGAAGGCACTGGCAGCAACAAACAAGCACAAGGCTCAGGTTTAGGTTACAAAGAAGATAACAACCTCAAATAGGTGCATATAGCACCCAAAAATGCAGAGCAATAGCGGGAGGATAGTAGTTTTTTGTTAACATTATGGCTTGTTTGGTTCACATGATTTGAAGAACGCATAAACTAGAAAGTGCAAAACAAATGATTGAAAA
Organism: Poa pratensis; assembly: GCA_947311845.1. Classification (NCBI taxonomy): domain Eukaryota; kingdom Viridiplantae; phylum Streptophyta; class Magnoliopsida; order Poales; family Poaceae; genus Poa; species Poa pratensis. The sequence continues at coordinate 15,340,958 of CAMZMU010000037.1, forward strand.
ACACAACAATTGTCATGTTTTACGGGAGTATGCATAATGGAACCGACGTCTAATGGTGGGAAGTAAATCCCTGGTGGAGCCGGCTATAAACGCTACAATGAGTTGTCACGCCAGTGTGCAAAACATTGTGGGAGATGCTTGGCCTTCTAGCTTCCTGACACTTGGGCGATCCTGCTTCTTAGTCGTGGAGTCGACTCCTCCTAGCTGGGCCACGAACTCCAAATGGTTCCGTACGTCCTATCCGCGTTGGTTGTAGGCTTCCTGAGCTTTTTGAAATTTCACCGTTGACTTGGTCATTGATCAACTCGATGGGCCTACCTGGTGTTGGTCCGCTCATCAGCAATTTTGTTTGGGCCTCTTTGATTCAAAGGATTTTTATAGGAATTTAGAGGATTTAAATGATTACTTTCTATAGTGGTTGGTTAATTTGTAGGACTATACACACAATTTTGTTTTGTAGGATTGAATCCTGCAGGTTTTTTTTCACTAAAGAATCACTTGCACTAGATTTTGTACAAAATCTAACATTCACTCAAACCCACTTTTAAAATCATTTGATTTTCCTTTGATGAAAAAAACTTTGACCCATACGAAATCTTGTAGAGTTGGAGTGGACATACAATTGCAATCCCACATTTTCCCGGTGTTTTTAGAATTCCGTGAATCAAAGAGACCCTAAATTTTGGTGTTTGGTTCGCAAGAATAAGAAAAACACAATAATCCTGATAAACATGGTCAAATTAAAGTCAAGCACCATGAAAAGTGTAATTAGGATTCTATTATGCCGCTAATGATATCGGTCTCATTCTTCGTGCATATAAATTTGAAAAGGAGGGCATGTGAATTATGAAATTCCCGTGTTTTTCGTTTAAAACTAAGATCAAATGAAATTTTCATGTGTCTTTCCTTTGCTCCATTCATTGGAACCAAACAAGTCTCACCGTAGTAAAATTTCCTATTTCTATGATATTTCTCCACTTTTCGTTTAAACCAAATTGACAAAAACACAAAGACCTAGCAACATGGGCCAACTACATCAAGCTGCTGCCATAGCTGCAGCATCTGCAGTGGCACCTTCAGCAACGCCACCACCAGCGTCAAGAGCAGCTTATCCACTAATACTATGACTGCAAAGAGGGTATCTTCAACGGCAGTTGCAAATCAAAGTCTAGCCGAAACAATGCTCCAAGAGCTGCGATATATAAGAATGTCCGGCAGCTTGCCCGGAGATAGCTCAACGTACTTGGTTTAGGTTCGGTTGACTATCGGGTTTAAGATTTACAATTGTTTGCTCTCGTGGAAGGTAGGAAGTTTTAGCTCGCCTAACCTTCGTGTCCAAACATATACATAGTTCTCGTGGTCGCCGTCTTCGTCAATGCACAACAGATATGATCGATGGCGTCCTATGCTATCATGTGCACAAATGCGTTGGCAATCTGGCACTGCAAGTCGTCGTTTACCAAAGAAACAATTAACTAATCAAGACAGGGAAAAGGTCAGCAGAGTGACCAAACTCAGCGAAAAGTATGTCCATGGATTCGATCGGTGCATCTTTATGCTTGCTTGTTTGAGTCCGTGCAGTAGTGTGCACGTGCATCCGAGCAAGATAAGAACACATTCGACTGGTACAATCACAATCACATAATAGCTATCTCCTTTTTCTTTTGAGGTTGATCGACTGCGTTAATATGATAGTATTATCATTTCCATTGGGAAGAAAATTTAACTGATGACGAACATTTTGTCCTCCATGTGCTCTCCCTCCTGATAGTATACACAACTCTCGCTCCTGAATCCTAATACACCTCTCGCTCGTAATTTATTCACTACCAGCAAAAATGATAGCAGCAACACGACCCATTCCCATACTAAAATGACACACGCCCACCATTTCTGAACAAAAAGAATCGAAAAACAGCAAGAATCACCAATGAGCCTGTCTCAATCCCTCCATGCCTATCGATCGACGGCGAGCGGCAACTCCGGTAGGGATGTCGATCGGGGACGACACCAGAGGCGCCCTCCACGATCCACGCTTACCCTCATGAGCGACAGGCTCAGCAGCGGCATCAGCCAAGCCGCAGGAGAGCCACCAGAGCTCCCCTCCGTCGACGCCGCGCTCCCGCGTCGCGTAACCGTCGTCTGGCCACAGCACGTCTGCCTCCTGGAACGAGGCGTCGTCGCCGCCGTGCCCGCCGGCGAAGGTGGACGGGTCGGAGAGGAAGCCGTCGGAGGAGCCACGACCAGAAGGCGGAGCGCTCGACGACGACGACGACGTCGAGCTCGCCGACGAAGCTGCATGCTCGCTGCCGAAGGACTCGCACGAGAAGTCCAGCGCGTCGGTGGCCTCGTACAGCTCCTGCTGGTAGCCTTCGCGGTCTCCCCACGGCGGCGCCGGCGGTGGTGGCGTCTCCGGCCACAGGACGTCGGCTTCTTGGAGCTCTTCCATCGGTGCACTTCCGGTCTGGGATCGTGTTAATGGCCGAGGCAGGCATTTTTGTATGCATTGCGGGCGGTAAGAGAGAACCGCGTCTGACGTGGTTGCCTGACGTGACGTAGGGGCACTCCTAACTGTGATTAAATCCGATTGCCCAGTTCTTGCATAATGACAAAAATTCATGTGACGTTAATAGGGTGTTTAATACTGACTTTCTTTTTCCCGATTTATATTCATGTATACTACTGTATGTGTTAACTAATGAGAAATGCAAGAATATATAGTCCTTCAAAAAAGGAAGTTGAAATAGATGTGCCAGTGGCAACAATTATTTTCTGTTTATTTTTTGTTTCAGAAGAAAATATATTTTTGTTTCTTCTTGGTTGCTGAGAAGCAGAGGGAATCGTCGAACAAGCACTGGGAAACTGAACCTGGCAACTCCTTTGATTGCAGGAATAATTTCCTAATATTTTTTTTAGAAGAAGAGCTTGGTTGCAAGAGCTGAGGTTGAGACGATCCATTGACGGGAGCAAGCGCATAAGAAATGCCAAGTTGCCTTAATCCAGCGGGTAACCAATCATTCATTCGTAAGCTGATTAGCTGATGCGTGACCGGCAGACCGGGTAATGAGGACAAGGAATGTGGTTAGGAAGCCCCACACATCAAGTCATCCCAGATTGAGATCCTCCATGCTTCCATGGGCATGGCTCATTGCTTTGCTTGCATGTACTACTTGAGTATAGTTTTCTCTCTACGGCAAAACAAAATAAAAATAAGGATTATAGTTTTGTTTGCACATACAGCTAGATTCCGTCAGGAGCTGCACCGAACCAGTCTCAGATCACCATTGAGTAGTTTAGAATTTTGGGGTCTAGTGTCTAATAACTTAAGTATGCAAATCCTCCTCGGTATAGAATCTACAAAAACTAATGAATCAACAAATCCCCATTGGTAAAGAATCTATTATGAAATCTGCTTGCTTAACAGTGTCAAGGATGACCAAGCCAGATTAGCACAAATGATGAAATATGAAGTGCAGAGCTTCCAGAAATCAGAAATTAAACGTCAACGCTGAGATATAATCATAATAATAAATATCATTATTTTGATCACGCCTAAGGCTAACTCTTTGGATCTCTGACATGCGTCCAAAACATTTCTTCCATCACTTACAGAGGCATCCTCTGTTCTCTAAACCATTTCTCCCCATTTTCCATTTGCTGCGCTCTCGCAGTTTTAACATGAGCTTATATTTTTGTACAGGATTGTACACCACGCCGACCAGCTAGCTACGGGGGTAGCTCCGGCGCGCATATAACAAATAGTGTTATTGATGGTTAACTCTTCTCTGACGAAGCCCGGGTAATTAGTAGTAGAGAAAATTTTATCTACTGCCTATCCAAGAACATGTAATCAGCGCGAGGTGTTGTTGATTCCGCCATCTCTCTGAGGAAGGAGACGACATCTTCAGACGAGTTCAGCAGGTAACGGGCGTTGGAACGCTTCCTCCCGACAGCGCAGGAGAAATAGTTGTCACCCTTCAGATCGAGGACCGAAGACCCTTCACGCCAGTCGTGGTGGCTGTTTGCAGTGCCTTGGCCTGACGAGGATGACCTCTCGGGTGTGGCCTGCGATTTCTGTGTCCTTGACTGCGAGTTTCTGGAATTGCTCCGGCCATTTGATGGCCGTCCATTCTGCCTTCTGTCGACAGATACTGAGGCACCGTCTGGTTTTACTTTGGATTCAGTAGGGTATTCAGGGTCGAAAAATACATAGATGTCTTCATCCTGAAAAAAAATGCGTGTTAGGAACATCCAAAGAAGAAACTAAATAGATTAATTTCCACAGGATTCTAGAAGCATTTACAATTACGAAAAGTGAACTTCTTGAATGATTTATCGTTAAATTCCTATAAAATGATTATCGGCAAATTTGAAAGGTTCTTGAATGAGTGATAGTGGAAAATGCACGGTGTACACAGAAATTCTAACATTTTTTGACATGGTGATTTGCATGCATATCCAAATTCCTAGAAACTAGACCATTTGCAAACCAGTTACATCTAAAGCATATCTGCCAGGACTGTGTTGATTGGTTTGAACTTCTGCGTTAGCAGCCTCATTTCATATCGTTGCATTGATAAGCATGTTTCTTTTAATCAATTAGGGTCTTGTTGTTTCGATTTGCAAACAGTAAGTTCGTAAGTGCACATTTTACACTTGCTGCAGTGGGTAAAAGGAAGGATTATACTACCAAAGAAATTTTCGTTGATTTCCCTTCATCTCACCATACCATATAATTGAAATTTTCATCAGCAGAAACGCTGGATATCTTAGAAGCTCTGTATAGTTTGTTTAAAAGAACGTCATTGTCCTACTTAGAAAGGATTGCGAACATAAAGTTTGTGCACACTGAACTACTTAGAAAGGATTGCGAACATAAAGTTTGTGCAGAATTACCTTCCCGAGGAAGTGGCCTATACATAGTACATAGTCAATCGGAGTAACCATGCTTTTGCTATGAACTATCTCTCCTAAAATACGATCGATTGCAGCACCCTGAAGAAAGAAACAAATAATAGGTACAAATATCAATTAGCTAAATGAGTAAATAAAATGAAAACTTTTCACCATCCTGAAACATCATACTGACTGACCTTTGTAACTCCAACAGACCGAACCTCAACTGACCGGCTCCCTTGAACAACATCGACAGCTGCATTTGAGATCGGACCTGTCCACAAGTGCTGAAGCATATCTCTTGCTTGGAGCCTTCCAAACTCAACATCTTCGCAACAGGCAAGCATAAATAGTATTGAATACTTCATATTTATTCAGAAAGAACAAAACTATGCATGGAACTCTTGAACACTCACCAGCATACTTGTAATTCCATACAAATGATGTCTCACGATGTTCAAAATGAGATCTTGGGGTTCTTTCCGTGAAATATTCAAAAACATGCTGGAAAAGGGTAAATGTTGTGAGAAGGTATAATATTTAGTGGTTACGGCTGGACATTGTTCATCAAATATTACATACCTTCACACTGTCAACCCAATCCATGTTCAGGTGCTCTGGCATTGTAGTCATCCACTCTCCATCAGTTGGGCGTAAAAACATTCCATGTTCTGCTGCCAACCACAAGTTGAATTCTCCAAAATTCTGCACGAGAGGATATGTTTATTTTTGTAATAAAAAGTAATTACTAAGCACATCTTAATGAAAGACAGAATTGTAGTATTACTTCATCAAGAACACTCCTGTCGCTTCCGCTAAGAACAATAACTGTTGTGCGCTCGTCCTCACAGAGGGCTCTCAAAGGACCCTTTAAGTCAGGGTGCAACTTGAGTTCCATCTCCTTGATTTGATCACCACCCCTTCTCCCAGAGGATTCAACTGGCTCAGTCAGTGTTGAATTGAAACCCTACATTCAGTCATAGGTTAGAAAACAGGAGATGTAATGTTATGTTGTTTGAGAGCTAAGTTCATTGTGCTATGAAAGAAAAACTATACATTATTTGCAAATGCAATTCATTAAGTAGTTCAAAAATGGAGAACAGGCAAAAATTCATGTGTAGCATTACACATGTAGATAAGTTACTATCAAAGATTAAACGAGAGTTTTTGCATTACAGTACCCCAATTAATGCAAGTATAAACAACTTCACGACAAATATCAATAGAAAAGAATAAATATGGTATTACCAATATGAGCAGACGATTTCTGGACTGCAGATATTGCTGAATAGCGGTTCGACTAGGAAGAAGGAGGAACTTGTCTTATTCTCATCAGAGCTTCAGCAACTGTATCATTTAGCTCACTACATGCAAAGTCAAAGGGTAATTACCAGCAAGTATGAGAGCAGCTAACAAACTGTACAATGGAAGAGCAACATCTAATCTACTAAAGGTACAAATGAGAGAAGTGAAAACGAGCTCCTCACCATACAAAAGTTTCAGCCCAATCTTGCGCAGTATGAGTTGTTACATGAGCATAGTTATGCCTGTGTCGTTTCTCTCTCTCATCAGATGTCATTGTCAAAGCATGATATATTGAGTCTGCGACTTCTGTAATATTCCAGGGGTTTACAAGAATGGCACCGGCACCAAGAGATTGTGCTGCACCAGCAAACTGAAATTGCAGTGACAGAAATGTATGAACCAAATCAGAGACAGAGAAAGTCTGTGTGGTTAGAAGCAATCGATATTATATTAATCATCATAGCTGATAACTTACCTCGCTCAATATCAGAACTCCTTTTTTCGATCCCTGGCATGCAACATATTCGTAGCTTACAAGATTCATGCCATCTCTCAGTGAAGTTACAAGGGCCACATCTAAGCAAAACAGAGGAAATGCACAGGTCAAGCATGATAAAAGCACTAAAGTACGGATAATATTTTAGAAAAGGAGTGTTGATTAAGACCAACTTTCAGTATCAAGACAACTGCCAAGGATTACCTGTGACTGCGTAGAGAGCACACAGGGCATGGAAATCAAGAGATCGATCCTGCAAGGAGCACATTATGTTAGATGAAACAGTCTACTTCAGAGACTTTCACACATACAGATAGGCATAGATAGCACAAAGAGCTATGGAAAAACTCACCAGATGATGAATAGGAACAGCAGTCAATGTTCCAAATCGTCCATTTATGCGCCCAACAATTTCGTGCACTTGGCTAGTAAGCTTCTGATCTGCTCAAGAAACAAGAAAGTGCTATCAAAACTGCAACAAATCTATGATTTAAGACGAATGGCGTTTTTTATAGAGACTGCAAGCTGACGCATTTGAAAAGCACCATGTGAACAAATCATAAGTCAAACATATGCTGCACTACTTCAAAAAGATATGCTTATTGGTGGCAAAGATTACAGAAATGCTCTTACACTCAGGGACATCAGTTCTTGTTGGCACAGCGATTTGAAGTAGAACCACTTTATCATTCCATTCAGGGTTTTCTTCAAGAAACTTTTCAAAGGCCAAAATCTTTTGTGGAATTCCTTTAATCATGTCAAGTCGATCAACACCAAGCATTACCTATCAAAACGACCAGGAACAAAGTACTTAATAAACCCATAAAAATCGTGGATAAATTATTGACTTTTAACAAAAGACAGAATTCAAAATAAAAAGAGGTAAATTCATAGTTTATCAGTTAGGAAATGAAGATTTAATGCCCTAATAACAACAGGACAGAAAATATTAACAGAGACGTGCCACAGAGCTAGCACTTATAAGTTTGAACTACTAAAAAGTACCAGGTGGACTAGGAAAGTTCAAATATACAATAGCAGTATCCTATCAGCAAAGAGAAGACGCCAGTATGACCGAAGTTACCTTAGAGAAGTAATTTTCCAGCATACTAAGGTAACCAGCCAGATAAAATTGCAGATGAGTAGTTATTTAGAATAAGCTTGGAATGCAGGAATTGATTATTATGTTGACAGCACAGGAATAGTGGCTAATATCTTTCTAAGCCAATTTTCATAGAAGCTAAAATCAATGTAAAGATTCTATTTGCATGTTTATATCAATATATGTCCATAATGTACCTTGCTATATTTTTATGGCAGGTTACTCAGATGAATTACTTAGATGAAATAATGTTCAAAATTTAATATATAACAGAGGAAAAGAAATCATGTGTTTTTAATTTATCACAGAGCATGAAGTGGAGCATGACTGTTATCTCACCTTCCGCCCCGCAAATCGCTGTGTCAACTCATTGATGTGTCTTTTTACTGCTGGAAGCTCCAACGCTCTTTTGAAACGATCAGAGTCTATCCCAATAGGAAACTGAAGATTTTAGCCAAGTGAGTCAAAAGAATCACCCATTTTGCAAACAAGTTTTGGATAGCTTATAAATGATCATAACCAGAGGAGGAAAAGGTAAGATCATGAAACATCCCAAACATGTCAGATAAACTAGCTAATAAAAACACAAGTTCTGATGTGTACCGCTGCAACCCTTGTTAGCTTTCCCTGGTCTTCCACACCTTCAGGGGTACCCTCGAGTCCAAGTATTCTGGTACATGCACTCACAAAATGCCTTGCATAATCGTATGTATGAAATCTGTAAAAGAAAACCAGTAAGTAATATGAGCAACAATATAACTTGTGAAGAAATCATTACTTATAACTGCATTTACAGAGAAGACATCCTAATAGTCCCCACTGTATTGTTTATTTTATCCAACTTTTTAACTGATTATGTCTGAGGATCAGAAATTAGTGAAAACACAATAGCACACAATTTGCAACAAAAGTTCTTCACGGAGAGAGGTTATGTTAGACGAGGCATAAACAACTCAGAGTACGACAGAAACATCAGCGTTACGATTCCTTGATAGCACTTCTGCTAAGAAAGGCATTTCCTTATTGTCAAATTAGATGTCAGCTTTAGACATATAGAGCACCCACCTTCAGTTCATTTTATACCTTAATAACTGTCTGAGGGTCTGAACTAAATTATTTTATTCAATTCAAATAACTGATGTCGGACAAAATTTTGTACCACCTACAGCATACATGGACAGAGAGTCTAGTCGAAGTCAATATGTCATCAAGCTTACTTGACTGGCAAACATGACAAACAAGCGTAAGAGTAAATTCAGCATGACAAAAGGGAGCTGAGCTAACAACTTGTCCTTCCACAATGATATTCAACAAGAGGCATAGAAAAACGCAAAAGCAAGATGCATGCTCACCCGACTAAATCAGCGCAGAGCACAGAGCGGAGCAGCTCGGAGCGGGATGGCAGCGTGCGGTAGATCTCGGACGACGGGAACGGCGTGTGCAGGAACCACCCGACCTTCATGTTGATGTCATGGTCCTTGAGGCACTTGGGCAGGAACATGAGGTGGTAGTCATGGCACCAGATCACATCCCCTTCCTGGTAGTGCTCGTACACGACATCTGCAAACATCTGGTTGGCCCTCTTGTAGGCGTCGAACTGCGACTCGAAGTTCCTGGTTGTGGCCAGCCTGTCCTCCTGCGGCAGCCCCAGGTAGTGAAGAGCGGCCACAGGATGTTGTTGCAGTACCCGTTGTAGTACTGGTGCACGATCTCCTCGTCCAGGAACACTGGTATGCATCTCTGTTTTGGTCAGCAGATATGGGTTCAGTTAACAGACTGATGAAAGAAGATACAGAAGTCACTGTTCTATTGGTTCAGATGAACATCAAATCTGCCATGAATTGCGACGAACCTTCTCGGCGAGCGCTCTGGTGAGGGCCCGTTGGCCGACCTCGTCGGGGACGTTCACGCCCGCCCAGCCGATCCACTTCGCGTCCACATCCTTCACGCCTGCGACGTCAGAAAATTCAGGATTCTGTTTGCATACATCGCTGCTGCTGCAGAACAACATCACATTTGGGAAATTCTGGGGAATTACCGAGGAGGGCGCTGACGAGGCCACCGGCGCTGATCTCCAGGGACCACTGGTCCTCGCCGCGGCGGTTGGCGGAGACGGGGAGGCGGTTGGCGACGACGAGGAGGCGCTGCTTCATGCCGCGGAGGCCGAGGCGGCGGAAGCCGCTTCGGGGGCCAGAGAGCGGCGGGCGCGCGGCGTGGCCCCCCGACCCGCCGCCCCCGGCGTCGTCCATGCTGTTGGCGTGCGCGGCGTCGGGCGACTGCGCGCCGCTGAAGTCGGCGAGGGAGGCCGCGGCGGGCTGCGCGACGTCGGTGTCCATGGCGTCGGGGGCCGTGGCGGCCGTGGAAAGGAGGTGGCGCCGGCCGCGCAGGTCCCGGAGCATGTGGTTCGTCGGGGCACCGCCGTCGTTGGAGTTGGAGAAGGGCGAGGAGGCCGGGGAGTTGGAGGCGCGGTCGGCATGGCCGCGTCGACGTCGCCCCTGCTGCTGATGATGCTGTTGTTGCTGCTGCGCTGGCCGACCGCGGGCTCAGAGCTCATGCACTCCCGCGAGCGCGACGATTCCCCCGGCGCGAGACGCCGATCCGGCCTGCAGCATTAGGCGGACGCACGCGGTGAGCGACGGCGCGGCGGCGACACGGAGACGCGAAACGGCTCATCACATGGGAACGGGAACGGGAGGGATACGCGGTGCGGCGGCGGCGTTCAACGGCGACGCCTCCTCTCTCGGAACGGAATCCCGAGGCGCGGGGCCTTAACTGCGTCGCCTCCGCGCTGCCTCTCGTGTTCCGAGTTGTTGCTGTGGTGCAGGGGTCTGGTTAAAAACGGCTCGAGGCAGTGGGGTCCAGCGGTCAGTGGCGGCGGGCCGCCGAAAGCACGGGTTTATAGTCAAGCGCGCCGGGCCGCAGAAAATCTCCTCTTGAGTACGCGCACCCGTCGTCATATCTCAATTCTTTCCCATTATGAACTTTTTTAAACCAAGTTTTAAGTGCAAATCGTACTCATATCATATCCGTTTTAAATCCAACAACGATCAATGCAACCGCCCCCAGTGACCAGGATTAGGACTCTTCTTTTTTCTGTTTCACATGCCAGGGGATTACTCGGACGACGCCGGCCGGATCGTGATCGCGCCGCCGCGCCTGCCGGAATACGGGCAATCTATAGAGCTCAGATACGCGCGCCCTAATCTCCGGACGGTTAGAACGACCCGCGGCCGGGATCCAGGCTCTCACTCAAGCCGGCGCCGCCGCCGCACCCGGCAATCCTGGCGACAAGAGAAAGTAGGCATAGTACGAAACGACTCACCCGGTTCCGGCGGCTTGTCTTGGACTGGTAGTGATCTCTTCTCCCGAGCTGCTAGCAATGGGGGGCGGCGGCGCTGGTTATGTCAACAGCAGAGGAGGATTTATGATGTGGCTTTGGCTCCGGGGGGCAGTAGCGATAGCTCGCGCATGCAACATGCACAAGGGGGGAAGGGCGAGCCTGGAACTCGGCCTCTTGTTTGCGAGCACCAGCAGCGTTATGTGCAGGTGGGGTGCTCGGATTGGGCTTTTATGCGAGCGATGGAATCCAGCTAGCCTGAGCCTTTAGCTCGCCCATCGGGCATCCATGCCTCCGCAGGGCAGGTTGTGAATTCGCCCTCTCCTTTTGGATACGGATAAAACCGCTTCCCCTTCTGGCGCCGCCGTTAAACAGAGTACAACTTATATTTTCATAGCTGGACTGGAGGGTTTTAGTGCAGAAAACTTTATTTCTCAACTTGGATATATTCTAAAAAAAACTAATTTGGATATATCTCCTTGAATATCAGACAACATCATCCTTTTTTTAAATGGATAACCCTTTTTCCGACAAGAAACTATTTGATGATCCGCCAAACTGCTTCGGGGCGGAGAGAGAGATCAAAGTCATGTTTGGCAATATTAAAGGATTCAATAGGACATGACACTCTATATTTTTCTACGCTTGCCTATTGTTGTGTTTTGAGAATCCTGTGAATCAGAAAGACCCTATACTTGTATTTTACTATCACGAGAAAAACAAGTTAAAGACCGTATAGCTTCTGGTCGAACTGTACTTTGTCTGGGAGTACGAAAGAAGAACATGTTTTATGACAATTAGTAAAATCACAATTAAATATTTTCTCGATATGGTCAACAAAGAGCGAAATAAAAAAAAATCATGATTTAAGATTTTCCCGATTTAGTCAAAGCGCGGAACGGGAAAAAAATAAATAGAGGTACATGCTTGTGGTCTGTGTTTGACTCACAAATTTATATGTACTTTTGCTTGTTACAATGGTCTATTTTTCCTGACTTTGGTCTTTTTTTTCTACCTTTAAAAAATATTAAAAGGCGTACCAGCTATGTTTAAAGAAGATAAAATCGATGACATCATTCTGCTAGAAAACAAAAATAAAATAGGAGACAAATTTACCAAAAGTTGGAAAGAATTATAATTGTTATACAAAAGTTTCACGCAACTAAGGGCTTATGGATTTGTATGGTTTTTTTTGGGGATTTAATCGTTCGATTTTTGTCCTCCGCAGGTCGTTTGATTCATAGGATTATTATAACCCTACGAATTTCTTCCAGAATCGCATTGCACTATGATTTGGAGAAAGAACTCCATCCACTCAAGCCTCTTGTTACAATTTTTGTTTTTTATGTGATGTCAAATACTTTTGCTGTAAGACCTTGGACCGGCCCTCTCTCGTCTACAGTACCCAGAGAGGAGATTTGTGAGCGACTCAGGCGTGCCACCTCGCCGGCGCCGAATCGGCGGCTTCCTCGCCCTCCGCCGGCCGCTCCGGCGGTGGGAGGACGGGGGAACGCCGATTCGCGCCGTGTACATAGTGTAGGTAAGGCTTGGGTGTCCGGCCGGCGGCGTAGAGGCGGAGAAGGCGCGGTCGGTTCGTTTTTGCAGGTGGTGGTTCTCCTCCTCGATGGCGGCGCTCTGCGGGGCTCCGGCGTCGATCTGCCATCTTCGTCGGGCTGGCGGCTCTTCGGAGCGGCTTCGTTCGACCTCCCCCCGCCGGATTCCGTGGGTCGACGGCGGATCTGGCGCCTTTTGTTGAAGTGGTGGAAGCGGCTGTGGTGGTTCGGCACGGCGGCTTCGTCGGCTTCCTCCGGTGTGGCCCTTCGGGGCCGGCGATTGGTGACACTCCCGTGCGCTCGGGGCAGCTCTCGATCCAAGGCATGAAGGAGAGCTGGAGCGGCGGCACGCCACCGACGGCGCCGTGGTTGACGATGATGCTGTGCTGCAGGAAGGACTGCGCTGTAATTTTTGTTTCTTTGAGGACCTTTCTGTAATTGTGCCGTGCTGTGCACAGGTGTCTTTCCTAGCAAAAAAAAAAAAAAAAAATACTTTTGCTGTAAATTCATGTAGTTTTCTAATCTAATCTTAAAGTATTCAATAGGGCATGATGTTCTATATTTATCTTCTCGTGTTTATTATCCTATTATTGTGCTTTGAGAATCCTGTAAATCAAAGAGACACTATACTTGTGTTTTCCTATTATTGGGATTGGTTTATGAGAATTAGCAAGATCACAATTATTTAAGATTTTCCTGATATATGGTCAACAAAGTGCGGAACAGAAGAAAATAATCACAATTTAAGATTTCCCCAATATAGTGAAAGCGTGAAAGAGAAGAAATTGAATATCTTTACTATTAAATGGGAGTCTGCGGTCGTGATGGTTGGTCGTGGTACGTTCGTAGGTCCGTGGTCTGCCATCCGTAGAAAATTTAGCGCCGACAGGTGGGGCCAAAACCTACCGCACCCTCTATTCTCCGCCTGAATCTCGACCCCGCCCCCGCGTGTCGTTCGCTGCCCCTCCTATAGCTCCGCTATCTCTCATTCTCTCTTCTCGAGACACCGCCGCCGTCCCAGCCGTGCACATCCTGGTCTCTCTGACCGTGGCGGAGGCGCTACATCGTGGCTCGACGGGGACCAGACCTATAGCGACCACCACGAAGCTGGAGGTCAACGGAGGTCACCCTGGAGGCAGACCTCGAGTGGACCCTGCCGTCTCCGCTCGAAGCGTCGGACGGGGAGGTGCAGCTGCCCGCACTCGATCTCCTGCAGGAATAGGATCGCCTTCTCATTCTCCCTGCCAATCCAATCCGTCTTCGTTTCCTCTCGCAATTTCGACGGCGCTACCTCTAGGCTAGCTAGCAAGATGGCGGCCGGAGGCGAGGCCATTGAGCGAGACATGAGGAGAGGGACTGGTCGGATCTGACCTTGTTGTGCATGGTGGAGTCATTCTTTTGGCTTGTCCTGGAGGGCCTGTGGTACAGCGCCTCGTCTCACATACTCAATTTGTTCACGATGTAGCGCCGTCGGGATGCACTCTGAACAAATTTAGTTAACTCTATGGATGTTGAATCAGGTAAGCACATATCAAGGTACTGCTGCACATGTTATTCATGAGCATGATGATTCTCCATTAGTCAAGATAAGAAGCCGAAAAAAAATCAAGACCAAGGCCGTCAGCCGAATGCAGGTAACTGAACACACTTGGCTTTGCTTTTTTACACCTTTTTCCCTTTCAATTGATCGCTCATGCACGAAGTCAATTCCAGATTCTCACTTGTGTAGTGATTGTGCATATACTGGATTGGAAGTGTAAGACTGCGGATGACAGCGCGTTCTGAGTTCTAACTATACTTGTGACTTTTTTTGCATTATCCTCTCGAAATGGAGTTTCTCAGACTATCCCTGATGTCGCATCCAAATAGGATTTCTTGGAGTAAGAAGCAACCTAGAAAGCTGTTTCAGGAACATTTGGTTAGTATCCTTATTAACTGGCTTCTGTTCTTGCACTTGTGTCTTGTATATGCAAAACTAACGTTTTAATGAATCTTCAGCCCAATTAAAGCTTGCGTTACTGCAATAGAGGTGTTCCACTTGTACATTGTATTATGGATTGAAGACTAACGCAGAGCACTGATGTAAAACTGCAGGCTGGAAAAGCTAATTTTAGTTTGTATTTGTCTGATGTGGAAATAACTTTCCATGAAGCATGGCCTGAAGTCGAAAAAGATTATTCAGCCTGGTTTTACAGTGAATATTCCTATCCTGTATGAAATTTTTCGTTCGAATTTGGGAGCAGTATATGCTGTTTGAGAATCTCTATTTCAGAAGAAGACTACTTGTTCTTCTATCTGCGTACTCACCAGAGTTAATTTTTTCCTAGATAATGGGGTATAAATACACTCGATGTTGTTACCCCATCTATATGTTGGTCTGATTTTATGGTTAGTAGCTTTGATAGGAATTCTAATCTTCAACAAAGTGTTATAGTTCATGCAATTTATATGAAAAAAGATTCATGAAAGGATAAATGTTCAGTCATAGTTTAAGGTTTGTACCATGTGCGACGATTGGGTCCTCTTGGTAGGATTATATCAACTGCTAATACGTTGGCCAAAAAGGTGTGCAGCATAGCTTGTCAAAGAGATGGAGGACAAATGTATGAGAAGAATTTATAATGCCATAGTCATCGCTTTAGGCTTTGCTCCTTAGTTTATATATTTTATATGTAAAGGTAGTAAAGATAGAAGCTATGCTTGAAGACACACATTCGAAGATAATGCTGGAGAGGTTAATTTGCATGGGCATTTGCTTCTTGTGAATTACCATATTTTATTTTGCAGACACACATTGAAGGTTACAATAAAAGATTGGCAAAGGCCAGCAGAATGAGAATGTGAGTAGTGCTAATTATTTTGGGTAGTTTTACTTTATATCTTAGCACATTCTTTACTAAAAAAAGTCAAATAATCAAATTGGGCATACTTGTGTTGACGGCAATTTAGGCATTTTGGCTGTAGGGTGTCTCTACTCTGATCTATAGTTGATTGAGAAGGCAATAGTGGATGGTGATGAATACCCCTAGGGAGTAATATCTTAAGTTCTTAACCGACTGCAGGTTAACTTCAAAGAGTCAACAAGGCCAGAGAAGAGCCATCTTCTTATCTCGCAAGTAAGCACACTTCTCTTGCCATCCAGTGAAATTTGTAATGTTCTGTTGTTGATCGGATGTTCACATGAAACTGGAATGCTTTCCTATTTTATAGTTTTTAGTTGATTGGTTCAGCCATGGTGGCGGATAGAGGCAGTGAGAATTGGGTCGTACTCTCTCAGGATGCAATTGCTCCTAGCAATGAGCATTATTTATATCCAAGTGATGAAAACTAACATTTCTGGACAGGACGTGGACTCGATGATCTGCTACCTGGTGGAGATTGGAGCGCCTCAGCAGCCGTCGTCGGAAAGGAAAGCTGATAATGAATTCAACGCGCATAAACCATAGAAATAATGATATAGGCTTTGTGAGTTGCAATACCAATGTATTGTTGCCGTGTTGGGGGAAAATAATGAATAAAAGTTCTGATCTATTGAGTCAACCAGGTGTGTTTGACATCGTGGTGTCCCATTTTGATCATTATTTAACGTTGCTTACTCTGTGGAGCTGGGTACAGCACTTTGCCAGAACAAGGCATGCATTACGTATCACACTTCACATACTGAGGCGTGCTTTGAATACATTTTGTGTTATAAACCACCAGGTTTCTTCATCGGGGGAAATTGTCCTCTAAATCCTAATTGAAAAACACAAACACATCTAAAACACAGGAGATTGAAAAATGGAGTGTATGATTAACCTGAAGATGAATAATGCATATAGTCCACTAAACAACGCATGTGCAAAAGTCAAAATCAGCATGTGCTAATACATGGACAAGAGCAAGCGAAAATAATAAGAAAACACATACTGAGAAACTGCCAAAAACTATATATCAAAGTTGAAAAAAAATAGAAATTCACCAAACCTATCTTCTATCGAATTTGTTATTCTATCAAATTTCCTTGATTTGTCTTGAAATGTGTGGATTTACTCAGTACGAATAACTGTATAGTTCATGAACCAAAATAAACATTTTTCTTATAACTACTTATGCCACAGGACCGTCAACAAACAACAAAGGCATGTGTCGGTTCAAATTGTAGTTATGAAGCAGATCAAGAGCATGAAATGTGGTTTGAGTAACCCAAATCATGATTTTTAAGGCGGTAAGACGTTGTAAGGGGTGCTACCGGAAACTACGAATTTGCCGTGCGGCCAAATCGCACGGCAAAGGCCACTCGGAACACGGCAAAGGCCTTTGCCGTGCCAAACGACACGGCAAAGACCACACGGCCTAATACGCGTCGGCAAAGTGCTTTGCCGTGCGCTTTTTGAAAAAAGCACGGCAACGGCTTTGCCGTGCGCCATGCGCGCACAGCACGGCACAGAATTGGCTTTGCCGTGTGCTAGCGTTTGCCGTGTGCCCGCGTTTTGCCGTGTTCGTAATCGTTGCCGTGTGTGCGAATAAACGGCCTGACGGCACACGTCCCGTCGTTGCCATGATGTCTGCCCAAACAAACACGGCAAATATCCCGTCTTTGCCGTGTGCTCGTCCAGAAACCGCACGGCAGAGAGGATGACGTCATTTAAAAAAAAATCACCCGTCCCTCGTCCGTGACGGGCTGGCGGCGTCGCACCGGGCGAGGCGGCGCAGGACTCGAGATCGACGGGTTGGTTTGGCGGCTCCCTCCGTCGGAAGACATGCGGGACGGCGGCCGTCGCTGGAGGCGAGGAGGTCGAGGGGAGGAGGCGCGCGCGGGGGAGAGGCGGCGGCCGTCGCTGGAGGCGGGGTCCCGGCCGTCGATGCCGTGGACGGACTACGGAGGGAAGGCCAGCGGTGCTGGGCTCGCACGCGACCGCGCTCACCGCGCCGGTGCCAGTGAGGGACGAGCTCGACCACGCCAGCCGTGGCTGCGTCGTTAGGGGTCGTGGTCGCGCCATCGTGGTCTCGGCAGCCGTGGCTGCGTCGTCGTAGGTCGTGGTCGCGCCGCCGTGGGTCGTGCTGTTCCGCGCGCTCGACTGGGACCGCGTGCGCTCAGCTCCGTGGCGCGCGCCAGCCGCCGCCTCTGCGCCGTCGCAGAGCGCGTGCTGTGGCGCTACCTGTGCGTCTCGCGGGCGCCGCTGATGGTGGCGGCACTCACCACGACGGAGCAGCGCGTCGGCGGCGGGTGGCCGGCGCTGGCGAAGCTGCTCCTCTTCAGCAGTGGCGCCATCGCCGTGCCGGGCCACTTCGCCCCCGTGTCCCGGTTCTCCAAGACGTCCGGGTGGAGCTTCCTGCCGCGCCGGTGCGGCCGGGACGTGCTGTACGTGACGGACCCGTGCGAGCACGCGGTGCCCGGCGACGACGAAGACGTGGGCGCTTACCGCGGCGTGTTCCGCGTGTTCGTGCGCTCCCGCACGCACGCCTGCCTGGTGGCCGGCCTCGCCCCGCTGGTAAGGAAGAGAGATGCGGGAAGGGATAAGGAGAGAGGACGTGGGAAGGGAGAAGGAGAGTGTGTGGTGCTGGTACGATCGAATTGTGTAGAGCGGAGATGAGAGAGAGAGATGGGTGCGTGGCTGCGTGGGGTGCAGTACTAGTCTAGATATTTTTTGTGCGTGGACGGGTGGATGTTTGCCACCTCCTCAATCCATGACTCCAATCTCTCCACCAATAAGAATCAAGCAAATATTTGTGTTTTCTCTCCATCCATGTTATGGGCATATTCATGGCATAGTTTGTTAAAAACATATCATTTTGTGCATAAGGGTGTATATTGGAATGGCGAACAATGTTGCCGAACAAAGTTTTTATTTTCTTAATACAAAAAAATCATTTTTCATTTTCCGAGTACCAAATATGAGGTTTTTTGTGAAGAACCTACCAAATAATTGCTTCAAATTTGTATCAAGTAAAAATTTAAAAATATTAGATCATATTTTATGTCCAATTAACCAAATAGTTGTGTTTCAACTGCTTTCCATCCACCTCTTTTCAAAAAGACAAATGTTTGTCGATTCAGCTGAAAGCATGTCAAATTTGAACTACACCTGCTTCATAGTTTACTTTTTATTTTCATTAAAAATCAGTTTTGGCTATAAAAGTATCTATTTCATCAGAGATCTGACAAGAGTTTCGAAAGATTCAAACGCTGGCTAAGAACGGTCATGCCCGCCATTTTGAACGAATTTTGAACCCGACATAAGAAATTCAAATAAAATCAAACAAATGGAAAATCTTCATTTTATGTCATATTATGTGACCTAATTTGCAATAGAAATAATAAACTTGGAAAAAGACAAATATCTTACAAAAGTGTTCACAAAAATGAGCTTCCATGTACTAAGATTAATGGCTTTCATGTCAAATGAGCTATGTTATGGGCATATTCATGGCATAGTTTGTTAAAAACATATCATATTGTGCACAAGGGTGTATATTGGAATGGCGAACAATGTTGCCGAACAAAGTTTTTATTTTCTTAACACAAAAAAATCATTTTTCATTTTCCGAGTACCAAATATGAGGTTTTTTGTGAAGAACCTACCAAATAATTGTTTCAAATTTGTATCAAGTAAAAATTTAAAAATATTAGATCATATTTTATGTCCAATTAACCAAATAGTTGTGTTTCAACTGCTTTCCGTCCACCTCTTTTTAAAAAGACAAATGTTTGTCGATTCAGCTGAAAGCGTGTCAAATTTGAACTACACCTGCTCCATAGTTTACTTTTTATTTTCATTAAAAATCAGTTTTGGCTATAAAAGTATCTATTTCATCAGAGATCTGACAAGAGTTTCGAAAGATTCAAACGCTGGCTAAGAACGGTCATGCCCGCCATTTTGAACGAATTTTGAACCCGACATAAGAAATTCAAATAAAATCAAACAAATGGAAAATCTTCACTTTATGTCATATTATGTGACCTAATTTGCAATAGAAATAATAAACTTGGAAAAAGACAAATATCTTGGAGAAAGAGAGAGATGGAGATGGACGGTCAAGATGGTGGCCATGTCAGCTAGCAACGAGAAGTCATCCCATTGGTCTAGTGCTTTGCCGTGTGTCTCTTCCGTTTGGCCCAATTTTTATTTTTTATTTTCTTGTTTTCTTTGATTGTGTAGCAGTGATTATTGCACTAGTACTGTTGCAGTAATGATTACTAATCTTATCCATGCATCTTGTTTGGTTTAAAACCGTGGCATTTTAGTACAGCATGCTTTGCCGTGTATTTTAGTACAGCACACGGCAAACCATTTCTTTGCCGTGCTCTGTCCATCCGGGCACACGGCAAAGTCTTAATTCAGAGCGCGGGAAGTTGGCCGCCAATTTGTCCAGTCTTTGCCGTGTGCTGGTGGGTTAAGGCACACGGCAAAGATTTCTTTGCCGAGTGTGATGTGTTTGCCGTACGTTTTTTGTCCAGTCTTTGCCGTGATTGCTTCTGTTGTCACACGGCAAAGATGTTTCCCGCCAATTTATTGGAAGCGAGGAAAAGTTGCGTTTCTGGTCGCCGTGGGTCCCGCTAGTTTGCCGTGCTGGTGGGTTAAGGCACACGGCAAAGATGTCTTTGCCGAGTGTGATGTGTTTGCCGTGCGTTTTTTGTTCCGTTTGTCGTGCATAATTCTTTGCCGTGTGCCGTTGCTGTACTGTGCCGTGCAAATTTCATTGCCGTGATCCTTGATTTGTCCAGCACGGCAAAGTAGCCTTTGCCGTGTTCCGCGAAATGTTTGCACACGGCAAAGGTCTGTCCCCACGGCAAATTCTCATTTTCCGGTCTGATGGGTAAGAGGACGTCTAAGCGCCTAAAGCGGGCAAATTTTCAAGGCATTGATAGGACGCCTTATTATCTAAGCGTGGTCTAAGGATTCTAAGGAGGACGCCTAAAACATCATGAGCCAAACTGGATACTCTTTCCCTCAGATGGATTGTGTCTTTTATTGATTAGAGAGTTGTCTTAATTAACATATCTTCCTCATCCTTAGAAACTTTCAAGTACACTTTGTTTAAGATGAGAAAATAAATTTGAAAACCCGTAGCAACGCACGGGCATTCAACTAGTATAGGTAAAAGAGAAGGTAATTCGAGAGATTATCAACAGGCCGGTCGGACGTACATAAGATGACTGCGGTGTCAGAAATATCAAGCGATGGAGAACCGGATACGGACGGCGACGGCGCAAAAGTTAACGAAAACGAGTGGCCGCAGCTAGCTCGAGCTAGCGGCCGTTACAGGAAACCGGGAGGCCGCCGGCGGCGTTCGCCACGAGGGCACAGCGCCGGCGCCACGTCAGAGCTCTCGTCTCGTCCGGTCCAGCGGAGAAAACAGATTATTAGTGTAGATCAACTGGAAACCGACGGGCTCGAAAGCGCCCGCGTTACAGCCAGCCATGCATTTTCTTTTCGTTATGTTTTTTCCTGAAAGCGTACGTGATGCAAATATTCGTGTGGTGGCTTGGCTTGGGCTAGATGCTGCACCACATGACAAAAGTTTGGAAATGGCTGGCAATATGGGCATACATATAATATTTGGACATACATATATATATGGTCGTGTAAAACAAAGGATCGTGTAAGCGACTCGAGTTAGGTGACGCATGCTTGTGCCAGCAAGTACAATTACACTAGCTAAGCTAACCTAGCACAATCTATATGTTGGTTGTACAGTACAGTCCTGCTGCCCAGTGAGAGTACAGAAGTTGCATCAATTATCCAAGGCGGCGATCGATCATGTGAAGGCCCTTAACACTACTATAGGCTGAGGAGGCAGCCGGCCGGTGACGGGTCCACGGGTGCACGCAGCTCCCGTGAGAGACTGACGGAGAGAAGCCTAGCTATAGCTCGCCTCAATCGCCCTTTCTTTCAGTTTCAGTCGAGCTCGATCGAGGGAGGAAAGATGCTCGCAAGCTACCGCCAACGTACTACAGTTGTAGCGCATGCTTCTATCAGCTCACGCACCAAAGCTCCCACTCAACCGCTCTCCGCTTGACACGTTGTCGCCTAGCCCCTCCTACCATCACGAGTTATACTATGCGCCACCAGCCCTAATAGCTAGCATTTGTGTCAATTTGGACACAACATTGAAACTCAAACATCAAGTAACATCTTACCATTCCTTTTGTTTTTGCTTTCAGTGATTTGTCTTTCAAGATGTCATGTCCCACCTTCTTGCTTTTGGTAACACATGCATTGAGGAGCGTATAACTCAGTAGCTAGTCGTTAAAATCTCACTAATTGTTGCCGGAAAAAGGCAATCGAATGCGCATCCCAACTTCCTTTTCGGGTACAGGCCGGGGCTTTGATCGATCCATCGATCGATCAGTGGACAAAAATCAACAGGGAACAGTTTCCACTATTGACAAAAATCGTGATGGGTCCATCCATGGCCTCAATAATATCCATGCTTTTTTAGCACTGTCGCAATACGCTCCGTTGATTGTGCGGAGGCATCTAGGTTTTGTTTGTCTGTTTGCTGCCTGTCAGATCGAGCAATATATCTTGTATTGTACTACTGACTACTGACTATTGAGAGAGCTTGCGTAGTGTGTAATCCACGAGCTAGCTAGGCTGATGTGAGATCGATTCTGTGTGTGGTCTCCGATCGTAGAGTGGCTTTTTACTCCCTTTGTTGAGGCAGCCATGGATTGATGTCTTTTCACAAGATATGTGTACGTGCGCTTCGCATATATCCTTTGGTCGTCGAGATCTTTTCTTCATGTGGCCTTTGGAGATGCTGAAAATATCAAGGGTTTGATACATCATACTTTCGAAAAAAACTGCAAAAATTTTAAAAAATATTGTCTGTAGGAACAGTGTTTTCTTTCTTTCGGGTTAAGCAATAGCCGATTTCCTTTTGCTCTGGGCCCAAGCAGTAGCCGTTTAATTCAGGTTTGTCCACTGCATGAAGGAATGCAGACTGATGTTCAGATGCATTATCTCTACAGGAAGCACAGCGGGAAGAAACAAAAGTATCGGATACGCGCGTGGTGCACACGCGGGGATCATATACGTACTGTACATGATGTGCACCCTTCAGAGATCGGATCTGGCACTAGTACAGTGTGAATAATTAGCCAAAAACCGGTTGCTATTTAGACAGCCCCGTCTCTGGTCTTTGCAAGCCTCCTCCGCTCGCAGACACCCTACGTAATCACTACAAAAATCTCGGTGTAACACTGGAGTGCTGGACACCTGGTGGAAATTTCTGACTCCAAGTATCACTGATCATGATATTTTCAAAATTTCAGAAATCATATTTACGAGTTTTAAAAAAATCGGATGTAGCCAATGATGTATCTCCCAAACGTGCAAAATATTAATTTCAAGGTATAGAAAAATGACAAAATATGTATATGAGTATGCATATTTTCGAATCACTTAATTTTATCAGATTTTGTCATTTTTCTGTAGCTCATAATAAAAATAATTTTGAATTGCGATTTTCTATGCTTGTAGGATATCGTTGGATATGTCCAGAACTTTTTTCAGATTTTTCTGAAACATGTAAATATGATTTTTGAATATTATAAAATAAAAGGATCATTGAAAGTCGGGAACCAAAAACACTTTTCGTACTGGACAGCCTGCTACATACTGTAATTCATAACTTCAAGCATGCATGCACGTTGCGATTAGGCTGCTCGTCTTTTCTTGTTTTAATCAAAACTATGTGCATCAGGAGAAAGTATCATGTGTAAATCAACTTTGAGTGGAAACCGGTGAAAACTACCAAAAAAACATGTTTAAAAGGTTTAAAAAATTCACAGAAAAATGAATTACATTGGGAAGGTAAGGATTTATAGACTTTGAAATTTGCAAGTTCAAACTCAAAATTGTTTAAGAGTTATGAAAATGACAAATTCATTGTTGAATTGTACATTCGGGAATGAATAGTAGCAACATTACTATTCGATTTTGTCATTTTCGTAGCTCCTAAACCATTTTGAATTTCAACCTGCTAATTTACATGCATGTGTATAGATTCCTACATTCCCCGCATTTTGTTGAGAATTTTTCAAAACTTTTACACGTGTTTTTTCATAGTTTTCACCGGTTTCCACTAGATATTTTCCCATCGGTATGTACGTAGGCAGGGTCGATCAGTCCGGATCATGCCGTGCCTGCTCAATCCTTGAGATTTTTTCTCCATGAGAACATCTTCGTTATCCACGATGGATCGACCAAGTTGCCGGCCAGCCCTTTATTTATTTTTCTCGCCCAGATAACAGTTAGTCCGGCCGGCCACGGATGACGGTCGAGTACTACCCATCCCAGCCACAAAAAAAGATCCGGATTCTCCACCGCCGGCCGGTCACGCCCATGCAGCAGACCGCTCGCTCGACGGCGCCCGTTGTCTGCGTTCCCCGGAGGCAGCCACGGAATATCCCCACGGTGTCGCGTTCCGTTGAAATATTCCGTCCATCAGCCGGAGCGGATCGAGAGCCCGCCGGCCGGCCACTCCCTATCCCTCGAAAAGGGCTCGCCTGTACGCGTCGCCCTTATCTCCCTCCTCGTGCGCCGGGGATCGATCAAGGACAGGGACGGTGCGATGCGTGCACGCTAGCTCCCCGCGAATCCGATTCGCTTTTGGGATCCGGCCGAGCCAAGTTGGGGAGCAAGGAAATATGGCAATGGGATTCCCTCATTTCCCTGCCCGCGGAAAGAAAAGAGGAGAGAAATCTGATGTGCTGGCTGCCCATAGTGCGCTGTGCGCGGAATATGTACCCTTCGCCCCGCCCGATCCACGTCCCCTTCTGTCTTTTTTTTCTTCTCATTTTATGAGGACAAGGTGGTCGTACCACCAAGAATTGACCCAGTTTATAAGTAAAACCGGGTCCAAAAACCATACAAACTGTACAAAAGAATCACACAGACGAACCGACCCGCCGCCCAGACGGCACAAGTCGACAAACGCCACAACACACACCACCCGCTCCAGAGCCGCCGCCCCGGCGTAGCAACCAGATCGACCTTCGCATTGCCCGAAAGCGATCCAGTCATGTTCGACGAACCCTCTGCCCGCGCAGTCTCAATCTAGGTTGCCACCAAAACCACCATGTTCCGGGGCCGCCGCCCCGGCGTAGCAACCAGATCGACCTTCGCATTGCCCGAAGGTGATCCAGACAAGTCGACGAACCCTCTGCCCACGCAGTCTTCATCCAGGACGCCACCCAGACCCCCGCTAGACAACGACTCTGCCTCATAGAACCGTCGTAGCGTGGGAGACCGAGACCGCCGTCTCGACGTACCGCCACCGTCCGGGGCCGCCGCCCCGGTCATCCGCTCCCCTGACAACAGAACCGCCCACCCCGAGCGCCGCGAGCCCATCACACCGTGAGGGCTAAGAACTTCCAAGGCGGCGCCTCCAACAAGGAAACGACGCGTCCGTCGTCGCCGCCCGCTCCCGATGGAGCTTAGGCTTTCACCCGGAAATCTTAGCACCACCCACGTCGGGCGGGAACGAGCACTCCACAGCGACGCCCCCAAGAGGGAAAACGACGCCCAAAAGCGCCGCCGTCACCGGCTCCGACAAAGTCGGAACAAGGCTTTCGCCCGGAGGTCGTCCCGACCGCAAAGCAAGGGAGCGACGCCACTGGCAGTGCTGCCCTACCGCCGTCCACCGAGCTCGACCACCGGCCATGTCGGCCACTGCGCCCATGGCCGCGGCGTCCATGCCACACCGCAGAGGTCTTCGTTCCGGGGCCGCCGCGCCGGCTTCCACGCTACCCGGGCGTCGTAGCACGTCGGCAGGAGAGGCTCCTGCGTCCGCGCCCTTGCCTCCGCCATTGCCACTGCGCCTTGCCCGAGCAGGTGCCCAGCAAGCGCGCCCCTGAGCCCGGCCCGGTGGGCCCAGAATCGCGTCCACCTCCGCTGCAGGCGACGGCAGAATCGCCTCCGCCGCCCGCAGCCCATGAAGCACCGCCAAACAACCCCATAAGCTGCAAACCCAGCCGTCCACGCCGTACTCCCGCCGCACCGAACCCCCCCATCCACCTCATGCCGCTAGAGCGCACAGCCATCCCGCCGCCCGCACGGGCCCGACAGGCCCAGATCGGGCCCGACGGGCCCCAGATCCTACGCGCGTGCGCCTCGCCGGCGAGAGCTTGGGCACCAAGGCCCCCTCCGCGCCGCACCACCGCCTGAGGACAAGCACCTCAAGGCCCGCCCCGGATCCGCCGATCCGGCTTCCGCAGACCCGGCCGACGACGCCCCCACGGGCCAGCCACCACCAGCATGAGCAAGGGAGACCCCCGACCGCCTTTGGCAGGGGGCCGGCTGCCACCACCACGGAGGAGAGCCGGCGGTGGCAGCGGCCGAGGGGGCCTGGGCGAGGGGAGCTTGCGGCGGCGTGGGTTGCGCCCCTGGCGTCGCCTGGGGGGGCGACGCGAGGGGAGGGGGTTGTTCTGAATAGTTGTCTCTTTCTTCTCATTTTTGCATGGACTTAGGGATTATTTTTTGAAAAAAGGCAAAAAATCTGCATTACTTCATTAAATAAGAGAGAGTTAAAGTAGAGAGTTGAGGATTACAACCGAACACCACCACCTGCAAAAACCTACTCTCCCGGAAATAAGCGACCCCCATGTGCTTTGCACCCGTGAAACGAAAACCCACGAATTCGCTTCCGAATTCATGCGAGCAAAAATGATGTTGGGCATCGTGCTAATGTTCTTGAAAGTCCTTGCATTTCGCTCGTTCCAAAGTTCGCACGAGACGAGCATAACGAGCGACGACATAGCCTTCCGCCTCCCATGATGAGCATGGAAAACATGGTCCCACCAGTTTTGGACATCATTGAAGGCAACCAAATCTGGAAGGTCGAGATCGACAAGTCCAAGCCAATCTTTGGTCATCCCCCAAAAAACAGATGGTGTAGCGGCAAGTGAAAAGAAGGTGACATGCCATATCGACTCGAGGAAATTAAAAAGGGAAGTGGTTAAAAACTCGAAACATGTTTTCAAATAAGCAGGTGGGAAAAGACCGCCGGTCGGAAGAAGGTTCATAATTTTTTTTTAAAAAAGTGTCAACTCAGAAATAAATATTACAATATCACAAATCTTCGACACCGATTTTTTATATATCTGTAACTTAAGCACTTAAGGTATAGTGATGCACCATTTTTGCTTAAGTTACGCCTCTCTCTCTCTCTCTCTCTCTCTCTCTCTCTCTCTCTCTCTCTCTCTCTCTCTCTCTCTCTCTCACTGTTTTGACTCTCTCAGACCTGGGCGTGTCTTGGTGATAGTCATATCTCGAGTCGTCCTTGTTGACGTTTATGACGCAGGTGACCTTCGTCTTCATCACGTCTAGCCCTTTTCCTCATTTTCTTGGGCAACTACATGATATTCAGATGGTGAAACCGGTGTCTTTTGACATAGCCCGACAAATTTTAAGTTTGGCTAGCTCCAGCGTGGAGTTCCAGTTGTGGCACCTAGCATGGCTCACGGTCAGGGGCTTGCGCCAGCGTGGAGTTCCAGTTGGAGGCCATTGCGCAAGATGGAGATGGTGTGTTGGCTTCTCCAATAACCCGTTTGTAATTTCTATTTTCATTTGGAGTTGTGTTGTAAGGTTTCAACGCTTTTAATGCATGGCCTTTTGTCCTTCGCAAAAAAAGAACATTAATTTTGATAGAAGATCAATTTTTTTTTACGAATAGATAGAAGATCAATTTGTCTATGCGTTGTTAGTCTAGCTTACTTAATATGCCACTTGCAATGGCAACAAATGTAGTTAATGGAAAGTTTAATGCACCAGGTGCTCAACTTTCTTCATGCATGTGCCTTTAGAGGTAGTGTTTCCAGTAGTACAAAAGCTAGTGACATAAGTCAATCCAGGGAAATATTCCTTCTGGCCTTAGACCAATGGATACCTTTTTCTTAGCCTTTATCCCAAGTCTGGTTTAATGATCAAGCAGCGGGTACCGATTATCCTATTTTTGCCGGAGGAAGCGAGGAAACAGAGCTAACGGAATTGAATTGTCGTTATTCCTTTCCTCTGCTAGTTGAGAATGGGATTATCCAACTGACAAACATATATATTCACTTGCAGTTGACAGTTCGTTTGCGTTACCGAATTGCAGCTCAACTTTTGCAGAATATTATCCTGAACTACACTTGGAAAACTAAACACCGATGGTCCAAAGGGGCCATCCAATAAGCATACTACATGTGATAAAGTAAATCAAAAGTTCAATGAGAGTCCAACCTCCTGCAAAAATAAAGTAGCAAGGCGAACATTCAAACTGAATATTGTGTGCACTACAGCTAGCTATTTTCCCTTGGCCGACCAATCAACTGAGCAGACAAACATCACAGGGAGATCAATCACATATCCCTCTGAAACATGAGAGGAGATTAATTACATCTTGAAAGTAGTACGTGATGGTTCTTCAGAGGTCCAGATGCATGCATTGCGGTACTCTGGAGGGGCGTCCTCCTGATGCAGGATTCAAATTCACATGATTGTATATGCCAAATCCGGGGACTTGGCGACGACCAGTCGGCAGAGGGAGGTGTACTTATGGCTGAATGATAAGGAACATGTCTAGGCGTGTGTTCTTCTGTTCGTGTTTATGGATGAAACACCATCATTCCGTCGTCGATCTTGTATATGAAGATAAACCCTCCGGCCGGTTCTAGAGCTAGCACAGTGATCTTTCAAGGTCAAAGCCATGAATGAGGCTCCGATGAATCTGGCTAGTGCTCTGACCATGATCGATGGCATGAATCATCAGCGGAATGTATGGTGGGGATGCACACTTCCATGACTCGTGGGTTTAGATTTCAGAATCACATGTGCTGCACACAAGCCTGTTATTTTTCGCGGGGATGAATACGCGACGTACTCTCTCGTTGATGCTCGCTCTCAGGTAGCGCACTGACTTACTATATGCTCCGAGAGAGAGACGACGAGACCGAAGGGGTCAGCGTCGCAAATCTTTGCCCAATAAAGTACGTGGTTCGTGCATGCATTTGGTGTAATTAAGCAAATGGTCTAGCTAATTGCAAACCTCGCGGTACTCCACTAGCAGTACCCGCGAACCCGGCCGGCCGGCAGCAAGTGCGGCAACGATGCCAGCCACTGGCTGCCGCGCGCGGCAGGGTGGGTTCGCCGGAAAGAAAGGAAGAAAGGGAAGATCGATATCGATCGAGCTAGGCCCAGCAGCCAGCACAGAGCGGCAACGACGCAACAAAGGCAGGTCGTGCATGGTGCGTATAAGATATTCAGGATCTGTCCGAGACCACACCACCGCGAAAGCCATCCACCAGTGAAGATCGAGCCAGGCGATCGATCGGGAGAACAAAATGTTGGAAAGCTAGGGCTGCCCCGCGAATCAAAACGGCTTTCTGGAAAGGCCAGCAGGGGAAAGCAGCTATGATGACCATCTTTCTTTCTTTTGCCGTCGATCTTTTTAGGTTCTTGCTGCAGTGACTAGGCGGCAGCCTCGTATACGCTGCCGCCGGCCTGCGTCACCATTTGGTTTTCAAATGCATATATACTGCTAGTACCAGTCAGCTTAGTTCGTGACACGCATGTGTAGGGCAATACAGTACCATTAACAATAACATATCAATGTAGAGCCTCCTTTCGAAGATAAATATATATATACATGATTCGTGTGCATGCATATATATGCGTCATCGTATAGTCAGTGGTCAAGCACATCAGGCATGCTTGCAAGCATCGACAGCAAAACCTTAGCGCCCAAGGAATTAGCAACTGAAAACGATGCTCTTTGCCAAATTAATGTTCCTCTGCCTTTTTTCGATTATCTCTTGCTAGGATTACCAGAGAGAAAAGTGTGCGACGAAAGTCGCACACTGACTAACTACACACAACAATTAAAGGATCGAGTAGCTTTCCAAGTATCCACATACTGGAGGACATCAAAAGATGGAGGCCACCCGATTGGATGCCGCACGCATGTGTAAGCTTTAGTCACATTCGATCGAGGCCATGTTTTTAGAGCACTTGTTTTTGCTCCACACGGAAAAAGGAAGAAGCTCCACGAGCTATAGTGTTATTAGTGTGCGTACCGTGGTAGCTATCTTTCTCCAGAAGGCAATGTGATGACTGCAATGTTGGTTCAACGCGTCAGCGTCAAGTCGTAGTGTACTAATGGCATCAACAACAGTACATATATAGTGGTAGCTTTCTTGGTACCACATAAACTAACAAACTTCCTTTTGAATGAGAATGCTTATTGCTTAATTAAACTGAAGATAAGAGTCGTACGTACCTAGCTATATAGCTAGCTAGGTGAAGCATCTCAATGTATGGCGATATGTTATTGTAGTAGTCAGTTGGCATCCGCTGAAGTTACTTTGTTTCTTGAACTATGCATTTCTTCTTAGTTTTGTTAGGAAGAATACTTCTGGTCTGTTTGGGGTACCTTTAGCTTCACTAAAGCTGAAGACCAGCTGGTGCCAAGCACCTAATTGACTTCTAGCTACATCATATTCAAATCCTGCTACCGTTTTCGACAAGCTGAATAAGGCCATGACGACCTGTCTGGAATAATCCATGGCAGGAATTTCCACGAAACAGGCATCCAATGGCAGGAATTTGAGTTCAGTTTCAACGTGAATCAAGGAAGAAAATCGCATTCTACTGCTTCTTGTATATATGCAAATAATGACGAGTGACTACCGTAACGAACGACCGATCGATCAAACTAATTGCTTGATCAGGCGCCGAAAGGCGGTGAATCTCCATTGAAAAGAAGCAAGATTTTTTTTTCACTCCACTACTTTTTCACCACCGTACCCACCCTTCCCGTGTAAAAATATGCGATGCTACATGCAAGGCGAGGTGATGGATCGGTCGTTGGGACCCCTCGCTAGGATTTCAACCCGACAATGTATCTCCCCCAGATTTGCAGTGGGATAGACTAGGTAAAGCCTTTCAATTTTCACCTCCAATCCATCAGCTACATACTTCACGTTAGGATCGACCTGAACTTCTGCATCCAGATATTGCATTTTGTCGTCACAGATACTATGCAGACACTATATATACAAACCTTCTAGATGACTAGTAGGAACAATTGACGTTCACGCATTACCGGATTAAACTGCTAGAAATTGCTTAAGCGTAGATAAGAAGGGCATCATGCTTTGCCCTTTCGCTTATTATGGGACAGAATAATATTATCGTCTTTAACAGGAGGATGCAGGGCCAACGTGAAATCAGCTGCGAGCCTGCCACACGAACAAGACGAGAGAAGGAGACAAAAAGATACTCCCTCTGTCTCCCGTGTCGCTCCTCTGGGGCGACACCGGGGGCCTCCCAAACCCTAGCCGCCACCGGCCTCCCCCTACTCCACCCCCTCGTCGCCACCCGAGGAAGCTGTCGGGAAAGCCCGCGCGGCCGCTCGTGACGGTGGCGGCGGGGATTTCGCCGCTTCACTGCGTGGAGGGCTCGACTATTGGGGCGGCGGTCTCGAGGTGAGGGCGGCGTCGGCCCTGGCGGCGGGGGGGGGGGGGGGGGGCGCTTGCTGGTGCTGTGAGACCGTCTCCCTCGGCCGCGCGGGCGGCGAAGGAGCAGTGGTTCGTGGTCTCGGCGTGGGGGTGCCTCGTCAGCCTCCGGCGCCAGATCTGAAGACGGCGGTTGCGACCCACACGGATCCCACCTCGCCTTACCGGGGTGGCTGTCAGGGGCCCTGCCGGGAGAAATCTTCGGCCAGCTTGGTGGTCGCGTCGTCGACGACGTCTCGACGCCGCTCCCCTCCTTGGAGGCGACGATGAGGTATGGTCCTTGCCCGCTCTCCTCCCCTGCGCCTGGGTGAAAACCCTAGTTCCTTGCTGAACGGGCGACGACGGTGCTCCGGCATCGTGCCCTCCTTGGAGGCGTCGTCTTGGGCTGCGGGAAGGTGGTGGCGACGCGTGATGTTTGCGGTTGCTTGTGGCGGCGTGTTCCTGTGGCGAGGTGTCGTCCAATTCGGTCAAAGCTCCCTCCTTTGCTGCTAACCTGCGCAGGTGGTCTGCTCTTCCGCGGTCGGCGCCCTCGAGCCTGGGCGAGAGGGGAATGGGTTCCCCTCTGCGGCAGCAGCAGCCTGGAGATTTGGTTGAGAGACAGAGACCAGGTTGAGCTCTGCCCGGCGGCCATTGCTTTCTTTGTGCCGTGTCTTCGTGTGTGCCCATGTCCGATAGCCTGCGTCTTGTCGCGATGTCGGGACCGGCGGCGACGTCTGTGGGTAGTGCGCGGGCTGTGGCGTCCGTGCTTGGCTCAGCTCTTCTGCAAATCGGTGTGTTTGCTCTTCGTGCTCTCGGGTGAGCTGCTCTACCTTCTGACGGTATGGCGTCCTTCGAGCCAGGACGAGAAGACAGGGGTCTTCTTCAAAGGTGGAGGCGAAGGGCAGTCGACGACGACAAGCAGGGGCGTGACGAAGGCGGGACTCTCCGGCGACGTTCTTGTTCACAGTGTTCTCCCCTTGGTGCTGACCTGGTCGGCGGACGGTGGCCTCGATGATCAAGCTGTGCTTCCATTTTTATTTTATGTTTGCTTGTTCATTCGTTGCCTGTAAGCTGTTCTTGCAGCTTGGTTGTAATGTGTCGTTGTAAACTCTGGGTTTTGTTAATTCAAATCTGGGCTTATGCCTTTGTTCTAAAAAAACAGGAGGATGCACACTCTTCAGCTAGCATGTCAGCTGACTACTTTTTGCTTACCGTCGTCAAACTTGGTGAAGGTGCCCAACGATCGATACTCGACCGGAAGAGATTAAAGGACGATTCCAATGACGTTTTTTATGGGTAAACGATTCCAACAAAGTTAGGTGCACGGCGAAAGATAAGAAGCATAACTGCCAAGAATGTAGTTAAGTGTCTTTTGTTATTTCTGTTTATATCTGATAATTAACGATGCGCGACCTAACAGGAAAAGATTAACCATTCCTAACTGACATTGCACTTTAGCACATCAAAATGCGTGAAGAATAACTGCCAAGAATGTGAGCGGCTGCTGTTATTTCCTTTCCAAAGGATTAACTAACCAATATCCAACAAGATGATGGCACGGACCACATGGCATACGACACTGCAGGAATCGCCTTGTAAGCCAACGGCCAAAAACCCTCGGCAAAGTCAAAGATGCCGTCGGCATACAATATGCCGACGGAAAAATGTGCTTCCTCGGCATACAAAGGAAAAGCCGTCGGCATATGGCACATATGCCGACGGTTTTCACTGGCTGTCGGCAAATCTTGGCCGTAGGGAACAAAAAGTGTCTCACGTCCGTCTGACGCCGTCTGAAGCTATGCCGTAGGCATACAGCGACCACATGGCACGATTCGGTGGCTACAAACGATACCTAGGCCGACGGCCAAGTAGAGAAAAAGCCTACGGCAAATGTCGTCGGCATACCTGATGACCAGAACCAAAAAAAATATTCGTCAATAAAAGGCTCGGTACAAATACATGATTCGGCATTGAAAATCGCACTGTATTAACATTCAACAATGGTTAAATCCCCTATACAATGTAGTTTCAGCCACGAATTGCAATTGATTCAGCCACCTGTCAAAAGCAATAAAAAAAACTGTTCAAGAAAGGCTAAAACAGTAGCACTAAAGGCTCAACTACTTAAGTCGCCTAGGCAATTCGAAGGCATGTAATTTCACAAGAAAAACGTGTCATACTAGTAGTAATACTTGTAAATGGTTATATGTGTGGTATTGCTGCCTATACAAGTGGTGCTACTAGTATTCAGCCATTCAAATCTTAATATATAAAAAGGCAACACAGGTGATCAGTTTTGATGGATAACATAGTGTTAAAGTCAGACATCTTTGCTCACAATTTTACATTACCAGATTCTCAGTTGATTCGTATTTTTGACTTGGAGCTGAATTAGCTAGGAAGGGGAATGGATGTCGGTGGGAACTTACATAGCAGCTAGCAACGAGCCAAGTTGAGGACGGCGGCGACTCGAGCCAAAGAGGTCACATATGATCCGGCGCACACTCGGCCTTCAGATCCGACGCGTCAAGGCACCAAGACGACCACGACCTGCAGCGCCAAGCAATCACATATGATCACCATGCCAAGCAGTCAGCTAGCACTGCAGCTATCAATAAAACTAAACACACACCACACCACTAGGTTCAGTCCAACATATCTAAATTGTGAAGCGGAACTGAATCTAATGTGAACTGAATCTCCAGATCAAGATATTGGTGCATTGAAATGGGAACTAATCACATCATAGTTTCTAAGTAGTACTTCCGCCGTTCCGATATGATATATAAGACGTTAAAGGAATTTCCGACAAACCCTCAAAATCGCCCTATTGACCTGTTTGGCCCCACTTAACCGCTCAAACAACAACTAATGCCAGCCCGCAGCGAAAAACGCCCAGCGAACAGAAACACCACGCCCCAGCGAAAAAATTCCAGCAAGTCATATATGGTCAGTTATGTATTCTGAGAAAAATTTGTGGCATTTGGATAGCCCGTTTATGATTTAATAGCGTTTTAAGATTAAAACATGAAACACTATTTAATGATAAACCAATTATCCAAATGACAAAAAAATTAACAGAACACATAAGGGACCATATATGACTTTCTGGAATTTTTTTGTTTTTTTCTGAAATATTTGAATTTCGAGTTCACTTTTTTGAGCAATCTCATATGTTGGATGGACATTGGAAGGTGTATGTGAGGGGGCTTATTACGACTTGGCTTGCTAACTGAATCTCAGTCCAAGAAAAACTACAATTGTACATTTCCCAGATGAAAACCTACAAGTATGTAATATGCACGACACACATGACCTACAAGAGATCGATTGCTAATTATAATCGAGAGGTTAGAGGCCAAGGCCGAATCAAACATTCTCGATTCTACTGAAAGAGTTACTTTAAACGAGGCAAATCTTAAACTTGCTGCACTTAGAAGAGATGATGAGGCGAAATGGGCACAAAGAGCAAAGGTGAAACATATTCAGGAAGGAGGGACCAACACTAAATATTTTCATATGATTGCGAATGGAAAACATAGAAAAAAACAATCTTTCAGTTAGAACAAGATGATGGCATTATTGTTGGCCAACAAAATCTGAAAGTGTACATCACTGAATTTTACAAAAAAATATTTGGGGCACCAGAAGAAAATTTCTTTTCGTTAGATGAGACGGTTGGACAGGATATTCCTAAATTGTCGGACGAGGAAAATGACATCTTGAAGGCGGAATTTACCGAAACAGAGGTACATGATGCTATTTTTGAAATGGAGAAAAACAAGGCTCCGGGTCCTGATGGTTTCCCGGCGGAATTTTACCAAATTTGGAATGTTATTAAAAAGGATTTAATGGACATGTTTGCTGCTTTTCACAAGAGAGCTGCCATTGTTTCATTTAAATTTTGGTACTATCATCTTGCTACCAAAGAAAGAGGATGCCATTCAAATTCAACAATATCGTCCCATCTGTTACTCAATGTAAGCTTCAAAATATTCACAAAAGTAGCTACCAACCGGATCACTAAGGTGGCGCATACGGTGGTAAGGCCAACTCAAACAACCTTTATGCCAGGGCGGCATATTCTGGAGGGAGTGGTTGTACTACACGAGACTGTACATGAGCTTCATACCAAGAAACTAGATGGAGTCCTCCTGAAAATTGATTTTGAAAAAGCTTATGATAAGGTTAAGTGGCCCTTTTTGTTACAGGCCCTAAGAATGAAAGGTTTTCACCCAGCCTGGTGTCCATGGATTCAAGAATTTATTAGCCGGGGGAGTGTGGGATTAGGGTAAATGATGATATAGGACATAACTTTCAAACCAAAAAGGGTCTTAGACAAGGTGACCCACTTTCACCTATATTGTTCAATGTGGTGGCCGACATGCTGGCTATTTTGATCAACCGAGCTAAAGAAGATGGCCAAATAGGAGGCCTAATTCCACACTTAGTAGAGGGGGGCGTTTCAATACTACAATACGCAGATGATACCATTATTTTTATGGAACATGATTTGAGCAAGGCGTTGAACATGAAGTTAATTTTATGTATTTTTTAACAACTGTCTGGTCTTAAGATTAATTTCCATAAGAGTGAGCTCTACTGTTTTGGACAAGCCAAAATAGAAGAAGAGCATTATAGACAACTTTTTGGTTGTGAGTCTGGCTCCTTCCCATTCAAGTATCTGGGAATACCAATTCATTTCAGAAAGTTAAAGAATGGTGAGTGGAAACCTGTCGAGGATCGCTTTGAGAGGAAGCTAAGTAGCTGGATTAGTAAGCTCTTGTCTTATGGTGACAGATTAATTCTGATAAACTCGGTTCTTACAAGTTTACCTATGTTTATGTTGTCTTTCCTTGAGATCCCAAAGGGGGTAAGGAAAAGATTAGATTTCTATAGATCAAGATTTTTTGGCAAAGTGATGAACACAAGAAGAAATATCGACTCACGAGATGGAACATTATTTGTAGACCTAGAGACCAAGGGGGACTGGGAATAGAAGTGCTAGAATTAAAGAATAGGTGTCTACTTAGTAAATGGCTATTCAAACTTTTAAATGAGCAGGGGGTATGGCAAGAGTTGTTACAAAATAAATACCTACACTCTAAAACTTTGTCTCAAGTGACGGTTAAACCGCTGGATTCCCCCTTTTGGAAAGGTTTGATGAAAGTAAAGGATAACTTCTTCAGTGGAGGTTCCTTTGTCATTGGTAATGGTATGAACACAAGGTTCTGGGAAGACATTTGGCTGGGAGAGTCTACTCTGGCTGATCAATACCCATTATATAACATAGCTAACCGAAAACAAGTTTTGGTAGCTCATGCCTTAGCACAACCTCTGAATATTACTTTTAGAAGAGCACTCAATTCGCATAAGTGGGAGCAATGGCTGCACTTAGTTAATCGATTAATGGATGTCAATCTTTCAGGGGAACCAGATCGGTTTGTGTGGCGGCTGACAAATTCAGGGGTATTCACGGTCAAGTCTATGTATTTAGATTATATGAATGGTCACACTAGATTTCTTAAAAAGTATATCTGGAAAATGAAAGTACCACTAAAAATCAAGATTTTTATGTGGTTTCTGAATAGAAAAGTTATTTTTAACAAAAGACAATCTTGCAAAACGGAATTGGAATGGTAACAAGTGTTGTTCTTTCTGTGACAATGAGGAAACAATTCAACATCTGTTTTTTGAGTGCCCTTTTGCTAAAATAGTGTGGCGAATTGTGCATATGTCTTTTAACCTAACTCCACCTAAAAATATAATAAATCTGTTTGGTTGTTGGTTGAAAGGAATTCCAAAGGAAGAGCTTAAACAAATTCGAGTGGGGGTTTGTGCCGTGTTGTGGGCAATGTGGAATGTCCGCAATGACTTTGTTTTTAACAAGCCAAAAAAAATCATCTTTTTTGCAGGTTATATCTATGATTACTCACTGGATCCGCTCATGGTCTTTCCTCCAACCAGTGGAGCAACGCCATGTTATGGAGTCTGGATGTACCCGGTTGGAATCAGTCGCCAAGGACTTCTACAACTGTGAGGGGTGGCGTTTTGAGAAGAGAATAGAACTATGAATAATATTTTAGCTTGTTTATTTCTCTTTCGTTGGTTGATACATGTATCGACCCTTTGTGATCCATGAACTGTAATAGACTACTGCAGACCTAAAATAAATCAATAAAGATGCCATATGCATCACTTTGATGCAGAGACCGGGACGCCCTTTTCTAAAAAAAACACATGGGCTGCGAATATTTCCTTGCAACAAAAGGCAATAGAAAAAGTCTTGAAAGGAACATAAAAAAATGGCATTCTAAAGCAAAGGGGCATTACCATGATAGTGGAGCGTCGCGATCGTACCGTCCATACCGGCGGATCAACTCATCTGTACCTCACTCGATGCTTACAGGGAATCACCCGATATCACAACCACTGTGGAACTACTCCCTCCGTTCCAAATTACTTGACTTCTATATATCTACATATAGGTGTATGTACACACTAAAAGATGTCCGTATGTAGACAAATGAAAGTCATCTATTTTGGAACGGAGGGAGTATATGCATGCATGGATAACATACGTACACGCACTTTCTCTTTCCATATTTCGTAAGACATCTCCTAGTTACTCCCACACGCCAGGTAAACGACACATTTTGCTAGTCTTACACTCACAAATAGGAATGTAGGATGAAGCTTTCTTTGAAACCACATGTGCTGTAGGGTATGCTACAAAAACATAATAAAGTTTATATTTGTTTTATGTTATGATGTTATGGACAGTTAGCAACTAGTGTACTCAAGGGTTACGATTCAGTTAGTCCCAAGAGAATATGGTCGCAGAAAAAAAATCCCAAAGGAACCTAGGAAAATTCTATTTTTTGTAATACCCTCCAATATCACGAGCCATAACTGATAGACCTACTACTACGGTTTTCTATATATATAAACTTTCTGGAACTTAGCTACAAAGAATTACAAGTTCTGGAAAATTATAAAAAAATATGTGTGCCGATAAAGGATATAAATTTGTATTCATAAATATGACCACTTACGAGCTTTACAAAAATTACAAAGTGAGTTAACATAAAATACTATAGAACACAAGTTCAATTTCATTGAAAAATAAATCATCTTGCGATTTTTACACAACTACCAAATCATCATCTTTTCGAATAACCGGCAAACTGTCAGCTTGTGCATGCAGAGTTCATCATTTTTTGTAGGAAAATGTGATAATTTTTCTAGCGCAAATTTGACCACACTTTTGCTTGAAATTTTGCTGGTGCCGTTTTATAACAAGATGAACACGTACGTGTGATTTTTTGATGGTTTCCAAATACTCCCTCCGTGGATGAATATAAGAAGTTTTAGCTATCCAACATATTGTCTACATACATACTAATATGAAATGCACATACACACTAAAATATGTCTACATACATCTAGATATATGTGAATGTGGACAAATGCTAAAACATCTTATATTAAAAAACGGAGGGTGTACATAATTAGTTAAAACTTTAGATTCAACCACCATCCCTTGCATGCATGTCTGAAATATTATTTTTTTTCGTGAAAACTTGGAGAGCTCTGCAGAGCCTGATCGAGAGGGATCCCGTAGTCTGGCAGGCCATCATTTTCTCGTACTCCGGTGACATGACACCGCACGGCGGCGACGTCTGGAAACGGAAAGCAGCAGCATGCATGTGCCCTGCGATCTACGGACGGAGGAACCAAATCCGCCTCGGGAACCGCGCGGAGAGGCACCACCACCTTTATCCGATCTCCCGGAGATCTCACCGCGGACACACGCTCATAGTACCACACCCATGCAAGTTGCTGTTTTTATGCCCGGATCCGGGCGGAGGGTCACAGAGGCAAGATCATGATCGATCGAATCTATGGCCCTTTTCTGGCCTCCGCGCCCAACTTGCAAAAGGATGTCTCGATGTGTTGTTGTTGTTGCTGCAGTAGATGGTACTAGTACCTTGCGTAGCTCCTCTTTTCTATCCCTTTTCCTTTTGAGAGGATAATGGATCCTAGCTTTTTAAAACATATAAAAACTAAGCTAGGCGATCATATTCGAACTGGTTCTCCCTCTATTCATGAAAAGAATGGGTACATTTTCTTCAAACGAAATAATATAAATTTGGATTGAAGTGTATTAAAAATATCAATGTTTATAATATCAAATCGGTATCATTAGAAAACGGACGTACTGGTCGCCACGAGAATTAACGATTCAGTGACACAGGCACACATGGGGTATATGGGTGTGTTTGAACTGTGAACAAACTATACCTTACCAAGTTATTGGCTATGACCAGATTGAGCTTGAATGGTTGTTTTTTCTTTCTTTTTTTGGCATGTCAATGCTTCACTACCTCAACTCTAGTTCATTTTTCTATCGAATATTGGCCAATTTATGGGCAAGCAAAACATCAACCAAAATTTCTTGGTTGGGTGGCCATGGCATAGCACCCTATGGCCTATATATTGGGCTACAGCTAGCAAGCATGTCTATGTTCTGGTGGTGCTGTAGCCTGCATGCATGCAATTGGCTGCGTCCCTGCACGTGTCGAGAGCTTAGCGCCCGGCAGCAGATCGATCGACGCGGGCGTCGTCTCTCCCCTTGGCCGGGCTGGCCAGCCCACGATTGATATATGCTTTTGCGAGTGGTGAGAGTGAGGGCGAGATCGCCGGACGTTGACGTGGTGGATATGGCTAGATCGCCGGTCGAATGCCCTGTCGGGAATTTCTGGGGCTCCGCTCGCTCGTTTGTCCTCACCCGGGCGGCGCCGAGTCGTCGTACGTGGTGCTTCTCTCTGCGAGACGGAGACGCCGACGATTCTGACGGCGGGGAGCGCCGGCCGCCGGTCGTCCGGCCGGAGATTTTCGACGGGAGAAAATCGCGATCTTGTGGTCGCCGGGACAGGGCACGCGGCCTACGCACGTTGCGGATAGGGGCTCTCTCGTCAACGAGTCGTTACAGTGATTGGATGATGTGACCGAGATAACGGGACAAAAATTAACCGATCGAGGGAACAGAGATTTTTTTGTTCTGTTTCGCGGAAGCGAACGGGGAAATGAGCACAAGCGCGCAAGCTATAGGGATAGGGGGATGCTGCACACTGGAGCGGAAGCAAACGGCCGTGGGCTTTTTATTTCGAAACGAGTCGTCGTAGTTGCTTTTTTTTTTTTTGAGAATTCGTAGTTGCTTTCTTGACCACGCCGCGTGGGCTTCGTTTTAATCTGGGCCGAGATTTTTTTTCACCCACTTGGACTTTTGCTGGCCCAAACATGAGAGTAGTGTAACACTCTTGCTATTCCAGATACAAGTTTAGAAGGGGATTGGAGAGGGAAACAGGGGATTCGGGGAGAGACAGTAGCATAGAGGTTCAGGAATAAGGAATACAAATGTCTGTAATCATCATCGATCCCCTTTCCACATGCGGAAGGTAGCTATTACTACACGGCTTGTTCCCAGTAACGCCTTTCCAGCTCAGCGTCACGTCTGCGTCGATGGACTCCTCCTTGCCCAATGCCGTCTCGCCACCTGTCAGTCAGGGGGTCCTGACATTCCCCCGGTCTTGAAGAACTGCTTGTCCCCAAGCAGGTGCTCTCAGAAAACGGCGACAGAGATCAGACGCGTCTTCCCAGGTGGTGAACTCCGGTGACAGCGTAGTCCAGCGTACGCGAACCCGAGCAGCTGTACTGCCAGCGTGAGGAACGAACGCCTTCTCGACGATCAGCAACGGCTCCACTGGTTCATCAGTTCCTGAAGTAAAAGAAGCAAGAGAAGCACTGACAGTGACATTCGGAGGAACATGTCGTTTGAGTTGAGATACGTGTATCACCGGATGAACTTGGCTGGTAGCAGGCAATGCCAGCTTGTATGCCACTTCTCCCACTCGCTGCAACACTCTATATGGACCGAAATAACGAAATGCCAGTTTCTGATTCCCTCTAGCCTCCACAGACTGCTGAATATAGGGTTGCGGTTTCAGATAGACTTGATCACCGACTTGAAAGGTTCGTTCACTGCGGTTCTTATCTGCTTGTGCCTTCATGCGTTGTTGTGCCCTCAACAAATGTTGCCTGATCACATCCACCATTGTTGCTCTCTCCGTTAGCCACGCCTCTAAGTCCGCAGATGCACAATTCTGAACAGATTTGCCAAGAGCTCGAGGAGGATACCCATATAGGACCTCGAATGGAGTTCGTCCTAAGGCAGAGTGATAGGATGTGTTGTACCAGTACTCAGCAAGTGGTAACCATGCTGCCCATTTCTTTGGGCAAGAGTGCACCATACATCTGAGAAACCCCTCCAGACACTGATTTAGTCGTTCGGATTGCCCATCAGTCTGAGGATGATGCGCTGAACTCATGTGTAAAGTAGTATCCGCCAGCCTGAACAGCTCTT
The DNA here is from genome assembly GCA_947311845.1 of Poa pratensis. Lineage (NCBI taxonomy): Eukaryota > Viridiplantae > Streptophyta > Magnoliopsida > Poales > Poaceae > Poa > Poa pratensis. Next base: position 15,382,536 of record CAMZMU010000037.1, read on the forward strand.
GCCACAGCCTGCTCGTGAAGATGCGATCCCTATCCGAAATTATCATACCTGGCATGCCATGGAGACGGTAGACATGATTCATGAATTCCTGAGCAACTTTAAATGCTGTGAAGGGATGCTTTAGTGGAATAAAATGGTTGTATTTTGAGAATTTATCGATTACCACCAAAATCACATTGTAATTGTTGGAGAGTGGTAAGCCTTCGATGAAATCCATGCAGATCACTTGCCAAGCTTCTTGTGGAACTGGTAATGGTTGGAGTAACCCTGGCTTCTTCACATGTTCAGTCTTGGCCTGCTGACAGATGGAACAACTCGAGACAAATTGTTGCACACTTTCTTTCATTTTTGGCCAAGCGAAATACCGCTTAACTCTCTGATAAGTGGCTAACACTCCAGAGTGTCCACCCATGCCACTACTATGTAATGCCTGCATGATATGTTGCTGAGCCAAGACATTATTGCCTACCCACACTCTGGATTTATATCTGATGATCCCATCTTGTAAAGAGTACCCCTTGTAAAGAGTACCCCTTGTCAATTCCGTGAGCAAGGCTCTTGCCTGAGCATCATCTTCATAACCGTTTTGCAAATTGTTCAGCCATGCTGGAGTTGCAGAGGAAACTTGGACAGGAGTGAGATCATGGGATTTTCTGGACAGGCTATCAGCAACCACATTTGTACTACCTTTTTTGTACACCAGTTTGTAGTTTAAGCCCATCAACTTCACAAAAGCCTTATGCTGCAGAGGAGTATGCAGTCGTTGATCTGCCAGATGGAGCAAGCTCTTGTGATCAGTGTGAATCTCGAACTGCTGATGCTGTAAGGTCTCCATTTTTCAATGGCCAGCAATATGGCAAGACACTCCTTCTCATAAGCAGACAATGTCTGATTGCGCGCATTCAAAGCTTTACTTAAGTAAGCTACAGGGTGTCCACCTTGTAACAACACTGCTCCAATACTAGTGTTGGACGCATCAGTTTCCAACACAAATGTCTGCTTAAAGTTGGGTAGGGCTAGAACCGGCGTCGAGATCATTGCTTTTTTGAGTAAAGCAAAGGCTTCCTGTTGGGCAGGGCCCCACACAAACAGCACCCCTTTCTTGAGCAATTGTGTCAAAGGTTGGGCAATAATGCCATAATGTTGAATATACTTCCTGTAGTAGCCAGTTAAACCCAGAATTTGCCTAAGACTTTTAAAATTAAGTGGAGTAGGCCATTGTGCCACTGCTTGCACCTTTTCCTTATCAGTGGAAACCCCATTCGGTCCAATCACATGACCAAGGTATTCTATTTCTGTTAGCGCAAAAGCACACTTGCTTCTCTTGATAAACAAGTTGTGTTGCTGCAAAATCAGAAACACCTCTCTCAAATGCTGAGCATGCTCTTCGAGAGATGGACTGTAGACCAGAATATCATCAATGAAGACCAGGACACATTTTCGTAACAATGGTGCCATCACTTGATTCATTGTACTCTGGAATGTTGCCGGAGCTGATGTCAGTCCGAATGGCATAACTAAAAATTCATACAGTCCCTAATGAGTATGAAAAGCAGTTTTTGGTTCCTCTCCAGCTGCTAGTCTGATCTGATGATAACCCGAACGAATATCCAACTTAGAGAACACTTTGGATCCAGACAATTCGTCTAACAGCTCATCAATAATTGGCAACGGGTGCTTGTTTTTGACTGTCAACTCATTCAACTGCCGATAATCAACACAAAACCGCCACTGACCATCCTTCTTTCGCACCAAGAGCACTGGGGAAGCAAAAGGGCTAACACTACGTTGTATGATCCCACTGGATAACATGTCATAGACTTGGCGTTCAATCTCGTCCTTTTGTTCAGGAGTGTATCTGTATGGTCTGGTTTTGACTGGCTGTGCACCAGGAATTAATGGTATTTGATGATCCTGTGCACGTCTTGGTGGCAGTGATGTGGGCTTGTCAAATAGCTGCTGGAATTCCTGCAGTAGCTCAGCAATCAGAGGAGGAACTTTATCTCCTGTTGTGTTATCAGCATCTGTCTCGTTGAGAGCACAGATTGCATCCAAGTTACTTCCAGTGACTTGAACAATATGAGTCAGGCCTCCTCTATTCAACATTCCTTTCAACTTATTTGCTGAGATCTTCTTGCATTTGTGTTTTGTAGACTGAACTCCGTGCAAAGTGATACGCTGACCTTTGTGCGTGAATCGTAGAATTTGACGCTTCCAATGCACCCACATAGGACTGAATGTGTCCAACCAATCTTTCCCTAATATCATGTCATAACCACCGAGTGGTAGCACATTAACAGTATGCTGGAAAGTATGTCCTTGTACTGCCCATTCAAAGTCAGGTACACAAGTATCACATTTCAATTGAGCTCCATCAGCTACTGTGAATTTAACTGTTTGAATTGCCTGAGTATTGCATTGCAGCTTATCCACCAAATTCTGGCTGATAAAAGAGGCTGCACTGCCAGAGTCGATCAAGATCAGCAACTTGTGTTTGCCGACGTCTCCTGGCAATCTAATGGTGCATTTTGGTGCACTGCCCATTGATAAGGATGATATCCCTTGTGATTCACTAACTTGCACAGCTGCCAACAGACACAAATCATCTGGATCAGATTCAGAATCACTCTCGTCACGACGAAAAGTATCACTGCCAGGAAAAACATCCAATAGTTCTTCAATAACATGCAAGGGCACTTGATCTGGACATTTGTGCTGTTTATTCCACTTATCTCCACAAGTGAAACAGAGACCACGGGCTCGGCGATAGGCCTTCAGAGAGTCCAACTTTTCTTCCCATTTGCCTGCTTCTGGCTTCTTATTGTCCTCTGTTCTGTGAGAATATTTATCTTTATGATGGCGATCAGAACGCTGAGAGAACTTGGAGGACTTGTCGTAATTATGCTTGGGCTGAGCATCAAGCTCCTCTTCCTGCAACAAGGCCAAGAGACTAGCAGTATCGAGATCTTTTGGAAGAGCCAACCGAATAGCAGTACGATACTCCATTTTAAGACCTTCAATGAATTCATCTACAAAGAAGCTTTCATCTAAGGCTGAATTATAAAGTAGCAGTTGGTGTCTTAGTTTCTCAAATTGTTCTACGTACTCCGCCACTGTTCCCACTTGTTTTAATTGTCTTAGTTGCCTACGGTATTGCGCATATTTGTTCTTACCATATTTTTCATGCACCTGTCTACACATTTCACCCCACTCCTCAATTTTACCCTTAGTTTCAGCAGTTCTTAGCCACAGTGCTGCTGTTCCTCTAAAATTTAGAGAAGCATAGCGAGTGCGCAAGCCTGGTAAGACATGAAATAGCTCAAAGTATGTTTCGCACTCCTGCTGCCATAGCTTTGGATTTTCCCCATCAAACTTGGGAAACTCCATTTTCGGATTGAACTGACCACCAGACCGAGAACGATACTCTACACTCCCAATCTGTTCCCCATGATCCTCTCGGTCAATGAACTGAGATGCAGCATGCATAGCAGGAACAGGTCGATGGATATGTGTAGTACCTGTTCCCGGGGGATGCAATGGTGCCCCAAGGACACCACGAGCATCTCCCCGGCGCAGATGTGCATCGCCGTGGTCCGTAGACCCGAGGCCCAAATCCGCCGCAGGTGGGCGCGACGAAGCGACCTCATGTGGTGGGCGCGTCGGCAGAGACGCCGACGGCTGAGCAGTGCTGAGCGCGAGGTGTCGCCGCTCTCGATCACCACGTCCTTGCCCGCGACGTTGCGCTGCTCTGCTGCCGCCGTGAGGCGAGATTCGAGCAGATCGGCGCGCTTGTCGCTGCTGACGAACTTCTCCTGAAGCTCATCCACCTTGGTGTCCATGGCAGTCATGCGGTCGAGGACTTGCTTCAGCATCGCCTCAATCCCCGCATTCTGCGCCGCCAAGGCTTTGTTCTAATCCGCCAATCACTCATGACTCGTGTGAGGTTCTCCTCGATCTGATTCTGTGTACGACGTGGAGCCAGTTCGAGCGATTGACTCCGATCTAAGCCAAATTCGACCAATCGCGGGTGTTCCCGAAGGACTCTTTGCGCAGATCAGAGACTGATCTGCACCCAAACGACCAGGAGAACAAAATTCTCGCGAATTGCTTCGATCCGAACTCACGCCGCGGATCAGAATTGGCTCTTGATACCAAATGTAACACTCTTGCTATTCCAGATACAAGTTTAGAAGGGGATTGGAGAGGGAAACAGGGGATTCGGGGAGAGACAGTAGCATAGAGGTTCAGGAATAAGGAATACAAATGTCTGTAATCATCATCGATCCCCTTTCCACATGCGGAAGGTAGCTATAACTACACGGCTTGTTCCCAGTAACGCCTTTCCAGCTCAGCGTCACGTCTGCGTCGATGGACTCCTCCTTGCCCAATGCCGTCTCGCCACCTGACAGTCAGGGGTCCTGACAAGTAGAGAGCACGTATATCCACAAACCACAAACAACTATCGCGTGTGGAAATTGTGAAACCCTAAAATTGTGTGTTGTATAGCCTTGACCCTCATGGGGTATATATAGTGGTACAAACTTGGGAGGCAAGAAGTTAATGACTTGGAGTACAAGATGACCTCTAATTCCTATTCCTATCCGTACACATATTCTAACATTCCCCCTCAGTCGTAGCGGGAGTGAAACGGACGATAGCGACTAGCTTTGAAGTCTTGCGCTTCCGTCGTCCCTCTTCTCCGTCATCATCAACTACGTTTCTGATGGTCTTCCTCTCCGTAGTGGAGATTTGGTGCTCCCAGCGCTAGTGATCCACTTTTCAAACAAAATCAAAAAAATATTTAGAAGTTTAAAAAAATCTGAAAACAATAATCCTTGTTCTCAATGATATATCCTACAAGCGTGCAAAATCTCAAATCAAAATATTTTATGTTTTAAGCTACACAAAAATATCAAATGTACAGATCTAATGATAGTGAATAATATGTAGTTTCAAATTCCCAACTTTTTTATTTTTGTGTAGCTCAAAATGTATTGTATTTTGCATTGGGATTGGGCACCTTTGTAGGATATATAATTGAGAACATGCATTGATTTTTTCAGTTTTTTTTACTTTTAAATATATTTTTTATTTTATTTTTGAAAAATGCGAGATCGTTGAAGCTCGGGAGCCAAAATGACTTTCGGCCATTCACGCAAAAATAAAAATCATTTGTTCATTCGAGACTTAATTGTGACATGCTAACTATTAAATGCAGTTTGGATAAAAAGGAGAAAAAAAAAAAAGACAATGTTACAAACAAGCTTCGCGGATGGTCATGGCAATTTGGGGTTCTCCACAACCAATTTCACGTACTCTGATAAGGGGGTGCTCTATTAAGTTCGCAACTTATGAGTGTAGTTGGTCACAAACCTATTATATCTTTGTTGAGGACACATACATACAATTTATGTCCAAATCCCTTGAGCGTTCACGCCTTGCATGGCGTGTCCCTAGCGATTCAGTAATACATGACCAAATCCCTAAGTGCAGTTTTTGTAAGAAATGACAATATCTATGGATGGAACAATGATTTCATCGAGTTATATACGAAGGGATGTTACATTGGCAATGTGATGTTGTCGAGAAGAAACAACACAAAGAATGGGTACACGACGATGTAGGTCAAGTAAAGCTCATGCTCGACGATCACGTTGTTGGGCGTCAGACACAAACGCGGGTGACACAATATTTTTTAGTAACAAGGTTCAACCTTGACTCACATATGCGAGAGACCTAGTCCCGTTAAAGGGTATGACCTCGGGCTCACAAACGTGATGACCAGTAGATGAGTCAAGGAATCCAACTAACGCACCACAACTTCCATCGTGATTCCTTCCGTGAGCTAGAAGTTCACAGAAATCCCACCTGAATCCGATGTCTGAAGTGACCAACTCAGTAGGTACCATAGGGAAGATCTTTCTTCATATGATAAATGAGTTACAAGGCACCCATGGGGTGGCTTTATAGGCCTATAGCCTTGTACAAATCACCATGAATACCCTTGAAGGGGAGGTTAAGGTAAGGGCAAAAATTTCTATAAGAAAATCCAATAATACCCTTAAGGTGAAATGAAAAGCAAGGGTAGCATTGACTTATTTGGTCCATGAACTTGGTTCATGGAGGGGGTTGCCTTGGTCCATGAGGGATAAGATTTAATGGTGGTTAGTGGGCTTCATTCTTCCTCATGGGCTTCTTATCTTCTTGCCTCCTTTTGACCTCATGGTTTGACATTTTCTTTAATGTTTGTATCTTATTTTTCTTTGCTTCGTGCTTCTTGCTCTGGTTAGGTGTGTGTGATAACCCCCAAGAGCAAGGGATCACTGTAGCACCTCTCAATGTGAAAGTAAGGTATCGATCCGCAGGAGCAAGAAGGAAAAGTTATCTATTCCCTACAACTAAAGTGTCACAAGTTTTAGTTGATTATGCACTAAACAAGTTTGGAGAACAAGGTGGTTGATGGATGGAAGTAACCAAGCAAGAATGTAAAAGTGTCCCAATCCTATTCAATGCGAGAGGACAAGACAAATAGTAGCAAGCAAAAGCTCTCAAAGAGAGAGAAAGCCCAATCCCTATGCAGCAAGAGGACAAGCTCAAGTGTAAGTTTCTTATAGGAACAATGTTCATGGGTTCACTTAATCCTCTCTCCCTCATCTACTGTGATTATCATGTTATAGATAAAGTACACACAATTGTCATGTTTTAATGGTAGCTTTTATAACGGCTATATGTCCTAAAACACATAGTTGAAAGAAATACTCATTTGTGTTGCTAGGTCACCCTCGTAAGGCTAGCGTGGTTGCTCTCACTCCCACATCATACTCTTTCTTTTTACCCCAGATAAAGGATGTTGGGCGGTACTGTGTCACTCAATACCTATGCCGTGTCACATCGGCCATCCCGTACCCACATACATCATACTTCAAAGTATGACAAATCACAAAAGCTCCAACACAACGGTAAATGCATAACAAATCATCTCACACCACAATATTCACCACAAAGGTATTACATAGATGACCGTAATCATGTTAGCAGCTCATACGGTACTAATTAGTGAAGCTCAAGAGAGAGGAGAGATACATAAGTTACCACCACAAACCCAAGTCCAGGGGTGGACTACTCCCCCTTCATCATGGTGATGATGGTGGAGAAGTTCTTGCTGTAGATGTTGATGATGAACACGCCGGAGGGGGGTGGAGCCCTCCGGAGGTGATTCCGGCGGCGTTTCCCCCCTCCGATCTTCTCCGGCGGCAGCCTTCTGTCTCTCTGTTTCGTGGTTTTGTATTTCTACGCCGCCTCCTTCCAGAGAACGTCGGGGGACCTTTTTTATAGGCGTTTTTAGGTCAAGACGGAGTCGGTGGAGCAAAGATCAACGGCAACGGAGCCTCGAGGGCCAGGGTGGGTCCCACGCGGCCTGGTACTGTGGCCGCGTGGGCCCCCCTTTTGGCCTCGGCCTCCGTTTGATCGCTTCCTTCGCCCACAGGTCTTCTTCCTTCCAAAAAATGACGCCCCTAAATTTGCAGGTGATTTGGACGACGTTTGGGTCCCTGAAACATTAAAATACAAAACTAGGGTTTTCTGCCTGTGCAGGGTTAATTCCATAAAAATAGGAAATCATTAAGATATTTCCAAAATCATGATAAAACATTGATATAACCCTTATATGATGCAAATATGATTGGAATATGAGTGAATAAAGTGCAAAGTTCATGTATGCATTTTACATGCATCAACATCCCCAAGCTTAACCCATGCTCGTCCTCGAGTATGAAGGTGATAAAACTAACATGGACTTTGCAATTTAATACTAACAATGGATATCAAAGATGATTACTATTGCTACATAAGTCAAATGATTCATTCTTCAAAGGAGTAGCAATATGCAAGATAGTTTATGAAGTGATATCAAGTATTCAAGACAAGGATGTTCATTGATAGTTCACAAAGTGTAACATAACAGAAGTATATGGACCACATGTATGCATAATGATAAGTAGAACATCCTACATTGGTCATAGAGTGATGATGAAAATCTGAATATGATAGGTGGACACTTTGGAAAGATGTATAAGTGAGTAGAGGTAAAGCATGCATAAGTTTCATCTAACCTCCAAACTCTTCTACTTAAGTTAATGATTGCAATGTGGTAATACTTGGTGTCAAGCTCTCATTCCCCTATCATAGCATCTTGAATGATTATAGTTTAATGTGAGAGCAAATATGAGTAGTGTGCTTGACAAAGTAAAGGTTAGGTGTCTCATGCCCCTTGAATACAAGTACCTACACCATGATTACTCAACTTAGGAAACAAAGCAAGTTCAAGTTATATATCATTGTAAGTAATAATAGTATCATCAAGAGCGTCAACTGGGGTACCTCTTGTCCCAGGATATGGAACAAGCCCATATCAAAATGACAAGACAAACAAACAAGATGAACAACTCAACACCCTTTTTATTTACCATTGGAATAGCTTTTATTATAAGGTGTATCACAGACGGTTCACCATAGCATGTAAGTAAATTTCCACCATGAATGATGCATGGCTTAGATTAGCGGCCCAGGCGTCTCTCTAACCATTTATACAAACTCATTTAAACTACTTCATTTCCACTCATTTCACCATGATAGGCATCCATAAACAAAAGTACATGATATCAACTAAATGAGATGAAGGAGCATGTTGAAAGCTTTGCATGTGACAGCACATATGGGCTAACTCCCAACCTCGAACATTTATCAAGCCACTAGCATCATAATCTTAATCACAATGGGTCATGTTTTATTTATTGCAATGATAGTAAAATGTGCATCAAGTTCGTGAGAGCTATATAACCAACTTTTCCATGGCAATCAATAACATAATCATTTTCATTCAGAGGTATAGATAACACAAATATCATGATGAACATACTCGGAATAGCATATAGCTAGTAGGTAGATATGGTGGACTCACTGGAATAACTTTGGTTGAAGGTGTTGGAAACAAGTTTTGACTTGTTGGATGTTTGGGCTAGCAAAAGGGAGAAAGTTGACCATCTAGATGCATGCATGAGTGTCCATAGAACTAACTAATCCATGTTAAACCAAGTAAAATAACAATCAGCACCAAAACATGAATAAGTGATAGCTCTTCAAAAAGGATTTGCAAACTATTACTCATAAACAAGCTCATGAATCATGCAACTATATGTATCATTAAAAATCAACTCAAACATCCCTTTTCCCAATCTTATAAAAGCATCCAACATATTTCAACCCATATTTCCAGTAGCTCTCCATATATAAATGATAGTGTGGTGGTCTCTCAAAAATCAAACCAAAACAAACAAAAAGACGCTCCAAGTTTATGCGATAAAGTGTTTCGATCGAAAAACAGAAGTTGGACGTGTGCAAACCGAGAGTGTGTAGGTCCAGTGGGGTTGTCTTCACATCCCCAAGCTTATGGTCTTCACCATCCTTGGATAGCTCTTGGTGCATCTCCTCCAATCCCTGTGAAAAAACTTCAAAACACCGTTTCTCCCATTTCTTTTCTGTGGGGTGCATTAGTGATAAACAAATAGGTTTCTTGCTGCATATAATCCTTGAACAAAAATTCATATGAGATGTCCAGAAAGTGTATAATGTTGTATGCCTACTCATAAACTCAATTGGATCAAAAAGATTCAACTTAAAAGCTCAAAGCATGCATCAAACAAAATGGGACAGAATCTGTCCAGAAAAAAGCAGCAGCAAAACGTATTTTTCTACCCTACCAAACTTTCTCGAAAAATTCCGAAAAAATTCATGCATACAGAGGATGAAAAGTTGCAACTACAGTTCAAATATGAGCTCATTCGGAGTTACAGAATAAGAATTAAAAATCATACCGTGCACTGATTCGTGCAGGAATAAAATCTCCGAACGCTATAAGCAACTTTTTCAAACCAAAAAGGGTAAAACTTGGCACTTTATTGAAAATTCCAGAACCTAAACTATAAACAAAGTCTCTTGTACAGCAAGAGGACACAAAGAAAATCACACAAAAAATAACCGGGTTGCCTCCCGCAAAGCGCTTTTTTATAGCCATATAGCTAGGCTTGATAGTTTTAATGATGCTCACATAGGAATAAGAATTGAAATGCAAAAGAGAGCATCAAGAGAAAAATATGAAACACATTTAAGTCTAACCCACTTCCTATGCATTGGGATCTTGTAAGAAAATAAATCAATAAAGCACAAAGTGACTAGCATAGGAAGGCAAAGCAAGTGCAACTTCAAAATTTTCAACAAAAAGAGAGAAGACTTAATATTTTTGAGATATATGAAATCATGTCTCCCTCTCTCATAAAAACTTTCAGTAGCATCATTGATAAACTCAACAATATAGCTATCACATGAAACATTCTTATCATGATCCATATGCATAAAAGTATCATTACTCTCCACATAAGCATAAACAGTTTCATTAGGAATAGTGGGAGTAAAACATTCATAATAATCATTGTAATCATCATATATAGGAGGCATATCATAATCACAATAAACTTTATACTCAATAGTGGGTGGACTGAAAATATCATATTCATCATCATAAATAGGAGACATAGTATCATCAAACAAGTCAAAGAACCTCCCCAAGCTTAGATGATTGCAAGATAAAGAACCTCCCCAAGCTTAGTCTAGTGCACACAAGAATAGAAACTTAAGCGCTACGCTCCCCGGCAACGGCGCCAGAAAAGTACTTGATAACCCCCAAGAGCAAGGGATCACTGTAGCACCTCTCAATGTGGAAGTAAGGTATCGATCCGCAGGAGCAAGAAGGAAAAGTTATCTATTCCCTACAACTAAAGTGTCACAAGTTTTAGTTGATTATGCACTAAACAAGTTTGGAGAACAAGGTGGTTGATGGATGGAAGTAACCAAGCAAGAATGTAAAAGTGTCCCAATCCTCTTCAATGCAAGAGGACAAGACAAATAGTAGCAAGCAAAAGCTCTCAAAGAGAGAGAAAGCCCAATCCTCTATGCAGCAAGAGGACAAGCTCAAGTGTGTTTCTTATAGGAACAATGGACATGGTTCATGGGTTCACTTAATCCTCTCTCCTCATCTACTGTGATTATCATGTTATAGATAAAGTACACACAATTGTCATGTTTTAATGGTAGCTTTTATAACGGCTATATGTCCTAAAACACATAGTTGAAAGAAATACTCATTTGTGTTGCTAGGTCACCCTCGTAAGGCTAGCGTGGTTGCTCTCACTCCCACATCATACTCTTTCTTTTTACCCCCAGATAAAGGATGTTGGGCGGTACTGTGTCACTCAATACCTATGCCGTGTCACATCGGCCATCCCGTACCCACATACATCATACTTCAAAGTATGACAAATCACAAAAGCTCCAACACAACGGTAAATGCATAACAAATCATCTCACACCACAATATTCACCACAAAGGTATTACATAGATGACCGTAATCATGTTAGCAGCTCATACGGTACTAATTAGTGAAGCTCAAGAGAGAGGAGAGATACAAAAGTTACCACCACAAACCCAAGTCCAGGGGTGGACTACTCCCCCTTCATCATGGTGATGATGGTGGAGAAGTTCTTGCTGTAGATGTTGATGATGAACACGCCGGAGGGGGGTGGAGCCCTCCGGAGGTGATTCCGGCGGCGTTTCCCCCCTCCGATCTTCTCCGGCGGCAGCCTTCTGTCTCTCTGTTTCGTGGTTTTGTGTTTCTCCGCCGCCTCCTTCCAGAGAACGTCGGGGGACCTTTTTTATAGGCGTTTTTAGGTCAAGACGGAGTCGGTGGAGCAAAGATCAACGGCAACGGAGCCTCGAGGGCCAGATGGGTGGGTCCCACGCGGCCTGGTACTGTGGCCGTGTGGGCCCCCTCTTTTGGCCCTCGGCCTCCGTTTGATCGCTTCCTTCGCCCACAGGTCTTCTTCCTTCCAAAAAATGACGCCCCTAAATTTGCAGGTGATTTGGACGACGTTTGGGTCCCTGAAACATTAAAATACAAAACTAGGGTTTTCTGCCTGTGCAGGGTTAATTCCATAAAAATAGGAAATCATTAAGATATTTCCAAAATCATGATAAAACATTGATATAACCCTTATATGATGCAAATATGATTGGAATATGAGTGAATAAAGTGCAAAGTTCATGTATGCATTTTACATGCATCAACATCCCCAAGCTTAACCCATGCTCGTCCTCGAGTATGAAGGTGATAAAACTAACATGGACTTTGCAATTTAATACTAACAATGGATATCAAAGATGATTACTATTGCTACATAAGTCAAATGATTCATTCTTCAAAGGAGTAGCAATATGCAAGATAGTTTATGAAGTGATATCAAGTATTCAAGACAAGGATGTTCATGATAGTTCACAAAGTGTAACATAACAGATAGTAGTATGGACCACATGTATGCATAATGATAAGTATGGACATCCTACATTGGTCATAGAGTGATGATGAAAATCTGAATATGATAGGTGGACACTTTGGAAAGATGTATAAGTGAGTAGAGGTAAAGCATGCATAAGTTTCATCTAACCTCCAAACTCTTCTACTTAAGTTAATGATTGCAATGTGGTAATACTTGGTGTCAAGCTCTCATTCCCCTATCATAGCATCTTGAATGATTATAGTTTAATGTGAGAGCAAATATGAGTAGTGTGCTTGACAAAGTAAAGGTTAGGTGTCTCATGCCCCTTGAATACAAGTACCTACACCATGATTACTCAACTTAGGAAACAAAGCAAGTTCAAGTTATATATCATTGTAAGTAATAATAGTATCATCAAGAGCGTCAACTGGGGTACCTCTTGTCCCAGGATATGGAACAAGCCCATATCAAAATGACAAGACAAACAAACAAGATGAACAACTCAACACCCTTTTTATTTACCATTGGAATAGCTATTTATTATAAGGTGTATCACAGACGGTTCACCATAGCATGTAAGTAAATTTCCACCATGAATGATGCATGGCTTAGATTAGCGGCCCAGGCGTCTCTCTAACCATTTATACAAACTCATTTAAACTACTTCATTTCCACTCATTTCACCATGATAGGCATCCATAAACAAAAGTACATGATATCAACTAAATGAGATGAAGGAGCATGTTGAAAGCTTTGCATGTGACAGCACATATGGGCTAACTCCCAACCTCGAACATTTATCAAGCCACTAGCATCATAATCTTAATCACAATGGGTCATGTTTTATTTATTGCAATGATAGTAAAATGTGCATCAAGTTCGTGAGAGCTATATAACCAACTTTTCCCATGGCAATCAATAACATAATCATTTTCATTCAGAGGTATAGATAACACAAATATCATGATGAACATACTCGGAATAGCATATAGCTAGTAGGTAGATATGGTGGACTCACTGGAATAACTTTGGTTGAAGGTGTTGGAAACAAGTTTTGACTTGTTGGATGTTTGGGCTAGCAAAAGGGAGAAAGTTGACCATCTAGATGCATGCATGAGTGTCCATAGAACTAACTAATCCATGTTAAACCAAGTAAAATAACAATCAGCACCAAAACATGAATAAGTGATAGCTCTTCAAAAAGATTTGCAAACTATTACTCATAAACAAGCTCATGAATCATGCAACTATATGTATCATTAAAAATCAACTCAAACATCCCTTTTCCCAATCTTATAAAAGCATCCAACATATTTCAACCCATATTTCCAGTAGCTCTCCATATATAAATGATAGTGTGGTGGTCTCTCAAAGAATCAAACCAAAACAAACAAAAAGACGCTCCAAGTTTATGCGATAAAGTGTTTCGATCGAAAAACAGAAGTTGGACGTGTGCAAACCGAGAGTGTGTAGGTCCAGTGGGGTTGTCTTCACATCCCCAAGCTTATGGTCTTCACCATCCTTGGATAGCTCTTGGTGCATCTCCTCCAATCCCTGTGAAAAAACTTCAAAACACCGTTTCTCCCATTTCTTTTCTGTGGGGTGCATTAGTGATAAACAAATATGTTTCTTGCTGCATATAATCCTTGAACAAAAATTCATATGAGATGTCCAGAAAGTGTATAATGTTGTATGCCTACTCATAAACTCAATTGGATCAAAAAGATTCAACTTAAAAGCTCAAAGCATGCATCAAACAAAATGGGACAGAATCTGTCCAGAAAAACAGCAGCAGCAAAACGTATTTTTCTACCCTACCAAACTTTCTCGAAAAATTCCGAAAAAATTCATGCATACAGAGGATGAAAAGTTGCAACTACAGTTCAAATATGAGCTCATTCGGAGTTACAGAATAAGAATTAAAAATCATACCGTGCACTGATTCGTGCAGGAATAAAATCTCCGAACGCTATAAGCAACTTTTTCAAACCAAAAAGGGTAAAACTTGGCACTTTATTGAAAATTCCAGAACCTAAACTATAAACAAAGTCTCTTGTACAGCAAGAGGACACAAAGAAAATCACACAAAAAATAACCGGGTTGCCTCCCGCAAAGCGCTTTCTTTATAGCCATATAGCTAGGCTTGATAGTTTTAATGATGCTCACATAGGAATAAGAATTGAAATGCAAAAGAGAGCATCAAGAGAAAAATATGAAACACATTTAAGTCTAACCCACTTCCTATGCATTGGGATCTTGTAAGAAAATAAATCAATAAAGCACAAAGTGACTAGCATAGGAAGGCAAAGCAAGTGCAACTTCAAAATTTTCAACAAAAAGAGAGAAGACTTAATATTTTTGAGATATATGAAATCATGTCTCCCTCTCTCATAAAAACTTTCAGTAGCATCATTGATAAACTCAACAATATAGCTATCACATGAAACATTCTTATCATGATCCATATGCATAAAAGTATCATTACTCTCCACATAAGCATAAACAGTTTCATTAGGAATAGTGGGAGTAAAACATTCATAATAATCATTGTAATCATCATATATAGGAGGCATATCATAATCACAATAAACTTTATACTCAATAGTGGGTGGACTGAAAATATCATATTCATCATCATAAATAGGAGACATAGTATCATCAAACAAGTCAAAGAACCTCCCCAAGCTTAGATGATTGCAAGATAAAGAACCTCCCCAAGCTTAGTCTAGTGCACACAAGAATAGAAACTTAAGCGCTACGCTCCCCGGCAACGGCGCCAGAAAAGTACTTGATAACCCCCAAGAGCAAGGGATCACTGTAGCACCTCTCAATGTGGAAGTAAGGTATCGATCCGCAGGAGCAAGAAGGAAAAGTTATCTATTCCCTACAACTAAAGTGTCACAAGTTTTAGTTGATTATGCACTAAACAAGTTTGGAGAACAAGGTGGTTGATGGATGGAAGTAACCAAGCAAGAATGTAAAAGTGTCCCAATCCTCTTCAATGCAAGAGGACAAGACAAATAGTAGCAAGCAAAAGCTCTCAAAGAGAGAGAAAGCCCAATCCTCTATGCAGCAAGAGGACAAGCTCAAGTGTGTTTCTTATAGGAACAATGGACATGGTTCATGGGTTCACTTAATCCTCTCTCCCTCATCTACTGTGATTATCATGTTATAGATAAAGTACACACAATTGTCATGTTTTAATGGTAGCTTTTATAACGGCTATATGTCCTAAAACACATAGTTGAAAGAAATACTCATTTGTGTTGCTAGGTCACCCTCGTAAGGCTAGCGTGGTTTCTCTCACTCCCACATCATACTCTTTCTTTTTACCCCCAGATAAAGGATGTTGGGCGGTACTGTGTCACTCAATACCTATGCCGTGTCACATCGGCCATCCCGTACCCACATACATCATACTTCAAAGTATGACAAATCACAAAAGCTCCAACACAACGGTAAATGCATAACAAATCATCTCACACCACAATATTCACCACAAAGGTATTACATAGATGACCGTAATCATGTTAGCAGCTCATACGGTACTAATTAGTGAAGCTCAAGAGAGAGGAGAGATACAAAGTTACCACCACAAACCCAAATCCAGGGGTGGACTACCCCCCTTCATCATGGTGATGATGGTGGAGAAGTTCTTGTTGTAGATGTTGATGATGAACACGCCGGAGGGGGGTGGAGCCCTCCGGAGGTGATTCCGGCGGCGTTTCCCCCCTCCGATCTTCTCCGGCGGCAGCCTTCTGTCTCTCTGTTTCGTGGTTTTGTATTTCTACGCCGCCTCCTTCCAGAGAACGTCGGGGGACCTTTTTTATAGGCGTTTTTAGGTCAAGACGGAGTCGGTGGAGCAAAGATCAACGGCAACGGAGCCTCGAGGGCCAGATGGGTGGGTCCCACGCGGCCTAGTACTGTGGCCACGTGGGCCCCCCCTTTTTGGCCCTCGGCCTCCGTTTGATCGCTTCCTTCGCCCACAGGTCTTCTTCCTTCCAAAAAATGACGCCCCTAAATTTGCAGGTGATTTGGACGACGTTTGGGTCCCTGAAACATTAAAATACAAAACTAGGGTTTTCTGCCTGTGCAGGGTTAAGTCCATAAAAATAGGAAATCATTAAGATATTTCCAAAATCATGATAAAACATTGATATAACCCTTATATGATGCAAATATGATTGGAATATGAGTGAATAAAGTGCAAAGTTCATGTATGCATTTTACATGCATCAGTGTGCCGGTACGAAGGGATCCCCAATGTTAAAAATAGTTTTTCTCCATAAACACAATAAATGAAGACCATTTGTTGGATTCAAGGAGGAATGCAATGGATATAAAGATATGCATTGAGTTTTCAGATCATGAACGCCATCAAAATCAAAGTAGGCATCAAGATCATTGAGTTGAAGCAGGAATATGTTATGATCAAGAAGAATATTGTGAAGAGATTTTTAGGCATTAAGATTGTGTTCAATGATTAAACCAATACGGTCAAGATTAGGTTCATATGAAGATAGAGAGTAATATCGAGATCGAGTTCTTTGTACAAACTCAAAGGTAGTCAAGATTGAGCTCATGAGTTGAGCCATGAAGAGTCAAGATCATGAGAGAACTAACTGAAAATAAGAATTCAATATATGGCGGCAAGGCAATGTCATTGTGGGATCATGAGTTGAGGCATGGTTTGATCACACCTTGAACCAAGTACTCAAGTGAACATATTCCTTTGTATCTCAAGAGATTGTGGTTAAGAAGACCAAAGTGATGTCCATGGTGACACCCAATCATGGTGACGAGAGAGCTGAGATTTTGGTGATAAAGTCTTAAAGCAATGAAGATTAAGTGAAGAGTTCATTGTTGTCTTAAAGATACCATTAAAATGAAGAGGGAGGCAAATATAATAGTTTATCAAGATAAAGTGCAAAGACATGATTCAAGTGATCTAGTGGTACGATGAGTAACTATTAATTCACTTTGTGAAATGACACATGGATTATGTGCTTGGTATATCTAAGTGGGTTAGATACCATTCATATTGCTATCGACTTGTATGTTGCGCACTCACCAAATAGTTCTTCATTTCTTGACACACATTATATCAAACCTAGAATTTGAGCAATCACCTACACTAGCCACCCAACCTAAGCCTACTACCTTTAGGAAAAAAAAATACTTAGGCAATTTTCCTACTAACAAAATTACTCTTCAAACAAGTGTGAGATTATGTCACATGTTAGAAGTATGAAGCAACTCCTTGACTATTTATCGTGGCCAGGATCAACACGCATGACCTCCTCTTCGTTCTCTGCCACTCTCCCTTTTGTCGTCATGTTCGCTTGCATTGTGGTGATAACCACAAAGCGCCACAAAATATTGCCGGAATTGGTGTCGATGTGGCTGGCCTCATCGACACGGAGCCTGGTCCGAGACAGAGGCAGGGCCGACGCGGTTGGCCGGAATCCAGTGAGGAATATTCTTAGGGGTGGGACGACGAGGCCTATCTTCCGCTCAGCAAACGGAACTCGTGGGTTGTCTAAATTTTTGCCGTGCCCACAGGTCCCGGCTAGCTTTAGTAGCGCGCTTTTTGAGGTTTAAAGCGGTCGTATCCGCTATCCGATTAGATAGAATAGATGTTTATGTACAGAAATTTGGGCGAAATTTTTGTCGTGCCCACAGGTCCCTAAACAGACATAACAAAACAAAAAACTAGTCTCCGGGGTCCTGCGTGTGGGCGAAAGCCCGCAACGGCAACTCTTCCCGCACCAAGACCGCCACCTCCGTAGGAGAGATCTCCACACCGCGGAAGATCCTCCGGCTCCTCTCCCTCCATAACCACCACATCGAGTGGAAAAAGGCCCTGCTTTCAGTTCTCCTAGACTGGGGCGCTAATCTCGCCAGAGCTCGCCATGACTGAATCCTGCCTCGATCAACAATGTCCATACAGCCCCTCCTAGCAGCTTCACGGCGCACCAGCCCGATCACGCGATCCCCTCCTTGCCCAAGCATCAGAAACATCAGCAACTAGGCCACCTCCGGCGGCGTCTGCCGCACCACCCGGGCTCCTAACGTCTTCTTCTTCTTGGCCTTCTTCATGGAGAGAACGAGGTCGTCAATGGCCGCCGCCGCCTGGTCCGAGATGGGTCCATCGAACAGGGCCATGAATTCCTGTTGCTGACGCTCTGAAGTGCTTGCCTCCTCAGGCCGCGAGCCGAGACGGCGCGCCACGGCCTCCCTGGCCAGCTGCTCAATGTTGGCGCCCTCCGGGTGTAGCTTTGCTAACCTAGTACTTCTCCACGCAGACGGCGCCTCCGCCTCCATCTCGTGGGCTAACGTCGTGACCGGCGTGCCCAAAACGGAGGTCGCGAGCGGCACCGTGATCCGGGCGAGGAAGCCCGACAAGGGGCACAGAGGTGCACCCACCTCCCTGTCCTGCTGTCCAGGGCCATTCTGCACTGGGGAGACGGTGTCCATCTCGAACGGCTGCCCGGCCTCTCTCACCACAACATGCTCACCCAGATCGGGCAACAGGGCGGAGCCCACACCGAGGTCGGCAATGCTCTCCTCCCCGTGCTCCATCTCCGCGTCGTTCAGCAACACCACCTCTCCACCCAGCCCGGCGGAGCAAGGCACCAGCCGCTGCATCACCCCATCAGCAGCCTCGGCCTCCACATCTGTGATGGCCTGCCCCCATCGCACGACGCCTCCTACGCGCACGCCGCACTGTCTCCATCCTCCCCCAGCACCAACAGCATGATCCGGCCGGCCCTCTCGTTCTCCTCCGAGAGAGTGCCATCCACACCCTCCTTGTAGCACCGCAGGCTGGCCAGCATCGCCTCATTTGCCTTGGTGTAGCTCACGTCCCGCTCTGGGCACACCATGGACGGCTCCGCGAACGAGCGCAGCAGGCGGACCGGCGACGAGCGGGCGTCAGGGCGAGCTCGCGGAGCCGGGCGAGCCTGTGGAGCAGGACGAGCAAGTGGAGCAGGGAAAACTTGAGGAGCTAGACGGGCCTCCGGGCACTCCCTCTCCAAATGGCCGGAGCGGCTGCAACGGCGGCAGCAGATCGGGTCGCGGCACACGGTGATGAAATGCCCCTTCTTCAGACACTTGAAGCACAACCCCACGCAGATGTGGGGGAATTTGAGGACGAGGGCGCGGGCGGGCAGCGCCGGTGGGTGGAAGCCTTGTAGTCCTCGTAGGGGGAGCAGCAGCCTGACAGGAGCGGCGGTGTTGCACGATCTGCCATGGCCGCTCCGAATCTTCCGCATCTTCTTCAAAGTCGGCCGCATCAGCCGATGGGATGGAGGAGCCGGGGCCCATCGGGACGAGCAGATCCCCACGCACCAGACCAATCCTGGAGCAAATGCGGCGAGGATGGCCAACCGGCCGCGGCCCGCGCGGGGGCAGAGGCAAGCAACGCGGCGGCGTGCCGGCCAGCTCGCCCTCCTCCAGATCCAGCAGCGAATCTGGCACCTCAGATGCAGCTGAGCCCTCCGCATCGATGGAGTCCGCCCAAGAGAACGGACACGGCGACGGAGACAGGGTGGGTGGACGCGTGAGGCTGGTGGGGATGACTATGGAGGCGCCGGCGGCGGCTGGGATGGTCGCGACCTGCGTCGCCCTATCGGGGGTGGGAGCGGAGCTCATCCTAGCATCACCTACTTCTTACTATATTGGTAGTAGTAGCGCGCTTTAGAAGTGTGAGATGTCTCAAGTTAGGATGACTCCAATGGGGAGACCCAAACGGACGCGCGTTGGGTCCGCGTTTTGTCCGTTTGGGTCGGGGAACGGACGCGCGTCCGGCCCATGTCCGCCCCTTTCCGGCCAGTGCCCCCAACGGGACGACGCATCGAGTTCGCCCGCATGTTTTTTTTAGTTAAACAGGCCATATATGGGCCATTTTCATTCATATATAGGGGGGGTGGGCCGACGCATCGAGTCCGCCCGGCCAGGGTTTTTGATCATTTTGATCATTTTTATCAATCCATACAAAACAAGTATATAGGAAACAAAATAAATTATACAATCCAAATAATACAATCCAAATGGTTCATCACATAGTTATTACAATCTAAATAATTCAGCAAATAATACAAATTGTTTCACAAATAACAAATTGTTTCATGAATAGCCTTACAAACCAAATAAAAATAAGACCAATAGTTCATCATATGGAACTACTGGTTACCGTAGTGCTGCCAGACATGCTCCACCAAATCATTTTGGAGCTGGTTATGAGACACCTTCTCACGAATGTCACGGTGGAAGTCGAGGAACTGATCAAATGTGGACGGTCCCTGGGGCTCAACCAACTGACCCTGAAACTGCCAAGCCTGATCATGCATACCCTCGTCATGTTCGTCCTCCACGATCATGTTGTGCATGATCACACAAGCTGTCATCACCTCCCAGAGTTGGTCCTTGTCCCATGTCCTAGCGGGGTGGCGAACAATAGCCCACCGTGACTGGAGGGCACCGAATGCACGCTCCACATCCTTTCTAGCACTCTCTTGTTCCTTGGCGAACCTCTTCTTCTTCTCATCATTAGGATTGGAGATGGTCTTCACAAAAGTAGTCCATGTAGGATAAATCCCATCAGCAAGATAATAAGGCTTCTCATCCGGAAACGGCGCCGGAAAATCTTGGGAGGATACGTGGGTCTGTGGGGACGAAAGTAGTCCCCCCAGAGCTGGAGTTGGCCAGCTCTCCGGTTCCGGTCCAATGCAGGAGAACGGCCCGGCAACGAGCCTCGGAACACCGGCCGCATCCTCTCAATGTACTCATTGACGATGAGGGTGGCAACCAGGCCGTCACTCTCATCGCCCGAGGAATCATCCGATGATGGCGCGCACAGGATGTAATTCTTGTAGTACCATTCATCGGAGCTATCCATGGCCGAGTTCGTACCTGCGTTGGTGCCGGGGCGGCGTTGGTGTCGCGGGCGCTCCGAGAGATGTGGCCGCAAGGTTCACCGGCCGTGGCGGGGAGGAAGCAGCTCCGGTGACCGTCGGGGAAGAAGAGCAGCAGACGGCGCCCCCTGAATAGCCTGCAGTGCCAAATCGAGAGAGCGACGGCGGGGTGGCGGCGGGAGGGGCGAGAGAGGCGGAGGAGATTGGGGTGGGGAATGGTATGACGTGCGGGCCAGGGGCGGACTAGGGCAGGACACGCTAGCGCTCCGCTCGCGTCCGCGCCCGACACATCGGTGGCCCAAATTTGGGCCAAGAATGGGTCGCGGCGGACAAAAAAAGAACCGCGGTCTGTTTGCGTCGCCCCGTTAGGCCGTGTTTTTGACCCCGCGAACAGGAACGGAGACGCGCGGACTCGATGCGTCGCCCCGTTGGAGTCATCCTTACTCTCGCTCGAACATTCGATCCACGGACATGCACATGCACGGTACTCTACTCGCTCCAAAAAAAAAAGTGACACACACGCATATGGTACTGTACCCATCCAGACAAGAACCTAATGAAAAGACCACCAAACCAATGCACAACTGTTGAGCACTGCAAGTACTAGTTCCCATTGGGAGCAATGCAAGGCAATCTCTACCAGGGCGGCGCATTGAATCAGAGGGGCCAGGCCGCCGGCCGCATCCTAGTAGTAGCGTGGGCGTGCACAGTCGACCGATCCCACACTAGCTCGCCGACGCCGTGGCCGTGCTTGCTTTGCATGTGGTGTGTCTTGCGTGCTCTCGCTCGGCCAGATCGACGGATCGATTGGTCTATCTGTTCCGGTTTTATGGCCAGCTTTGCTTTTCCAAGCTTCCAAAGTGCATGCCGCGTTCACAGTCTGTCTGTGCGCTGCCGGCCGATCATGATGAATTTGGAGACATCACCAAAGTCCGTAATATGAAACTGGTCTGAAATGTCGGTGAGTTATTAGCGAGGTACGTACAAGTACAGGGAGATTAATTCGGTTAGTTTCTGGCGGTTGATGTAGTATTCTTTTGTAAAAAAAGTCTGCCGATCATGCATGATGGGTTGGCGACATGCATCACCAAAGTCCGTAGTATAAAACTGGTCTGAAATGTCGGTGAGTTATTAGCGAGGTACGTACAAGTACAGGGAGAAATGTGCAGATCTGAGTATAGTGAACAATATAAAATTTTCAATTTTTGTCTTTTTTGTGTAGCTCAAATCATAAAGTATTTTGCATTGATATTTTACACGATTATAGGACATATCAGTAGGAACATGCATGGTTTTTTTCAGATTTTTTTGAAACTTTAAAATATGTTTTTTACTTTTTTGAAATGGACGGAATCACTGGAACTCGGGAGTATAAACGACTTTCCGAAAACCACCGCCTTATTATCCATTGCGTTGAAATATCATGCAATATTTGAAAAGATGGAAGGCTCGTTTCTAGGAGAAAAAATCCACGGCACGTATCAACAACGTGTACCACCTACACAGAAACAAACAAACTTGTTTGACGGAAACGCGTTTAGTTGGCCTACTATTTTTTTTAGATTCACAGGGAGCTCCTCTCCGGTTCCATTTTCTATAGAAAAGAAACCATACATCGTTTAAATCTTACAGGAAGAGCTAAGCACCAAAATAACGAGACTGCACTAGAGTTCACTCAAAGCGACATAAGGGTGTGTTTGGTTCAGGGATATGGTTTAGGGGATAAGGGCGGGATAGCCATTTTATATGTTTGGTTGGAAGGATGAAATGTGGTTGCCGTTATCCGGTTTTTTGTTTGGTTAGAAGGATGGAAAGTGGATAGATTGTTGTGATAACCACTGCCATGAGATCGTGAGATTACCTCATATATGTAAATTTAACTCATTAAGAAAATACACATCATAACCAATTATTCACACATAATTGACAGCGATATATAAGGTTTGGGTAGTAGTAAAGGAGAATGTATTATTTCTTAACTGAAAAAAAGAGAATGTTAACATGTACAACTATGCAAAATTGGTGCACCTTCGTTCCTTGTAATTCAACATTGGAAGGGGACTATAAAAAATAGTAGTAGATTACACAGACCGGTTTATACTCTCATAGTAACACACAGACTGCTAAGGGCACCTCCAACGGGGTGGAGCAAACGGACACCGAAATTGGTCCGGTTTTGTCCCTTTGGGGGCGGACCGTGGACACATTTTGGGCATTTGTCCGTTTGGGGTGGAGGTGCCCCCAACGGCCTGGCGCAAAATGGCCCCCCGAGTGAGCCCATTTTTTACAATTCACAAATTAATCAATAGCACACAAACATAGTTCGATAGCAAATAGTATCAAATTTATTACAATAAAAAGTTCATGGACTGAAATAAATAGTTCATTCAATGAAATTATTCTGGAGCTGGAGCTGGATGGTTTCGAAGTGAGCCCACACATGCTCCACCATATCATTCTGGAGCTGGATGTGTGTTTCCTTGTCCTGCATCTCGTCAAGCACATGAATGTACTGCTGGAACGACGCTGCCCCTGGGATCGGCTCAATCAACTCACCCTGAAATTCCCATCCTTGATCGAATAGCCTCGCGTCATCCCGCTCATCCTCCACTATCATGTTGTGCATGATTACACACGCTGTCATGATCTCCCACATCAGCTCCTTGCTCCATGTTCTAGCAGGATGCCGCACAATGGCAAAACGAGATTGGAGCACACCAAATGCTCGCTCCACATCCTTCCGGCAGGCTTCTTGGTGTTGAGCAAACTTCTTGGTCTTCTCGGAGTTAGGCTTCCGGATGGTCTCCACAAAAACTGGCCACGAAGGGTAGATGCCATCAGCTAGCTAGGTAATAGGGCTTGTTGTATTCATGCCCATTCACCTCATAGTGGACAATTGGAGCCTCTCCCTCGACAACCCGGTCGAATACCGTGGACCGATGTAGCACATTGATATCATTGTTGGAGCCGGCCATACCAAAGAATGAGTGCCAAATCCACAGATCCTGGGATGCCACTGCCTCGAGTATGACCGTGCACTCGCCGACATGACCCTGGTATTGTCCCTGCCAAGCAAAGGGACAATTCTTCCACTCCCAATGCATACAATCTATGCATCCAAGCATCCCAGGAAAGCCCCTGCTCTCATTCATCTTCAGAAGACGGGCAGTATCTGCAAGGTTGGGTGCCCTCAAGTACTCGTCGCCAAACACCTGAACCACAGCTTGGCAGAAACGATACATCGATTCCAGGCAAGTGCTCTCGCTCATGCGCAGATACTCATCAACAAGATCGCCAGCCACTCCATATGCAAGCATCCGGACAGCTGCAGTGCACTTCTGATATGAAGAGAAGCCATACTGACCTGTGGCATCTGGCTTGGCCTCAAAGTAGTCATCATATGCCCTCACCCCTTCCAGCAGACGTATGAACACCGGGTTGAAGTAGTCCTTCCAAAGCTGGAGGTGACCATTCTCTCGTTCACGGTCCAACGCGGGTGCTCGCCTAACGACTGACCCAACATGCCGGGGCACTGCATTCTGGTTGAAGTTGTGGATGAGAGTGGCCGCGGCCACCATGATATCGTTGTCATTGTCAGAAGATTCATCCGATGTATCGATGAAGGTGTGGTAGAAGAACTCATCATCGCTATCCATCTACATGAATAAAATTGTAAGAAAATGCTACATCATTTGCATTCCTTCAAATGCAAAGAACGAGGGCGGCCGGTGTTCATACCTTTGGTCGAACACCTTCGGGGCGGTGGAGTTCGCGGTGGAGTCCGGGGCAGAGGACGAGGGCGTCCGGTGTTGGAGACGAGGGCGAGGACGGCCGCGGCTTCAGCACGGCTCGAGGGCGGCCGGGGCGGAAGAAGATGGAGAATGCGGCCGGTGTTGGAGACGAGGGCGAGGACGGCCGCGGCTTCAGCACGGCTCGAGGGCGGCTGGGGCGGAAGAAGATGGAGAATGCGGCCAGCGACGAGATCCGGCCACGGGGAAGGCTAGACGACGTCGCTGCCGAGGATAGCTCGGTGGCCGAAGGGCAGGTCCAGGGCGGCGGCGGCGGTCGCGGGGCCAAAAGGAGATGGGGAGGTGGGAGGGGAGGGACTGTGTGGCTGGCCCTTGGGCCCGACGCGGACAGGGAGGACAAAGAGGAGGACCGAGAGGCTGTCCGTCCCGCCCCAAAGCCGCCCCAAAGTTGGGGCGCGTTTGGGTCGAAATTTGGTGTCCGGGCGGACACCAGTCCGGATGCGCCAGCCCGTTGGAGCCCCTCTTTTGTCCGTTGGGACAAAATTGGACTGGGCTGGTTCGTATGCGCCAGCCCATTGGAGGTGCCCTAAGTGGTGTATAACATCGATGACTCCATCTGAACTCTGAAGCAAAGGCAGCTGCAAGCTTCGTGCTTCTGTGTGAAATCAGTTGCAGAACACGAACAAGCTGTATGAGCAGAGAGAGGACGAAGGGGATAGACGAGCAGCTTTGCATCAAGCCACTGCCCAACGCGGCCTCAGGTTGCGGCCCCGCGCTAGCTCACGCCGCCGCCCAAACCAGACCACTGCCCTGACCTCCAGGAGCGGCACGGATTAGAGAGAGTAGAGAGGAACAGAGCTTTAACTAGTGAGAGGAGACGCGAGCATCAGATCCGGCGCATCCGCAGCTCACCAAGGCCCCTTTTGCCGGCGTTTCCAATTTGACGCCGCCGCCACCACCATATGGGGAGACGAGATCGACGCGGAAAACTCCTCGCGGGTGATGCTAGAGGCTGGAGCCAAAACTGGTTGGCCTCATCCGGCAAATTTTGGCGGAGGAGCTCAGCCACCGTTTTGGAGGAATATTCCCTAACTCTGGTTATCCCTATCCCTCCTATCCTCTAAACCAAACGGTGGGTAACCACTGAAAAATTGGCTATCCCTTACCACTTGAGGGATAGCCACCGAACCAAACACACCCTAAGAAAGCAACTACAAGTTTTGCGGAACCATGGCCCTCGGCCCGAACTGCCATACCAGAGACAGAAATGATAGTTGTTACAAAAGCATCACTCTTTTTCCCTAACTTCCTATGCTACAGCAAACAGCACCACGAGTCTTCAGGCGACATGCCTCTTTTTGGTGACCTGCCTCCTGACTCACATCACCGAGTTATTTGCACTGGAGGTCACACAACTCGACAGCTATGTGCACTTAAGTCACACAACTCGAAAACTGAATTTTTTGGTCTCACAACTCACAAACGTGTGCACATTGGTCACAAACGGGACACGTCATCCCGTTTTGGACTGGAATTTTTCAGGAAAACCCCTGGATTAATATTACGAGGACTAAATTGAAAAATTCTACACCTGACGGGTGGGGCCCACCCGTCAGGGTCGTCTTCTACCTCTGTTTTTTTTAAGTCAACGGAGGAGAGAGAATTTAGATCGAAACCGTCCGAGCTCGCCGGCCCGATGCGGACGAGCGGGAGGCGGCGGCGCCGCGGGAGAGCTGGACAGGGGCGGCGACCGCAGGTGGAGCAGCACGCCGCCCACCATGGGCGGCACGGCGGCGACCGTCTCGAGGAGCAGCGCATGGCTCGCGTGGCGGCGCTGGAAGAAGAGGTCCATGGGCACGCGCAGGGAGCGCACGACGTAGTAGGCCACCTTGTCCGGGAGCGTGCGCGGCTCTTGGTGCTTCTTGGCGTCGATCGACGTGCCCGCCCTGTACGTGTCCCACGGCGTAAAGCAGAACCAGGGCCACTCCGTGCCGTCCTCCCTCACGAGCTTCCGCGGCTGGACGCCCCAGTAGCTGACGATGGCCTTATTGCTGCTGTCCTGCTGCGTGTCCAGGCCGCACAAGAAGACGGCGACGCGGGGGCCGAGGGCGGCGGCACGTAGGCCGGGGATGGCGGCGGCGGGCAGGCCGTGTACAGCGGACGTGCTTGAGGTAGAAGGCGACCCTGACGGGTGGACCCCACCCGTCAGGTGTAGAATTTTTCAATTTAGTACTCGTAATATTAATCCAGGGGTTTTTCTGAAAAATTCCAGTCCAAAACGGGATGACGTGTCCCGTTTGTGACCAATGTGCACACGTTTGTGAGTTGTGAGACCAAAAAATTCAGTTTTCGAGTTGTGTGACTTAAGTGCACATAGCTGTCGAGTTGTGTGACCTCCAGTGCAAATAACTCTCACATCACCACCACATGGATTGCATCGCTTTTCACTGGATGGTCCTTCAGGTATGCTGCAGTCGCCCGCCCTCCATAAGCCGAAGTAGCAGTGGTCGTCCAAGTTTGAATCCTGCTGAAATCCACGCATCTCAACCTGGTTCCAGTGTTAAAGGACTTCGTAGCTTTTCTGTCAGCATGCCCGCGAATTGAGCCAGTTTTCCTCCTCCCAGCTCCTCGTGCGGTATCTCACAGCTTTAGGTACAACATCGTTAGTCGCCAAACCTGTTTCATATTGATCCAAGTTCGACGATTAAACGCAATGCTATTAACATTATTCCATAAACTCCATAAAACAGCAGATGTAGCCACATTTAAATGCATATAACGTTTGACCTACTATTATCTACTCCCTCTGTATCAAAATATAAGATGTTTCAGATATTTAAAAAAAATCTAACACAGATGTACATAGACACGTATTAGTGTGTGGATTCACTCATTTTAATCCGTATGGGGTTCGTTATTGAAAAATCTAAAACATCTTATATTTTGGTACAAAGGGAGTAACTCCGACGGAAGTCCTGTGGGTTGTAGTAGGATTAATCAATGTTAACTATATTTTCATGTTTAATTTTTGTGCAAGGATTTTCATTTCAGAAATAGGCACGAGCACCGGTTTACAACAGATCGATGATACAACACATTGTGGAAGAGCATATCAAATAGTCAGATCAATTCTATTTGTGCAGCAGTAGTACAATCTATTGCATTTTTTATTTTTTGGTGATTATATCGGCGATGTTGAGCATGCTCATGTTGTCAACTCATTAGTATATCTATTGTAACTCGCAAGATACATTTGACCTTGGAAAAATCGGCAAAGACCATGCCAACAGCTTAATCTATACTCTAGAAGTTTCTCTCACACTCAATTATACACTTAAAGGCGTTATTAAGATAGTTTTTGCACCATATACTTAAGAAATCTCCACCATAATTGCATATACATTATATACTTTATACACATATCAAATTAAATATGAAGTATTTTACACTTTTTAAAATAGCACAATACAACTACTATATATCAACTCAGTTATGTTGTTAACTTTACCAAAAATGTACGATAAATTTATTGTCATGAAGAGGGTAACATGCTAAAATTATGTTGTAAAAGTATAAAAGTTTGGTATAAATTATATATGGTTTTACTTTGTCCTAGATACGAATCGTAGAGAATTAAATGAGCTGAGTGTGTGACTGGTTGAGCTATGAGCCAACATAACCGTAGAAGGATGGCGAGGGATGATAGATCTAGTTGTAGAGACATACATTGCTCATGCAGAATAGAAGAAATGATATCACACTGGTGAACAATCCAAACAGTACTTGAGTGAATTTAAATGTATGAATTTCCCTATAGAACAGAGAAAAATGGCTAACAATAGTGTACATTTGCTTATGTGTACATAGCTAAATATACAATGTACCGACCGGATAATATGTGGTACACAATAGCATTGAGCACATTTCTTATAGATAGTTAAAGATTATTCACACTTTGTTTTAGTTTTAATTAACATTTAATTATAGACCAATATATTATTTAAAATATCATATGTAAGACATTTACACATCCGCGCACGACGAGCAGCTAGCTAGCTAC
The DNA here is from genome assembly GCA_947311845.1 of Poa pratensis. Lineage (NCBI taxonomy): Eukaryota > Viridiplantae > Streptophyta > Magnoliopsida > Poales > Poaceae > Poa > Poa pratensis. The sequence goes on from CAMZMU010000037.1 coordinate 15,411,647, forward strand.
CTCGTGGTTGAGCCACACTTATTTTTGATAAAGATATTATTTATTGACTCTTAATGTCACATTGAACGATATAACATGTTCACATCCCTTAGAAGATACTGGAACTAAAGTGAAAGTAGCGTGACACAGTGTAGCAGAAAAGACAAAACAACTTAAGGTACTAGAGAACCAATAAAAAACTACAGTGTCTTCTATGTTGGCTAAAAATCTGGTATGGAGTAAGTGCACACACGAGTAGATAATCAGATAGACGAAGAGTTTTTTGATCAAAACATAACAATATTACTACATAACTATAACATCCAACTTTGAATCGCTGCCCGCTCAATAAGAGAAGAGTTTTATTTGGTATGTATACCCCATAGCTACACTACACTACGCCTAGGCATTTCCCAGGATAGGCTTTCAAAAGCCCGATCAAAAATTGCAAATCCCAAGCGCGATGCAATCTGGCCCGACCCAAAACATGCTAACAATGTATTTTTTTATTAAATTCATTATTTTCAATATATTAATATATATTATTAAGTCTATTTTTAATAAAATAGCATAATTGATGTAATTCGGGTTTTGGGGAAGAATCCAACCGGAACATTGGACTTTTGGTTTGGTTATCGGGTTGGGCTGCCCATGCATAGATGTAGCTTGCTTCGATATATTTGGAAGATCATTGAACAGATAAAAGTTTGATGTTACTTTAGTTATACCCCATACAGAAGAACTAAACTTAACTCAAAGAAGAGGTGCCTAATGTCACATTATGAAGTCAGTTACTCACAAGGTTATCCCTTGTTAAGATGACCTCTCAATGGAGTTATCGCAAGAAAAATATTCACTTTTAGAGGGATTTTAAGTTTCCAAATGATCTTACTATCTACTAGAGCATCACTACGCCAAGATACATCGAGTTACTCAAGAATTTTTCAATTAATTTCATGCAAAATCCAAGGCAACCCATTTATCCCTTTGCACTAACTACGAGGAATTGGCGCCACTCTTATAAGAAATAATCTTAAACTTGAAAGCCCCTCAAATGGGCAAAAGCATTTGATCATTGTTTGTCTTTTAGCTTCATGTGTATTTGTTCATGTAACTTGTTTCTTTATATTAATAAAAATATGTGGTCGCTTAAAAAAGTAAAAACACGGAGAATATGTTTATGGCAAGCAATGTAGTCTAGTGAGATCATGACTAAAATCCACATTGGGTGGTGAGGCTCCCAGAACTTGTGATGTAATATGTTTATGGCGTACAATGTTGAAAGATTGTTCAAAGAGCATTCCCCAACCATGAATCCTCACAAAATCTAATCTTCTAACCATCTTTGATAGTGAAGGTTCCGAAACGAAAAAATATTGCTTCACCTTCATTAAACATCACAACCATCCTACTTAAGAAGTTTGTGCAGACATTTACTAAGGAGCGAGATTTTTTTCCTGAAGATCATGATTCCCAAGATCACCTTGATCCTTTGAGACACAAATTGGATTTCACTTAGCCAAGCAATGTTACGTTTTTTAGTGAATTCCACTTTTTACCCTAGTTGTGCGTTTGTGACCTATTTAGTGAGAATTCTATCGAAATACCCCATCAAGAAAATTTTAAACATGGTTTTAACCCCCATTTTAGCATTTTGAATGTATTGTTAGGTAAGACCATGCGTAGTTGCGCATAGCCGTATAGGCCAGTGTACTGCATTTCAGATTCATCCTGTGCCTTGCCAAAGCAGAAGACGTCAGTCTTATAAAAGATAATCTCAAACTGGAAAGCCCCTAAAATGCGCAAAAGCACCAACGTGGGATTCTTTAAACCATCGTTCACAACACAAGGAACAACTCCCTAATACACATACACATGACATCGTGCTAACTGGATAGTACGTGAATTAGCACCATATAAGATCTCATTATTTTTGCATCTCATTATCAGGCATGTACGTATGAATCCGCACGTCCTTAGCCGGTCTTTGTTTACACTCGTAGTCGTAGATAACCAGCTTCACCGGCCCACGCACATTGCCCGCCGCCTAGAAGTGAATGCGGGCCCACAGGCCGGACCTAATAACGAGTGGCAAAAAGCCCAACCATTATTGATCTCCACCCTGTCCAATCCAATTCCAATCCAGCATCGCCTCTCGCCAAGCTATAAATAACACACAAACATACTGATCCACAGTGTGGCGTCGCAATCGCAATCAATCTCTCATCTCACTAGCTATCACTAGCTCGTTCACAGTGTCGCACACTCGGTACTAGCTACGTAGTACAATGATGGGGCTTGTGCGGCGATCGCTGGCCGTGGTGCTGGCGGTGGTGGGCGCGGCGGCGACGTTGGGCCGGGCGGCGCCGCAGGTGCCGTGCTACTTCGTGTTCGGGGACTCGCTGGTGGACAACGGCAACAACAACGGCATCGTCTCCATGGCTCGCGCCAACTACCCGCCCTACGGCATCGACTTCGCCGGCGGCCCCACCGGACGCTTCTCCAACGGCCTCACCACCGTCGACGTCATCTGTAAGCAATGATCAACTCGTGCATGTATACGGCAGCTTCTCCCTGACACATTTATGAGTACGTACACTCATAAGCTCACGCTGTGTTACGTCGGGTGCAGCCAAGCTTCTGGGCTTCGACGACTTCATCCCGCCGTTCGCCGGCGCGAGCAGCGATCAGCTCCTCACCGGCGTCAACTTCGCCTCCGCTGCTGCCGGGATCCGGGAAGAAACTGGACAACAGCTGGTATGTACTGATGTACATGACCATCTCACATGACGATCAGGGGAGACGTACGTGACACTGCAAATGCATATGCAGGGTGGCCGGATCACCTTCAGCGGGCAGGTGCAGAACTACCAGAGCGCGGTGGAGCAGCTGGTGAACATCCTGGGCGACGAGGACACCGCGGCGGCGCACCTGAGCCAGTGCATCTTCACCGTGGGCATGGGCAGCAACGACTACCTCAACAACTACTTCATGCCGGCCTTCTACGACACCGGCAGCCGCTACACGCCGACGCAGTACGCCGACGACCTGGCCGCCCGCTTCGTGCCGCTCCTCCAGTCCCTCTATAGCTACGGGGCGCGGAAGGTGGCGCTGATAGGCGTGGGGCAGGTCGGGTGCAGCCCCAACGAGCTGGCGACGCAGAGCGCCAACGGCGTCTCCTGCGTCGACCGGATCAACGTCGCCGTCAGGATGTTCAACCAGCGGCTCCTCCGCATCGTCGACCAGTTCAACGCCCTCCCCGGCGCGCACTTCACCTACGTCAACATCGACGGCATCTTCTCCGACATCCTCAGGGCGCCGGGGTCGCACGGCCTGAGGGTCACCAACAGGGGATGCTGCGGGGTGGGGAGGAACAATGGCCAGGTTACCTGCCTGCCCTTCCAGACGCCCTGCGCCAACCGCCATGAGTACCTCTTCTGGGACGCCTTCCACCCGACGAGGCCGCGAACATCCTCGTCGGACAGCGGGCGTACAGCTCCCGGCTGTCCTCCGACGTGCACCCCGTCGACCTCAGGACCCTCGCGCGCCTGTAGCTTACCCCGCCTCATCGTGGCGGCGGTGGCCGTGGGCTCCCGAGTCGCCATTGCTGTGGAGGTTGTATACTTACATGTCACTGAAGAAAATACAAGCAAAGTTCTGATTCTTGGCCGTACTACAACACATAAGAATGACAGGCAACTGAATTTTGCAACTGCATACTCTTACTCGACTCAGTGTTTTAGAAGATGGGTAAGAATGAATGATTGATCAGCAATTAATTCAATTAAACAGATGCCTTTGCCTGGGAAGCACGGCAGCACAGTTCACAATATTCATTATTTTGGTGGGCGAATCGAGTCCGCACTAACACATTACATGAGGATTGCCATAACTTCACAAAATGGTGTGTCTGCGTATCACGAGTCCACCACTGCCAAAATATATAACATGAGGAAACTAACAGATTTTCCACTTTAATGCTGGAAATTTCCATCAATTCCAGCACTGAACTACAACTATGGTCTCACCAAAATGCAGGACCCAGGAGCTTCAGTGCAAGCATATTTCAGCAAGGGCAGTATGAAAGGGCTAGCTATATTATGGCAGAAACCTGTTGCAAGAAGTCGTCTCCTCCCATAAAATCAGTATCTTGTTCCAAATAGGACTGCTATGTAGTCTCCTCGAGGATTAGCCGGTCCGATGACGATGAAAAGACTTGGAATGGTAAAAACCCTGCAATTTTCAGCATAGATCAGTCTTCTTTGATGAACCTACTACTGTGCAAGAATTATTCTCCACTTCAGACTGTACGACCGAATGCACAGGCCAGGAATCTTCTTGGCCCATGCTAGCACTAGCACATGGCTCAAGTATGTGCTTTGCCCCAGATTTCAGCTTAACAGGCCTTGTTCCCACACTATTGATAGACTCTGTCCATGCTGTACGCGTAGGTGTATCATTGTTTACAGCCCGAGGATTCATTTCAGGTCCCCTGCTGAGAATAACAGGTGTATATCGAGGTTGTCCATATGGTCTAGATCCACATGATTCTAGCCCTTTTACTGGAGTTGTGAGGGATTTAGGTCCTTCCCCTTCCCAACTGCTAGGCAAGGTTGCTTTGGTAATGCCAATAAAACATTGTTGTTTCCTGCTGGCCTTTTGAAACTTTTGTCCATTTGCTTCGAGCTCTCGAGATTTGATACTATTGGAGCCTGTTTCATGCCCCTCTTGTCCTTAAAGATTGCACCACCTGGAGCGTTAACTTTGCCTGGTTGACTAGACAAAGGAGCTGGTGGGTGAAATGGAGTAGATCCATGAGGCTGTGCACCTTCACTACTGTAAACATGAGAAGAGACCATTGAAGGGGGCAATGGACGGAGGGAGGTAAACTTTGTCGGAGTTGTTAAGGCAGGAGTGCTCTGAACAGAGTAACCAGGCATAATAGGTGACATTGGGGCCCTTTGTGTCATGTTGCTGCTGTTCTGAGGGGAAAAGCGGGACTGAGACGGCCTTGGTGTTGTTTCCACAAAGTTTTTGAACTTGTTCCATGGATCGTAATATGCCATTGCTGCAACACTAGGAGTGCGTCTGTAGTCCACAGCACCAGGTTGTGGGTGATTAGCAGTACTCTGAACTCTCTGAACTTGGGTTGCCACAGCCAGTCGCTGATGGCCTAGCCCAGCCTCATTGTACCTGCTGACTGGTTGCACAGACACCTTGTTTGGCACAGCAAGTTGAGGTTGCTGACTGTGATTGCTTTTACTGAAACCAGACCCTTGCCCAGCTGCTGGAACAGAAGAAAATGATACATATTCAGATGGTGGTCTCCCTCCATTTGAAATCCCAATCTGCTAGGAGGATCAACCAACCCTCCCTGAAACGATTGAGAAAAAACTTGTGTCTGCATTCCTGGAAAGTAATGACTTCAGCTCTGATTTGTTTACTGGAACATGGGCCCCAGTTATCTAGACCTCCATATTGCATACTGCCGGTTCCAAGACTAACTGTTTTGCCCATTAGGCGCATCGTTGTTTCAACAGCAGGTTGGATATTCTGCTCGTAATTCTGTCTTGGAAACAGCTTTGCATCTCAAAGGACTTCTGCACTTGATTATTGTGTCCCAGGCATTGAGAGCAAGAACATTGCTCTGAACTCTCTTGCTGGTTGCTGCATAAATAGTTGCTGCTGGGTATTGCATAGTTATGAACTTCCATCCTTTCAGAACTCGGACACTGTCTGAAACCCATACTATATGCAGTTGGCACATTGGGAGTAAGATAAGGGTCCGGCTGAATACCAAAATTAGCAACTGTAAAAAATGGCGGAGCTTGACCTTGATGGTTGATTCTTAAATGGGAATAGTCCAAGCAAGTATTAGGTGTGACAAAAGTTGGAGATGTTGAAGGATGCAAGGAGTCCTTCCCCAAGCATTGTCTTTTCAGCAGCTCATCTGGATTAAGGGTACCACCAGGTTGAACCCTGACGAATTCCCCATGCGAATTAATCGGAAGACCCACATAACCGCCACTAAAGGACATGTTCCTGCATGCAGATACAGAGTCTGTAGTTTGTGCATCTGTTGGTTTGTTTGATCCTGTTGAGGTGTTTATACTGCTCACCATGTCATTGCCAGATCTAAGAACACTAGGATGAACTTCTGTCAGGTGGCAATTAGCAATCAACCTTTCCTGACGAATTGTGCTTCTGTTCCAATCAGATGCTTGTTTGAGAGAAGCAACATAACAAGAACTTGAAGGTTGCGGCAACGGAATTCTCATGAGATTTCCTGGTCTCATGTCGAGTGCTAAACCAGCAGGAGCAGATGATCCTTGTGGTATCATCTGTTCAGCTTGACGCCCAATGCCAAGATACAGGCCTTCTTGCAAAGTAAAGCCCACGTCAACAAACTTTTGAGCAAGCCCTTGACTAGATAAGACAGCTGAGCTCATGGAGCTCATACGGTTGCCGTTGCCCCTCTTAGAAATCTCTATGCAATGATTCAGATCCATGGAATTGCGCAGTATAATTTTCTCATTTGAATTGGTAAGTGGAACAGTGTGGGAGGCACCAGTTGAACCTACCTTCTCAGATAAAGAGCTGCTATCCTCCTCAACAGTCTCTGATATAGCGTCTTCTGTGTTGCGTTGATCATCAACTACCTGAGAACTGTCTCTCTCAGAAGGTTTCTGGGATGCCTGCACTACCTGTGAGTGATGTGTGTTATCTTTAGGATGGGAGGCAGTCAATTCACATATGTCATCCGCGGCAGAAAAAGTAACATGTTTTGATTTGAGAGAAGATTTTGATGGACATGCAGCATCAGAGTCTTTCAGAAATGCGCAATCTCCTGTTCTTAAGTGTTTCTTAAGAATGGTTTGAACTTCACTACTGTTCTTGATAACCTTCTGATTAGACAAAACTGACTTCTTGCTTCCCTTTATATTTTTCTTGTTCAATAAAACTGAGACCTCTTGATTTTTCCTTTTCTTGCTAGAAGATTTTTTGAGCTTCCTCTTTTGTATGGCATCTTGAAATAACTGAGAGATGCTAAGTGAGACACCTTTCCCATTTCCACTTTTCTCCTGAAAAGGAAAAGATCACCCTGCTTGTAAATGTAGTTTTAGGCTTTTAGAACAGCAGTGTACCACATAACATGTCCAAATGCGGCATAATCGAAGTGTGAATACTGACATACATTCAATACAGATGTTAGTTTTTTAAAATTTGTTCATAGATATACTACTATGCTTCTTATTCTGTTTCAAGGAACTGGATCCACCTAGTTCCTCACAGTACATCGCTATGCTATTTCAGGAGATGATGCATGTATACAACTACAATCTTTTGGTCCACAGTAGGCATTACCAATTCCATTTGCCGCATCCAAATGGTTAATCAACCATATCACATGAATACCATTCAGTTAGCATTTGAAACAACGAGGGTAAGCATGTCTATCACGATCCAGAAAAAAGACATGAAATAACCGAACAAAGAAAGAAACTGTCCTCTTTCTTTCTTACAACATATGAAAACAGCCAGGTGTATGCTGTTTGTTTCCTAATCATGTTTTACATTTCAACGTTTCGCAACACAGTTGGGTAGTTGGTTGCACCTAGTATATAATGTACTTGATCCAGGTATGAATATCCAGCTTGGCTCATTAGTGGTTTATCACGAGCAAGCACAGATGACCATACGAGCAAGTACGGACCTACATAACGATTACTGTAAGATCACATTCAACACAAATCGACATCTAACTCTCGATTGCAAATTCTCAATACAAGCTTCCTTTTTTTAAGAGGAAACACCCGAAGGCATTTCAGATCAGATTCATGTTAAGGAAACAATTACAAGGACGAGAGCAGTCATCGCTGCAAAAGTTAGAAACAACCAACCACCACTACACCGCAAACACCTAAGAAACTCCAATCGCCTTGTGGCTTTTGAAGACCGCAACTGAAGCACACCCCTAGAGTCAACGTCGATCAAACATCGGCAGCGCCACGACCCAAGCTTCCCGGCGCTCTGACCCGGCGCCACAACTCCTGAAAAGCCTGGACGACGACACCGAACAAACCACCCTGCACACCAAGCAAAACGAAGGTCCGTCATCATCCTCAACCAGATCTGACATAGCCACTGGTGTTGCCAACACTTCCAACATGCCTCTACTGACCAACGGAATATCGAGAAAGTCACTGGGAGAAGCACGAACATAACCAAACTCCTGACACGCTGCCCAATTGATCCGGCTGTCCAGATTCATAGGACCACGACCCCATAAGCCTGCCACCGGCATCTGAGCAAAAACCGTCAGGACGGGGAGGAGGCCGGAGGGACTACATTGCTGCAATGCAGCCGCCACTGCACATCAGTTCTAATACACGCCTACAGACCTAACGAAAAAATGTACACATTGGACGAACATGAGTTCCCTCCGCCTCCCTGCACCTGGATGAGGGGAATGGCCGTCTTGCCAGAGAGAGAGAGAGAGAGGAAACCCTAGCCGCCTTTTGGGGGGAGGGGAGAAAAACGATCTACTCAACAGAAGCTTCCTGGCAGGCCATTATCCTGGATCCACATTCTATTGCTTGCAAAAACACTTCTTCCACCATGACTACATACATCGATTGCATCCAGAGCTCGCACAAACTTCGCAGATGCCGGAAAACCAGAGGCAAAACATTCTACACACCTATACATCCTACCAAATCTGCTACTAGCACAAACACATTCCAGATCCAGGTAATGCAAATGTAAGTACTGCAACGTATATACAAGAAATACCGTACCTTTTTCGTCGCAGCAACCTCGGTGGGCGCCTTGTCCTTCTTGAACCCCTTCTTGGCCAAAACCCCGGCCTTGTCGAGCTTCCTCCTGACCCTCCTCCCGTCGCCTCCATCCGCGGCGACCCGCGGCACGGCGGCGAAGAGCTCGACGACGGACCGCTTCCGGCGCATGGCCGCCTTCCTGCGCTCCTCCTCCCCGTCCTCCTCCGCCAGCTCCTTGGCCAGCGCCGCCTCGTCCGCCCACCACCGGAACCGGCGCACCTCTATCGGCGGCAGCGGGCCCGCCGCGCCGCCCAGCGGCCAGCACCTGCCGCCCTCGTCCGCCGCGCCCGCCCGCGCCCGCGCCGCGAACCCCCTTATACCAAACAAAACCAAGAAAATGCCGCGGCGTCAGTAAGAGCGGCGCAATGCGGAGGGAGGCAGAAAAGGTTTAGTCTTGCGGTGAGAGTTGGGTCGTACCGGATCGAGAAGGGCGGGGCGCCGCCGCCGCTGCCGGTGGCGGCCATGGCGGGAGGGCTCCCTGGTCTTGCTCCCCTTTGCTCGGTCGCTTTTACTACCCTGCTCTGTTTCCCGCGGCCGTGGTGAGCCTCGGCGGGGGTGACGAGACAGTGGAGTGCAGAGGAAAGCGACGGGGAGGGACCCGAGGAGCCGCGCAGTGGCAGTGTGAGACGAGAGCGTCGCGATATTGATGAGTACGGCGGTGCACCGAGCGGCATGGTAGTAGTACAAAATAAGAGTCAAAAAAGCTTCAATCTTTTCCCCTCACGTGCCATGTTTTGAGCTCTGATAGACTGTGGTTTTTACATGAACAGATGCTACAATGGAGCAAAGATACGGCCATGCCATGGAAATGCAGACGCGCTCGGGCGATCTCGCAGTGGTAGTAATGACTGATTGACCGTGCAGCGGTGGAGGCGAGGCCTGCATAGCACGGGAAGTTACTGCAGACGGGACGGAGCGGGTTAAACCGTGAAGGCGTTAAATGCATGTGTCCACGTTGTGCAGGTTTTTTTTTTTTTTGTCAAACGTTGTGCAGGTTTCACTATATAGTGCTTGGGTCAAACACTCGACAGAACATACCCGTTGTACTCCACCATCAAACAGATTTATGCAAGAGAACAGATCATGTAAGCCAGGGTCTCAGGTGGCCACCGGAGCTGATTATATCGATCTACGACCAACAAGGAATCAGATTGTAGGTTCGATGCCTAGAGGATATTTCCATCCTCAACAATAGGTGGTACCCCTGTTCCCGTGATTGTTAGCGTTTGACCAACAAGTAATCTTTTGTGTGATTTATGCAATACAATCATAACACAAAGGTGCTTATGAAAGCGAACCCGGTGACACAAATTTCATGTCATATGACCTCGTATTCATGGAGCAATTGTTGCTCAAAAACTTGTCGTAATGTAGTAATAAAATATGTCTTACTATTAGGAACGGGCGGGACTATGTGATTGACTTAGACTAGTCACAATGGGGAGTAACATAGGAGTAACATCAGTGCCACATAGGCTAGTTGGAACGGTGGTTTTTTTCAAGGATATGCCTATATCAAGGTTCATAGAAGAAGGGCCAAGCGGCCAAGATTACAACGCAGCCAGGAACGTTGGGCGTGTGAATGACTATGGGAAGAGGTATTCAGGGAGCTCATGGGCTCGATCCATGTTAACTTGATGTGCCTCGTGGAAACAAAAATGGTTGTAATGAATAATTTCATGGTCCTGCAGTGTCCTTTGACGATTATGCTTATTAGGGGGGACTAGGAGCTCGGCCGACCGCTCTCCTCTCTCGCTACAGTAGCCAGAGAGGCGATTTTTGAGCTTTCCCCGTCCATCCACCTCGCTCGCCGGCGATCCGTGGGATCCTCCCCTCTCCGGCGTCGCTCCGGCGGCGGGAGGGTGGGGGATCCCCGGATCCCGGCCTGTACATAGTGTAGGGTGCGGTAGGGATCCCGTCGGCGGCGTCGTGGAGGTGGCGATGGCGTCGGTGGCTAGGTGGGGGTCGGCGCGTTCCCCTTCTGCGGCGGCGCTCCTCGGAGCTCCGGCGTGGCGCGCGCGGCTTTTGGTGGCCGGAGATCTCCGGATCTGCCGGTTTCCCTCTGGATCTTCCTCCTCCTTGCCGGCCGGCGGGGAGGTCGGCCTCCACGCGGTGGAGCTACGAGGGAGGACCCGGAGGCTGGAACTCAGGGCTGGGCGAGCCTCACGGCTTCTGCCAGCGCTGGGGACGAAGACGGTTGCGGCAAGGCGGTGGTGCTGGAGAGGGAGGGTGCTCGCCGTGCACGTTCATCGGCTGAAGCTCCGCCGCTGCGCGGCGGACGGGCTCTGCGGCGCTCTACAAGGTAGGAGGTGCCCTCAGGCAGTGGTTAGAAGGTGGTCGTCGGTCTTCGTCTTCATCGCCGGCGATGTTGCTGTTGCTCGTTCTTGCTCTGTTCCCCTGCGTCGGATTTCTGTTCGTTTTGTACTTCATCGTTGTATGTAGTACAATCTGGTGTACGCAGGGCTTTCAAAAAAAGAAGACTAGGGGGGAATTCGGCTTGCGATGGTGTTTATGGATTATTGATTGACTGACATGAGCATGGATTATTTTTATCTCTGAAGCTGAAGTTCATTCCCATGATGGCAAATCTTGGTGGATTATGGTAGTGTAAGGACCACAACGTACAAATAAATACATCTAATTTTTTATCTGAGCTCGCGGAGCGTTGAACCTTGTGCCTCAGAACATGGCTCTTAGAGGACGCGCTGTGGCGCGTTGGTCAGGTTCGGCAGTGGCCAACCGACCGGCCCGAGCTCGACTCCCAGCGGGAGCGAGTTTCGGGTGCCTCACCCGTGTGACACTGTTCACGTGAACAGTGTTCACTGTGAACAGTGTTGCCCTGAGCCATTTCCACCGCGGTTCGACACTGGTATTGTGGTGTGCCCACCACCGCAGGGTTTTCCGGAAGATCTAGGCTCGCGGAAGGCTTATAGTCTGGTTAGGTCTAGCTTGCGCACAGGTGGCGTGTGTGTGGTGTTGTGTGTGTGGAGTGCGTTGTGCGTGAGTTCAGATACTACAGATGTACTAAGTCTTGGAAATCTCAAAAAAAAAAAAAAAAACATGGCTCTTAATAGGTCATTTCAACATGATACTTATGGCATGTGAGAAGAATAACTTAAACCTAGACGGGTTGACCATGTCCAGCGTCAAAGAATTGGTGAACAATCACAAATTAGAAGAGATTTGTATGCTTGGACCCATCTACACTTGGAGCAATGAGAAAGAAAGACCCACGATGACGAAGATTGATAGACCACTCTCCTCGAAGGATTGGGAACTAAACAAGCATGATTGTGTCCTGCAGGCCCTATCCTCCCCGGTTTTTTGACCATGCACTAATGAACCACTCTTTGAACGCGGCATTCAGGTCGAAGAAATGGTTTAGATTTGAGCTCTTTTTGGCGAAACTCTCGGATTTTGAGGAGGCGGTGAATGAAGGATGTGTTTTTATCCTGTTATCGTGGATCCCTTCAAACCTGTTGACGCCCTGCTTAGAATTATGGCAACACATATGCAAGCTTGGGGACAACGTAGGATTGGAAACATCAATCTTTGCAATTTTTAATATTGTCATTCTAAGATTTGATGTGGCACAAGAGTCAAGTGAGCTCTCTCCCTAGGAATCATGGTTGCCAAGGACTCTCAAGCTAAAACTCTTGCGATTCTCCTCGCTTGAGCACATGCAACATCGCTAAGCTTAGATGTAACATCCCAATTTTTCAAATCTGGATGTCATATCGCATCATGCAGGGGACACAGCAAGGCAGAGCCAGCCGTGGGTAACGAGTGGAGCCTGAGCAGAGAATCCCGTCCAAGTCCGGCGAGTCGCCGTCAGCACGCCCCCTCCGCCGACCATCCGGCGAGTGGCAGCGGTCGCTCTGCGTCGTCGTATCCAGAGAAAGAATCAGGGGACGAGGACTTACTAGACGAATCCCGCGGCGCCTTTATTCCACGCGCAGGCCGGCGGAGAACATCCCAGCGCGAGGCACGTACGTGTGTGGATGGAAGATGGATAGGGAAGAACAACAATAATTTGCAGCAGCAGCACCCTACGATAGCCTGGAAGGCATGAGGAAAATCACCATCAAATCACACAGAAAACCTACACAAGTTGCTTGAAAAATTCACAGATCAAGGGAGATTTTGGTGACCTTGTTCTAGTGGCAAGTATACAAACACCATAAGCTCGCAGGATCGGATTACTCCATCCAGACATTAAGGAAACAGACCTGCTACACGACTAAAAGCAGAGTGCACGAGAAGGGTAATGTTCAGTTTAGAGACCTGGAACCCCCGCGTCGATCGGGAGAAAATGATCATTCTGATACAAGCATCCAAGTTACACAACAAGTACGTATCCCTCTCAAATTGGAGATAAAGATGTATTATAGGCAGCATCTAATCTAACAATAGTAGCTGCCTCCCGGCGATGCTGTCGAAGACGGCGGCGGCGGCTTCGTCTGTTTGGAGTTGTTTGGTCTCCCCCTCCTTTCCCCGTTCCGGCTGTGATGCCGGGGAGGTAGTGGAGTTCCGTCGGGCGTGGATCTGCGCATCTGCTCTTCTGGCCGGCCTCGGCGGCGAGGGGAGGAGCGGGTGGGGGTCGGCTTCCCGTTTTGCTTGCAGGTGGTTCTGGTGGGAGTCTTCGTCGACGTTTCAGCTCCGGCCGGCCGTGGTGGCGAGGGGAGCTGCGTCCGGAGGTGGTGAGGGGCTCGTGGCGGTGGAGCTAGGCGGCGCGCTGCCGGCTGGAAGAAGGGCGGGAGCGGGAAGGGACGGCCGCGGCCGTGCTCGTTCATCGGCGTTCGGATCCGTCCTCCTGAGGCGGACAGCTCTTGCGGCCGTCTACAACAAGGTGGAGCGGCGTCCTCTTCTTCGCGGCGTGTGGTACGGCGGCGGCGCCGCTGTCTAGCTTCTTGGGGAAAGTTTGTGGATCTGGTTGTGATCTCTCTGGAAGCTCGGGGGGCTCCGTGCAAATTTCTGGGTTCTTTTGTTCTTTCTTTGTTTCTGTTGGACCTAGCTGTAATTTGTACTGAGTTTCCTATTTTATAAATCAGATCCTCCTCAAAAAAAAAAAGAAAGTCTCATATAGAAGAGAGAGCAACCTAACCTGCCTGTGAGCCAGGTGCCAGAATGGAGTATTTATCCATGTCATGCAATGACTCCCACATTGAAAGATGCCCGAATTCCACGAAAATAATTACACACATATGGCAATGATAGATATGAAACCTATGCTGGTGATCTCCCACATATTGAAGCCTACATTCAAATCTTATAGTCACCCTAACACAAAATTTAGATCCATGAATAAGTAATAGAAACAACATAAATTATGTAAGTTTGAGATAGTTATATATTCATACTACGTTTTCCCTAACCTAATAAAAAAATAAAGGTTAAAGGGTAAAAGTTGGGCTAGCAAAATGTACAACATAATACAGCTAGCTTCAGAACTAAAAGGTGAATACTGCCCTCTCAATAAAGATACAAGAAAGATAGAAGGAATACTTGTCCATTTCCTATTCCCACTTGTCAAATGATTACCCTAAGCTATAAGAAATATGAGTTTTCAGAAGGGGAAAAGATATGTTAATGCTGTGCAAGTGCATTCCATGCCAACAGTAAAACAGTATCAGCAGATATCTCAAAACGCACAAGGTAAAATACTTATACCACTAAACATGCAGTTGGAATGATGAACCCAAGCAAAGTGAGGTAGGCAAGCACATCAAGTGCACCTACATGTTCAGCACCACTACATCGTTAGATTCAGAAATATGGCACACATTATTTCTGAAGAGGTTGTGTCCAAAGGAACAACTGGTTGAGCTAACAATTGCTCAGTCACAGGTCACAGGCTTGTTTTGGTACACCCCAACAACGCTAATAATCGGATGGCTTAAGCATGAGCGTCGAAATATCTACTGGCTGGCTAGTCCATCAAGTTGAGGATCTAATCGACAAATATCAAGGACGTCACGTGTATACAGGTGACGCACGACATGACGCTAGTATCAAAACTTTTGAAAGGTGAATAAGACAACCCTCATCGCGCAGTACAAGTAGTTCACGCATCGACACTATTTCTTCAGGTCCGTAGAGAGCTAGGTTAACAGAATAACAGACAAGGCTGTTAACTGGTAGTTATCTATATGTCGGCAGCGAATCCCTTGGTTGTGGCCCATGTTATACAAGATGTGTTGGATCCATTTACATCAACTGTTCCACTCAGAATTGCCTACAACAATAGGCTAGTTGTGGCAGGTGCTGAGCTAAGGCCATCTGCAGTTGTAAGCAAGCCGCGAGTTGACATCGGTGGCAATGACATGAGAGTTCTCTACACCCTGGTAAGCTTCTAACTGTATTAGTGGACAGTACACACCCATTCTGTGGTTATTGAACTGTTTTACATGGTTCACTAGTACAATCGTGAAGGAATTCCACAGAAACAGAATGTCTCATAGATGATTAATTTATTCCTAGCAAACTGAAACAAATCACATGTTAACTTGTTTGAGTTTATCTTTGCCTTTTGAAGATACTGGTGGATCCAGACGCCCCAAGCCCAAGTCACCCGTCACTAAGGGAGTACTTGCACTGGTAAATTAAATGCAAAATGTTCTTATTCTCACCAATATGATTTCAAACCCTCCACCCATTTGTGTTCTGCCCCCGACACTTTTGATATGCTTCCTACATAATTTGCTCTTATTATAATATATCTCCACTCCTATGTAGGATGGTGGCAGACATTCCAGGAACAACTGGTATCAGCTTTGGTATGATCTCATGCACAACAATTTGTTCCATGTAATTTTTTTTAGCTGAATTTTGACGATGTGGAAATTAGGCTCTGTTAAGTTCTTTCCCTCAAGCCTTTTGACTACCGTAGAATTAACAGACTCATACAAGTTACTTCCAATTTAGCACATCATTAACCCTGCATATCTTAAAGCTAAACAAAAGGTAACTATGAACAGCGTAAAATGACATGCATATGGTTTGGAATTAAAAGGGGAACTTTAAGACAATACGGCGTAGAGAAACAAGGACTCTTAAATAATGGTATAGTTACGGATAGCCACTTCCTATTTATTGTTTACACTCAATATATTTTCACATGTACAAAAACAAAATTCATGCAACCAATTAATCGTTCGGCCTTATACTGTTTTACAGAGTTTTGACATATATGGTTCTGCTTGCAACTAACATATATAGCAGAAATGAGGGGTAGGTGAAGATTATATAACAAGACTTCTATTTGCCTAGAACTAAAGAGTAAACTATGTTGCAGATAACTGACTAGATGTTTCCGCCCAACTGAATACTCTTTAAATTTTTAACTAATTAATACTAGGGTGCTTTTGCAGGCCAAGAGCTTGTGGTTTATGAAAAACCAGATCCTAGATCAGGTATCCACCGGATGGTATTTGTGCTGCTCCAGCAACTAGGTAGGGGGACCGTTTTTGCGCCACACATGCGACAGAACTTCAGCTGCAGGAGCTTTGCGCGTGAGCACCACCTCAACATTGTGGCTGCCACATATTTCAATTGTCAAAGGGAAGGTGGATCAGGCGGAAGAAGGTTTAGGCCAGAAAGTTCTCAAGGGGAATAGACTAGATACTACAGAGTACAAACCATTGTATGGCGTACTGTAGTGTGGCATCACGAATAATGTGCACTATATAGAATGCCCTGTATCATCTATAAATGCAGGCATTATATGCATCCTCAGCTACGATGAGCTTGACGGGATATATCTCAGTTATTAGTTAATCATCTGATCATGTAAAGTATTCTTGAGGGAACACCCAAGACATAAACTCGGGTTTTTACAATATTAGTTAACCTCAGCTCAAATCTAGTTCTAAACATCTGTTTTGCACTTCAATAGGTTTTATTTAATAAAATCAACATTCGAAACCATCAAAATTATTTTTGACATAAAACCCAAGATTTTTTATTTGAAGAGAATTATCGGCCATCTTTGTATTAAGGCCCACAAGTGGAAGGTAAGCCCAAGATAGATTCAGTGTTTACATTATTACTCCTTATTCAAAGCAAAAGGGCTACTGGAGATGAAGATGAAGAACTTACAAAACTTAAACTTAATGTTACAAGACCGCAGGGGCAGTCACAAACTTACAGCAGAAGGATCATCAGCAGGAAACTGATCACTTCTTCTCAAGGTTGCATACCTCCACCAGTTCCCAGGATTCCAAGCTTTTATCCTCTGTATCAGTTCTATAAAGTGCGAGCTCCGAGATCTCAAACTGTAGTCCAGATAGTTCAATGTCCATCTCCTCTACCTTCTTCCTTGCTGCTTCCTTCTCCTCGTCTGTCAGGTCTCCATACAAGAGGCTAACATGTGGCATGTATGCTGCGATTGTGTGAATCCAGGAATCAGTTGTTATCACTCATTAACTTGTTATATTTCAGAATCAGAAACAAAATACAGGTACTACACTTACGGTTTGATCTCTGATACCCAAAGTGGGCGCAGAAGTGGTCGCTTGTCTGGATCACCTGCAGGATTCAGATAGTGAGATGTGAGCAGAGCAAACAATTGGGGAAAACTGAAGACATATTATACAGACATCACAAACATAACATAGAAACGCTGAGCAAATCGCAGCTCGGCACACATCAACCTCTCGATTCGCACTTGCGGAAGTAGGAAATCGCTGGGAGGAGAGTAGGAAATGAGCCGGGCTAACCTCGGGGGTGGGTTGGAGGGTGAGGTAGACGCACTGGTAGAAGAAGTCGCCGCGGGCGACGCCGGTGACGCGGGCGGTGTAGGGGCCGACGCCGGAGTCCGCGGCGGCGCGGAGCGCTTGGATTGCCGCGGAACGGCGCAGGGTGACGGCGCCGACGACGGTGGCGTGGGGCTCGAAGATTGGGCCACCGTGCGCGGCGCGGAGGCCGGCCATGAGCCCGCGGAAGCGGTCGCGGACGTGCTCCGGTGGGAGGGCCCACACGGAGTACACCTCCTCCGGCGACTGGTCGGCGGGGTCCATGCGGGCTGCGGGGTGGTAGTCGGGGGTCAAAGTGGCGGGTCGGTGAAATGGGGAGCGGGGAGCGGAATATGATTTGGTGAGGAGATCATGAGATGATCACTGGGGATTAATGGAGAGCCGAGCCGGTGCTGCAATTTGATTTCTACGGTGCGCTATCCACCGATGAGACACTGACAGTGGGGTCCCGGATTTCGAATGGAGTTGCCGGGACCACTGTCAGAGGGAAGGGCCAAGCACGCCGACTAGGATCAGAAGTGTTAGCAAACTATAAGCTCGATTCATGCTGGAATGATACATTAATATAGTCGAGATCTAAATCTTGCGGGATGCCATCTAAGAAGTTTTAAAAAATGACTTGGCTAGGTCTCGGTTGACCTAACAAGGCAGCGATCATTCCTTTTTTAACTTAGCTTGAGCGACTCCGCACACACCATCGGTCTAACCGCTGTCCTTCCTATATGTGGCTGGCGCTGCCGTGACACCTCACCCTCCCATCACGTCTTGAGCTCTTCCTCCATCAGTTCACCGCCACCCCGGTTATCCCTCTAAATTCAGCAAGGGGTCACATCTCTCTCAACTCGCAAAATCGTAAAAAATTACTCATTTGCATAGGATGCGAGATGAACAAGCTGAGGTATTGATTAATAAACTGCACACTTGTATGGCCACTTGTGGATAGAATAGAATCAGGCTCAAGCCAATGCAGCAGTGGGTTTAGAGGCTTGATAATTATTATAACCTTAGTGTTTGCTGGCCGATAAAGTGGAGTATATTTTATAAATAAAGGGTTGTTCCCGACCTAATCACCGTGTTGCATCCGCTTCATTCCTCATGCTTCAGGTCGGGCCTTGAGCTCGGCACGTAGTTCGCAGTAATTTTGGCCCCGGTTAGAAAGTCAGTTAAACCAGCCTGTGAAAACTAGCAGACGGGTTAGAATCTAACCTATCGTGTTGTGATTTTTTAGGGGCCTTAGTGTGGAAACAACCTGTTTGGACATTTTCTTTCAACCCCGAAGTGGAGAACTACGAGAAAGTATCCAGTGGAAACCAATTTAAGTGGAAAACGGTGAGAACCACGAAAAAATCATGTTTAAAAGTTTTAAAATTTTATTAACAAAAATACATTACGTTGGGAGGGTAGGATTTTATAGACATGCAAATTTGCAAGTTGAAACTCAAACATGTTTAGAAACTATGAAAGTGACAAATTCAACAATGAATAGTAGCAGCGTTACTATTCATTGTTGAATTTGTCATTTTCATAACTTCTATACAAATATGATTTAAACATATGAATTTACATTTCTATAGAACTCTACCTGCCCAACGTAATGCCTTTTTGTTGATAATATTTAAAAATTTAAACCTGATATTTTCATGGTTTGCAATGATTTCCATTAAAAGTTGGTTTCCACTCGATATTCTCTCGTGAACTACAATGAACTACTAATTACGAATTGGGATTGATTAGTGCATTTCCCACACCAAGGCACACCGTACCTGGCCCCCTTCTATCCACCGTGGTTGTCCATCCAACAGATTAAACTGACCAAAAAAGTGAGCTCAAAACTCAAACATTTTAGAAATTTTTCCCGTAAATCGTATACTCCGTTGTGTATTCTGAGAAAATTTCATGTCATTTGGATTACCCGTTTATGATTTGCTACTTTTTAAAATTAAAATACAAAAACTATTCGGTGATAAACCAATTATCCAAATGACACGAAATTTTATCAAATACATAACGGACGATATACTTCTTACTGGAATTTTTCAATTTTTTTTATTAAAATGATCGAGTTTCGAGTTTAATTTTTGAATCAGTCTTGATTTGGATGAAAAATAGTAAATGGGAATTCTATATCTAAACATTCTTACATTTTTTTATGAAAATTAGTAAATGAGAATTCTACATCTAAACATTCTCGATTATCTTCTTCTTACCTATAATTGAAGCAGCAAATAAATAGGAATTCGAGTGCTAAAGAAACACCTAAGTACTTGTTAGCGGTACATTTTTGTTCGATAGTATATGTTTTCTCACAATTATTTTGATAAAAACAGTTTTCTAAAAGTTGTGTGAGCATTGTTTTCTTATGGTAAAAAATAACGGTTTTGCTAATTTCCACTCGGATGAGAATTAACTTAATTCCGGATCAACTCTCACACCGTTGGATTCCATCGTGATTCAAGATTTTTCAAGTTACACATGTGTTTTAACAAAGAAAAATGCACCTTATCGTTGGATTGCTTCGTGATTCATGCTAGTCATATGTTGCAATTTGGTTTCAAGTGAGAAAAATGCTCAAAACCATTCGATTTCTTCGTGATTCGTGTTAGTCATGAGTTGTAACATGGGTTGTAGTTGAGATTCGATGACGCCATATGACTAAGAAATTAAGGTAATTCTCAGTCAATTGAGAATTACTCCCTAAAAATATGTGAAAAAGAGGTTGGCAGCTCAAAACAGAAATCCGGGCTAGCATACACTGTTGTCCACTGCCCAAGCGCCATACTCATTGTTTTATTGTATAACTCTTCTCATGGGTGTCTTACTAAAAAACAAATGGTTTTCGAATAGTGTTGATATATATTGGTGTTGTGCCGTTAGACAACACCATCATTTGTTTGTTTGGATAACTAAGTCGGGTCTTGTTCCTCTCTCACACAATCTCTCTCCCCCTTCTTTTCAGAGTTGACTATGTGCCCCGGTCCCTCTCTCCTCCTCCTCTCCTCCAGTGGCTCTACTGGCCGTAGTGGGGATGGGAGGGGTGGTCAGGCTTCCCCTATGTATAAAATAGTACTTGATCTAGCTAGCTTAGCTTTGCCTCCTCCGTATGTGTGTTGGCGTCATGCCGTGCTTCTCTGTTGAGACACTTGGTATTTCCATTTGTTTAGAAGCTCATTGAGTTGGCGTTGTTGTTGCTGGTGTCAACGGCTTCTGTTGAGAGAGCTTTCTCGGGAATGAAAATTATCAAGTCTAAATTGCGCAACAAGATAAATGATGATTGGTTTAATCACTTGATGGTATGCTACACCGAGCGGGAGATATTTAAATCACTTGATGATGTTGTTCTTATTCGACGGTTTCAAGCCTTCAAGAATCATAAAGGGATTTTACCGAGGCGTTATTACTATTTGAAGGATACGTGTCATATATCCTAATGTGAGAAAGTATATACAACTCTTTGAATTACTAGTTCTTACTCTGTTTTTAACATTGCAGGTTCTGTTTCAAGTGTTTGAATGGACATTTGGATATCTAGACTTTTACTTGTGAGATGTGACTCGTATGGTCCAGTGAGGTATTACTATCATACTTAATTTCAGCTTTTGTGCTTACAAACTATTATTATGAATGTACGATTGTCCAATTTAGTATTTAGATTATATGTATCGAAATATGTGGTTGACATTCTCGATTTTTTGCTTAGCTTATGGTCCGCCTAGGCTCCTATTTTTTCCTACCTCCGCCACTGTAGCCCACCACAAGTCTGGGCCAGCGGCCAGCATGTGGTGTCCACACTGCCGAAGCGGTTGACGCAGAGAAGCAGCTCCCTTCTCCCGTCTGCACCTGAAGATATTTTTTTCCTCTGCCCGCCTCCTACTAACGGCCTCAATCAAGCACGTCATCTGCCTGACCCCCTGTACGTGACCGTGAGCCATTCATGGATCAACGTCGGGCCGTCACACTCCTTCATTGGCCATTTGCGACACGGCCAGCTACTGATATCAGATCATCGCACCACCGGACACGGAGCCATCGGAACTCTGCAACTTCCTGCCGTCTTTCGGATAGACAACAGACATGGCTGCGAGCGTGGGAGCGACGATGGAGGAGCCGCCGGCGGTGGCCGCCACCTTCAGCGAGGAGCAGGAGGCGCTGGTGCTGCGCGCGTGGGACGCCATGAAGGGGGACTCCGCCGCCATCGCGCTCAAGTTTTTCCTCAGGTATATATAGTAGGGAATATTCATATATGCAGGCCATGAAGGATTGGGATTTGTAGAATTAACTGGCGCTCATATTGCAGCATTTCGTTTCATGCATGTACAAATCATTTGCAGTCTCTTCTGTTCGATAAAAATGAACTTTGTTCAAGTAGGTCATGTAGAATCTCCGGTAACAATAGTACAAGGAAAACGGATATATTTTCTTCTTGATTTGCGGGCAACACGTGGACGATCAGACAAAAATCTTCGTTGAATTATTAGGATAGCTTGCCTTCTCTCGTATCAGAAGTTTGTGCCCCGCTCACGCATCCAAGGGCCGTCCCCAGAAAATATCGTGAGCTCATCTCCTCGAGCCGACAGAGAGCCACCCTGCCACACCAGCCTTGCCTAGTAGTACTATAAACGAACACAATTCATACTCGTCGACGATCACACGCACACACAATCGAAAAAACACTTTCAGAACAGCAGATAGAGTCAATGGGGTTCAGTGAGGCACAGGAGGAGCTGGTCCTACGCTCATGGAAAGCCATGAAGCCAGACTCCGAATCCATCGCTCTCAAGTTCTTCCTCAGGTGTCATTTTACTTGCATTGCTGAAGAAAAACAATTTTTCTCAATGGAGAATGCATGCATTAGCCCCACGAATTTTCTCTGATGACTAAACTAACGCGCCTTGCATTTTGTCTCTTTGGTACAAAAGGATCTTCGAGATCGCGCCGGCGGCGAAGCCGATGTTCCCGTTCCTGCGTGACGCCGGCGACGACGCGCCCCTGGAGAGCCACCCGAAGCTCAAGGCCCACGCCGTGACTGTCTTCGTCATGGCCTGTGAGTCGGCAACGCAGCTGAGGAAGACCGGCGACGTCAAGGTGAGGGAGGCCACGCTGAGGCGGCTCGGCGCCACCCACGTGAAGGCCGGCGTCGCCGACGCGCACTTCGAGGTGGTCAAGACGGCGCTGCTGGACACCATCGAGGGCTCCGTCCCGGAGATGTGGACGCCCGAGATGAAGGGCGCCTGGGAGGAGGCATACGACCAGCTCGTGGCCGCCATCAAGGAGGAGATGAAGCTCGCTGCCTCGGCTTCGGCTTGATGCGTGCATTGCACGGGGTGCTCTGCTGCCGTGCGATGTGCTGCTTACACTGGATTGTATTGCCGATGGAATGCTGCGGGTTTAATATAAGCTAATTTGGATCTGCTGCTAGCTACTTGATAAATTAACAATCCAGTTTGTCAATCGTAGTTGTGATTATGCTTTCATAAAAAGCAGGGCGTGTACGCCTTTTCTACAAAAATCGTAGTTGACGTCCAAAGAAAAGAAAGCAATCCTGCAAAATTTGTTAAAATATTCTGTATCCAGGAGCTTTTTATATACATTTAATTCCGACTCGAGTTTTTATACATTTGATTCTGACTCTGTATTGTAGATCAGCCCACAAAATGGAAAAACAAGAGTGAGGTGCATGCAAAGTTATAAACATAACTACACATAGCTCTACAAGAACCAACTCACCACCAAGCCAATGTGCTATGAATGAAAAAACCCCACATTTTGGGTGGCCCATTAACATTTTATTTTGGATGCTTAGGCCCATTAACATTGTAAAGTAAAATTGCGTTCGATCAATTTTGAAAACAGCTTAATAACAGAAAATATATATGTATTTTTCAAAATGAAAATGTTCACATATTTGAACAAAAACATTCATGTCTCCGAAAAGATGTTCCTACATGTGAAAAGAAATGTTGTACATACCACAGAGATGCCCACGGTGTATGATAAA
This sequence comes from Poa pratensis, assembly GCA_947311845.1. NCBI lineage: Eukaryota > Viridiplantae > Streptophyta > Magnoliopsida > Poales > Poaceae > Poa > Poa pratensis. The sequence continues at coordinate 15,435,211 of CAMZMU010000037.1, forward strand.
TTGTTCATTTCTTTCAGAAATAAAATGTATGTGTGTCAACATATACTCCACATTAAATATATTTTAACAAATAAAATTACTACTAAATAAAAAAAATATAAGGAAAATAGAGAAGTAGAAATGAAAAAGTGAAATAAAAATGTTCATGTCTTACAAAAAACTTATGTAGTTACCAAAAAAGTACAGGAAAATTGAAATTTAAAGAAAATATAAATTTATCTATATTACAAAAAGGAAAATGAAATAAATAGAAAAAGGAGAGAAACGAATATTAACAGAAAAGGAGATCTAGAAGCAAAAGTAAACTAATAAAATAAAATAGTAGCATAAATCTAGAAATAAATGAAAAGAAATTAGGATAATAAAAGAAAAAGAAAAAAGAAGCAGAAGAAGGGTTAAATGGGCCAGCTAATGTGCTCGTGCGGGTGTGCGCGACATCGTTCTTCATCAATGGTCTCGTGTTTAATGTTTTTTTGCTCCCGTCTTCTTGCAGGACGTCGCAACAAAACATTTGGTAGGCTACTTCTGCTTGGCGAGGGTTTGTTTTTGTCGTCATGACCTTTTTTTACTATCTTATGCATCCCCTAAAAACGTTTAACTCCTCGTTTTAAAGAGTTAACAACACCTAACCAAACTTTTAAAGGTTTAGGGTAGCAAACAAAATTAGGAGATGCCCCTAAAATGAGCTCAACTCTCTAAAATATACTTGTTGGCGCCTCTCCAGAAAATAAATTTCAGGCCACCTCTCCCACGCAAGACGTCACCACTTGCCGCCACCGCCGCCCAATCTAGCAGTCGCCCCCACTGATTCCGGCCAGAATCGAACCGGAAGCTCTTCCGCAACCATGTCGACCACCGCAGTCGACGCGATGTTGCCGAAATCGACATCAACTTGCCCTCTCCTGGCTCCAATCGGCAGCAAGCCGACAGAGGCCATGAAGGTGCTCGCATAGGAGGAGGCAAAGAAGAAAGCGGTCCCGGTGACGACGGCTCGTCTTCCACTTACTCCGTCTGACGAGAAACCGACAAATGCCATGTAGGCGCTCGCCGAGGAGGAGGCGAAGAAGAAGAAGGTGGCGTCGACACCGCCGGTGTCGCCGTATCGGCATCTTGGATAGGAGACGGGGTCCTGCTAGCCGAGGGTGAACGTAGGGCAAGAAGGTGGACGTCGTCAAGGTCGGGATTGTACACGGCGGTTTACCCAGCTTCAGGCACCACGGCGGTGGCGGTGCCCTACGTGCTGCTATAACTCACTATAAGGCAATATCGCCGTGAACAGGTTACAATGAGTGGTTGTGTATCTAAGAGTTGCCCTAAAGGCGTCCCGAGGTCCAGCTTATATAGGCGGCTGGACCTAGGGTTACAAGGTGAATACGTATCCAGCAAGTATACGGAGTCCTAAACCTAGCCGGCAAGTATGCCGCCTTCCGTCTTGGTCTTGGTGGCTTCATGGGCTTCAGTCTTGGGCCTCCTCCTTGCCGGCATCCGCCTTCCTTGGTCGTCAGCTATCTGGGCCGCCCGGTAGGCAAAGCCTTCACCACCACTGCGGGCCACCCTGGACTAGCCGGATTGATCCATGCTGGTGATACCCCTAGTAGGTATATCCCCAACATTAGCCCCTGGGAGGGTTCGAGTTCTTCAGGCGCCGTCTTCTTTGTCGGCAACGTCCGCCTTGTCTTGTAAGCGTCTGAAGAGCTTGAAGCATTCCATAGTTGAAAGTAAGCGGCGGTCCGCCTAAAGTAGTCGGACAACTTGCCGCCATCATGGGAAAGACGGCCTGACCATTGTCAGGAATCTTCCTGGCACCAGTCTTGTCAATTGACTGGCCGTCAAATGTTGACGGATGACGCCATGCAGTCCACGACAGTTTGGACTTGGGCATGCGTCATGATGGTTTCTCCACTACGCACAGAAATCGGAGCGAGGCCGCAGACGCCGTTGCCACGACGTGCAAATCGTGGGCACGTGGCGGAAATCTCGCGTCCCCCAATTAGGCACGGATCTTGGCGCGTGGGGATAAATACCCCAAAGGGCACATCGATGCACTTCTTCTCATTCGCACACCCACCGTGGCCTCCTCACCTTCCCGAGCTCAACTCCTCCTCGAACTCAACTCCGGCGAGCACGAGCAGCGCCCTCTCCCCCAAATGGCGAGCACTCAGCAGGATGCGGCGGCGACGGCGGCACTGGCTGCGGCTTCAACGACCCCCGCCGGATCTGGATCTATCCCAGCGGCGGCGGCGGCGCCCGCAGGTGCATCGATACCTCTCCGCGGCCACCGTGGCCACGGGCGGGGTTTCTACTTCTTCCCCAGCTCCGACGACGCCTGCGACCGCCGCTCCAACTTTTCCCCTCCCATCCCTCGCGGCTACCAGCTCAGAGGCCGCGGCGGAATCTGCCGCCGACGAGGATGACGACGTCGAGGAAGAGGAAGAGGCTGGAGACCTGGGTTCCAGGTACTGGCTGCCGTCAGTTATGACGTCAGCATATCTGAAGGAACTGGAGGAAGGCGGATACATTCCGCCAAAGACGGAATGCTCCTGGAGGGTTCCAGGCGACGAGGCGGTGCCTGACCCCCAAGACGGCGAGCGTGTCATGTTGGCTTCGCATAGCCTTCGCGGTATGTCTCTGCCGCTTTCCGCCTTCTTCTTGGCGGTGCTTAGTTTTTATGGGCTGCAGCCACACAACATAGCGCCCAACAGTATTCTAGTGCTAGCCGGCTTCCAGGCTTTGTGCGAAGGGTACTTAGGCATAGCTGCGTCCATAGAGCTGTTTAAGTACTGCTTCCTGTGCCGCCGGCAAACCATACCAGGCGGCCACCTAGCAACCTGCGGTAGTGTTACGTTCAACTGCCGCCAACCCGACTGGTACCCAAAAATACCATACATCGAGTCGGTGAAGCACTGGACCAGCACTTTCTTTTACTGCAAGGACATCCCGACACCTGGCAGCACGCAAGGGATGCCAGCCTTCGTCAACGGTCCGCCAACCCACAAGGCTTGCTGGACAGCAAAAGTGCCGCTCAGCAGCTTGCCGGAAGAACTTCGAGTTGCCGTTAGGCGGATCGAGTTCTTGACGAAGACGATGTTGGCTCCACGACTTGACGGAGTTGACACCGTCATTGCTGGGTGTCGAGGAAGATTATGCCTCTCCGCCATCGCCCACTGAAGATGTGCGAGTACAAGGCGGACGACGCCGGCAACAGCACCCTTGATCAGGATGCCTTGGAGTACCGGCTTAGAGAGCTTATCAAGCCTCTGTCGGTGAAGGCGGCTGAAGGCGTCGCCATGTTCACTCATAACAACCCAGCCCCAGCGGTAAGTGAAAGCTACTTTGTTATTTCACTAACATCCTTGCCCACTAGGTACTGAATTAATATTGTCTTGCTTCCTTTTCAGCTACAAACCTTGGGAGAGGACGAGCTGGCCCCAAACTGGTATGATACAGGTGCCAGCAAGTCGAAGAAGCGCAAGCTGAGCTCCTCCACCAAGGATTTGGAGAAGAGGAAGAAGGCGGCCACCTCTGCCGACGCAGAGGATGAGACCGTGGGGAACGTTCCCTTGAACGGTTAGCAAACTTTGGCTTCCCTGACTTGGATATTTTAATATGTTTGTGCTGACAAACTTGCATGTTTCTGCTTACAGAGGCAAGCCTACCATGCCCAAACTCCGCTCCAACTTGAAGATTGCTGCCGGCAGGGGCAAGCCACCACGTTCTTCTCCAGCTGCTGCGCCGACAACGCCCACAGTTGGCGTTCCCGTGGTTGTGTGCCAGGGAACGTACACAGCTGCCGGTACCGCAGAGGCGGCTACAGAGAAGATGGCGGGCAAGAAATCAGTTGCCGGCATAACTTTTTCCAAGACGGCTGAAGCTTCGGCTAGTGATGCCGCTCGATTTATCGCCATGAAGCAGGAGATGGATGACCAGATGGCGGCCGAACAAGGCGGATCGTCCACTCATCCTGGCTCCCAACCTGGCAAAGGGTTGCAAGACCCCCGGCAAACACTGAAGACCATGCGTGACGGTACCCGCAACTGGTACGCACACATGGACGAACTCCACGACACCCTGCACGGACAACTTGAGGTAAAATAGCCTATGGTCCCAGCCCCCGAGCACTTTGGCGGCTGAAAAATTTAGCCGGCAAAGTGGTCTCGTTGACTAAATAGCGCTAACCATAATGTTGCTTTCGTGCATGCAGGCCGTTCTTGCTTCCAATCTTGAGCTATTTCGTGCTCAAGAGATGAAGAAGAAGGAATGCGAGGAACTGCAGCAGGACGTGGAGTTGAAGAACGCCCAAATTGCGAGTTTGGAAGAAGCTCGCAAGAAGGATGAAGGTGACAAAGCTTTCTTTGCCTTCTTTTCGTCCGACTTCTTTTCCTTTTCCGACAAGTATTTTAGTCGTCTTTTCTTTTTATTTGTAGAATTATTAAACACTGCGCAAGATATTCTCAAGAACTCCACTGACATGCAAGCTTTGATGAACGAAGCTGCAGATCTTGCCGGGCTGGTGACCAAGCTGAAGGCGGATCACGCCAAGGAGCTGGATGATCGTGCGTTGGCTCATGCTGCCGAAGTTAGCAAGTTGACTGGACAACTTGAGGCCATGAGCAACAACCTTGACCAGGTGAACAAGAACGCCAAGGAGCAGCAGGACCAACTGTCAAAGGCGGTCCAGCTAGCCCAAGAAACGCTTGAGAACCATCTGGATGAGGTCAACGCCATCCACGACCATGTCTTGGGTATGCCTCCAGTCCTTCATTTTTGTCACCTTGCTTTCTTGATACTTGAAGCTGCAGTGTGTAACTTTGTGTTTGTGCAGTGCCGGCTAGCTGGGAGATGACCTGGCCACAACGCCGCGCCTTGCTCGGATCTTGAAAATTGGCGAAATCGTCAACCAGATTGTCGGCGCCGGCAAATCATTTGCCGCCAAGTTCTACCCTGGGGAAGACGGCGATCCCGTCATCTTCGATGCTCTGCCGGAGTTGCTGGAGAAGGCGACAGCTGAACACGACAACACACTACGCTCAGCAGCACGAGGCGGTGCCAAGTTGGCATTGGCGATGACGGCGGCGTGGTACCCGGAGGCTGATATTCATCAAGTCACCGAGTACTTCCCCACCGAAGACGAAAACAGCCAAGCCATCGTGATGCAGGACGTGCTGCGGTCTGTTCGCGGCTATGCGACCCGGGTTGCCAACATGGTTGACATCCGCAAGTTCTACAAGGAACACCCGGACCCGCATGTTGCCGTTGCTGATCCCTCCTTGGCAGATCCTGAAGCTTCCCGCGGCGAAGAAGGCGAAGCCGGAACCGACAAGCGCAGCCCCAAGGATGGCGGAGCCAGCCCCAAGAATGCCGGCGTTAGCCCCCAGGATCTCTCCACCAGCTCTACGAAGGCGGCAATCCCTTAGACTTCCTCCTGCAAAGGCAGCACAAAACACTGCGTTAATCTGTTAACGCATAAAACTTTATTTTGGGTTGTAAATATTTATGGGCCAACTTTTATGCTACACTTGGCGGTAGGCTTACTTAAGTGGCCCGCCTTAATATGTATCTCGCCTGCATGTTTAGCTTTTTCATATGTTGGCGGAACCTCATCTTAGTTACTTTAGCTGAGCCAACCAGGTGCAATACCAACTAATTTAGACTCAGAGACCAAAGCCAGCATGTTGGTGCCAACGACATACTACTAGGCGACCCACATACAAACAGACAGATAAGCATATTAGGCGGTGCAAAGATTGTTTGCGTTTTTAGCCGGCAGACGGCAAATGTCAAAAAAGTTTGGACCTTAGCACGGAGCAAAACTTATTTTATTTGGTAACTTTTATGACAACAGATATATGATTGCGAGAAAAGACAAAAGATGGCATGATCCCAAAACTGAATGAGCAAACCACAGACTTTTATTTCATAATCATATAGTACTTATTACAATGTGGAAATTGCTAAGTGTAAAAAGGACGTAGCTGCTCAATGTTCCAGGGTCGCTTGGTTTCTTCGTACTTGTCGTCAACCTTCCTTTTGCGCTTGCGACCTCGCTTCTTCTTGTATCCGTCACGTGCATCGACCAAGTAATAAGAACCATTGAGCAACACCTTACTGACCACAAAAGGTCCTTCCCAAGGCGGGGATAACTTATGCAAGCCCTTTCTATCTTGGATTAGGCGGAGAACCAGGTCACCCACTCTAAAACTTCTTTGCCTCACCCTTCTGCTGTGATAACGCCTCAAACTTTGCTGATAGATGGCGGATCGCGCAAGGGCAACATCTCGTTCTTCATCAAGTAGGTCAAGGCCATCCTGTCTTGCATCTTCTGCGTCCTCCTGGACGTAGGCTTGGATTCTGGGAGAATCGTACATCATGTCGGTTGGCAACACTGCTTCTGCGCCATAGACTAAGAAGAAAGGAGTAAACTTGGTTGATCTGTTTGGAGTTGTGCGTAAACTCCAAAGGACAGACTGCAATTCATCCACCCAAGCCCCAGCCGCTCTGTGCAATGGTACTTCGAGACGTGGTTTGATTCCTTGTAGGACTAAACCATTTGTACGCTCTACTTGACCGTTTGCTTGCGGATGCGCGACGGAGGCTAGATCTAGGCGGATACCATGCTTATAACAGTATTCCTCGACTTCGCCTTGCGACAAGTTAGTGCCATTGTCGGTGATAATGCTATGAGGCACCCCGAACCGAGAGATTATTCCCCACAGAAAGTTTGCGGCTGTGGCGCCGTCTAGCTTTTTGATAGGCTTAGCTTCAACCCATTTGGTAAACTTGTCTACAGCCACAAGTAAATGTGTGTAGCCACCAGGCGCCGTTTTAAACGGACCAACCATGTCCAAGCCCCAGACTGCGAAAGGCCACGTGATGGGTATTGTTTTAAGCTCTTGAGCCGGCATATGTGATTGTCTGGCATAAAGTTGGCAGCCCCTGCACCTTTTAACAATGTCTTCTGCATCTTGCTTGGCTGTCAACCAATAGAAACCTTGTCGGAAGGCTTTTGAAACAAGGGCGCGTGAAGAAGCATGATGTCCACATACGCCGGCATGTATCTCATCCAACAATTCTCTGCCTTCTTCGGGCGAAATGCAGCGTTGGTAAACACCAGTGGTGCTACGCTTGTACAATTCACCTTTGATTATTGTAAATGCCTTGGCTCTTCTTATTATTTGCCTTTTCAAAACCTCATCATCCGGTAACTCCTGATTGATCAGGAAGTCCAAATATGGCGTCGTCCAATCCGGCTTTACCAAGTAGACGGCATAGCTAGCACTATCAACTGGTTCTGCCGACTCTGGGTCAAGGAGGTCTGCTCCTTTAATTGACGGCTTGTGTAGGTGTTCCAGGAAAACATCTTTTGGTACCTTTTTGCGTTCAGACCCATTCTGGCAAGTGTATCTGCCGCCTCATTTTGAGTTCTTGGGATGTGGCGGACCTCGTAGCCTAGAAAACACTTGGCGAATTCGTCAACGGTAGCTCGATATGCCGCCATTGTTTCGCTCTTTGTGTCCCAAGTACCACGTATCTGTTGCGCCACCAAATCTGAATCTCCGTAGCAGAGGACACGTTGGACGCCAAGTTCCTTGGCAATGTGTAAACCATGAAGGAGAGCTTCGTACTCAGCAACATTATTAGTTGCCTTGAAGTGTATTTGTAACACATAACTAAGCTTGTCTCCTTGAGGGTTTCTTAAAACAATGCCAGCCCCCGAGCCCTGGAGCATTTTTGATCCATCAAAGTGCATGATCCAGTATGCATCTTCAGGGAGAGGTACTTCGTCCATGGCCTCCGTCCAATCAGCTACGAAATCTGCTAAGGCTTGAGACTTAATGGCCGTTCTGGGCTTATACGAGATGTCGAAGGCGGCAAGTTCAATGCCCCATTTGGCAACGCGGCCTGTTGCATCTGTATTATTGATGATATCCCCCAGAGGTGCCTTGCTCACCACGGTTATTGAATGTTCCTGGAAGTAGTGCCTTAACTTCCTGGCGGCGTAAAAAACACCGTAGACCAATTTCTGGTAATGCGGATAACGCTGTTTTGAGGCGGAAAATACTTCACTGATGAAGTAAACCGGACGTTGTTCCGGCAAGTCTGAAATTTCCGTCTTGCGTTCCACAACCAGTACCACACTAACAACTAAGTTAGTTGCGGCAATATAGAGCAGCATTGGTTCCTGCGAACGAGGAGCTGCCAAAATTGGAGCAGACGTTAACGCGTCCTTGAGTTGCTGCAAGGCGGCGTCTGCTTCGTCTGTCCACTCGAAGTTGTCGGATTTCTTCAGAAGCCGGTAGAGAGGCAGCGCCTTCTCACCAAGACGGCTAATGAAACGACTGACGGCAGCCGCCGATCCGGCAAGTCGCTGCACGTCCTTCAGGTCCTTGGGCCTGGATATGTTGAGGATCGCTTTGATTTTTTCTGGATTCACCTCTATCCCTCGTTCGGAAACGATAAAGCCAAGCAATTTGCCGGCAGGAACCCCGAAGACGCATTTTTTCGGGTTGAGTTTCATCCTGTATACCCGGAGGCTATCAAAGGTTTCTCTCAAATCATCAAGCAAATCTGCCTTCTTTCTTGACATGACGGCAATGTCGTCAACATAGACGTGAACATTGCGGCCAATTTGCTCGTGAAGGCATCTTTGCATACACCGCTGATACGTTGCGCCGGCATTTTTTAGACCGAAGGGCATCGTGATGTAGCAGAAGGTCCCATAGGGTGTAGTGAACGCTGTTTTGATTTGGTCGGATTCTCGCATTTTGATTTGGTGGTACCCGGAGTACGCATCCAAAAAGCACAGCAGCTCGGAGCCGGCTGTGGAGTCTATGACCTGATCTATACGAGGCAAAGCAAAGTGGTCCTTAGGACAGCACTTGTTCAAACCGGTATAATCAATGCACATTCTCATTTCCTTATTAGGTTTTGGAACCATTACAGGATTTGCCAACCAATCAGTGTGTACTACCTCCCTAATGAACTTGGCTTCTTGCAACTTGATGATCTCCTTGCCTATTGCTGTCCGCTTCTTCTCACCGTAGCGTCTTATTCCTTGCTTCACTGGTTTGGCTCCTTCGTAGACGTTAAGAGAATGCTCGGCAAGTTCCCTCGGGACACCTGGCATGTCGGCTGACGACCATGCAAAGATGTCCTGATTCTCACGGAGGAACCTGACGAGCGCGCTTTCCTATTTGTCGTCCAAGCCAGCCCCTATGGTGACTTGCTTGGAGCTGTCACCTGGGACCAGATCCGCCTTCTTTGTGTCTTCGGACGCCTTGAAAGTGTTCTTTTGCTCAGCGGTCTTTACATGCTCCGGCAACTGTGATGTATCGAGCTCTTTCTTCAACATGGCTAACTCCTCTGCGTGGAGGACTGCCTCAGCGAAGGCGGCATTGCCACGCTCACACTCCTTTGCTTTCTTGAAGTTGCCACTGATGGTAATTGTACCATTGGGTCCCGGCATCTTCAGCTTGCTGTATATGTAACACGGGCGAGCCATGAATTTGGCGAAAGCTGGCCGTCCAAAAATGGCGTGGTAGGCACTTTTGAAGGGGACTACTTCGAACCTGAGATACTCCGAGCGGTAGTTTGTCTCAGGCCCAAAAGTAACCTCCAATCTGATGCTTCCCATTGACTTGCCTTGCTTTCCCGGAATAATGCCATGAAACTTGACTTTGCTATAGTCAAGCTGGCTTTCCGACAAGTTCATGCGCTTCAGGTGTCCGCGTAGATGATGTACCCCGTCTCTGGCCACCCCTACGCCTCGTTGTTCGGTGCATTCAATCGTCTTAGCCGTCGTCGAGGACCACGGGCGCCAAATGCTCGAGGAAATGCCGAAACATTGGTGATGGCTTGCAGCCGGAGGGTGAGGAGATTGCTGATGTTTTAAATTGGCTTAGCTTTATGTCTTAATTGGGGGAGTTGGTTAGACGGATATTGGTGTGTCTCAATTTGATGATGGTTAATAAACAAGTTTTTTAGGAGATGGATGATCACGTGGATACACAAGTTCGATCTCAAAATATTGCCAAGAGAAAGACATTGCTTTTGCCATGCTTGGATCAAGGTGTCACTTGATGCCTTGGTTGGCACGGATCAATCAAAGGAGAAGTTATGGAGTAGGATTGAGAACTAGTATTTCAACATTGTGCCCCTCGTCAAGCCACACTCAAAACTCTTTTACACACCGTTGGGCCAAGAGCAATGTAAGCGATGGTCCAGTTGGATTGATCAAGTCAACCATGCACCACTGAGTGGGGTGCCAATCACAGTTTAAGACCTCTACAAGCAACGCAACAAGAACAAGATCTTCACATTGCACCATTACTACAAGGAATTAGTTGGGGGTGATGGTGGTGGCCGTGGGGGTGGTGATGGTGTTTGAGTTGTTATGGATTTGGTTGCTATGGGGGTGGAGAACTAGTTCGTGCACTATGGTTTTGGTAGCTATTTTGCGAGAGGTAACTTGCTACCCATGGGGTGCTACACACCGTGCGTTATCTAAGCCGTATATACCTGTTTTAGCTTGTTTTACAAGTAGAACACGGATTTTTTGGTATAAAAAACTGGATTACGAATTTAAAAATAAATATTTTGGTCGTCATTTTTAGCTTATTTTCCTAGATGACTTTTCGGTAAACTTTAAATAAAAATCATAGCGGACGGAAAAAAACTGAAAAAAAAATCAAAACACTTTTTGGTAAATTTTAGCTTATTTGACATGCCCCCGGTCTCCTTGATAATCTCTTTTTACTGTTGCACATACGCTTCTGTCAAATTTAGGGTGTGTAGCTACCCCCGTACACATCGGGTATTTTCCCTTTGTGTTTATTGTAGATCAAACTTGATCGATGTGGTGACTTTTGGCTGAACTATATGTTTGTTCAAATTTGAATTGTTCGATTGGATGAACTATATGTATGCCTATTGTTTATTTATTGCGTATGTTAAATTGGATCATTCACACGATTGCCGAAATATAACGTATGTGAAAAGTGCTAAAATAATTGTGAAAAAAACTAACATGGGTTCGGTTAGGAACGACCACCCGTTAATTCCTCAAATTATAAAGAGTCAAATATATCAGACCATACATATAGGGGTCTAAATTTGGGGGATCGAGTAGAGATACGCGTAGGGCTCATACAACTTTTCAACCTACGAGGATAGTCTACCTTGCACAGGTTTAGTCTTATTACCACGAATCCTTAGAGAAAATCGAGATCTAAAGATGGAGGTAGAGACGGAATGCAGATTTATGGCACCCCGAGCAATACCGTTTTAACTTGGTTTTTTCTAAAAAATGTTAAATTTGAGGTTTGAAAAAACACAATTTTTCAGTTAGGTACATGCACATGTTTTTACGTATTCAAATTGTGAATTAAAAGTTGTATTCGACGCTAAAGAAGAAAAACAATTTTTTGGCTGAAAAAAAAAAAGAAAATGCCTTCTTTTTTCTGGAAATTTCTTTGTTTTGTGTAGCCAAAATACAAAGTTTTTCCTTGATGAAACTTCTGGTGTAGGTCAAAATGTGTATACGTAGTTGTATTCTTTATTTCAGAATTTTTTGAGACACAAAAATACATTTACATTTGTATTCAAAATCGAGCACCAGTGTGCTCGGGAGCTAGTACTACTTTTGCAAGAGATTTTTATTCTGAAGTACTGTGGTGCTACTTATATACTCTTAGAGCATCTCCACCACCTCACCCTCCAAATTCCTGTCCGGCACCCCCCAATTGAGTCTCAATTGGGGGTGTCGGACATGTGTCCGGCCAATTGGAGTGCAACCCACAGCGGCGCACTCCAAAGGCCAAATCCAAAAAAAAACATCTAACCACATTGACGGTTGTTTTTTGCATTTCAATACGAATTGAAAGATAGAAAAAGTATAAATTATTACAACACAAGTTCAAATTTGAATGTAAAGTTTAAATACAAATTCAAGTTTAAAACATGACATATCAAACCGGCGCCGGCTGAGTTGCTTTGATAGCCCACAAGTGCGTCACGAGGTCATCGTGCAGCTGCGCGTGCCTTCTTCCATCACAAATTTCCCGATGTATGGCAAGAAATTCTGCATATTGCATCGGCACGCCCTCTGTGGATGGGCCATAGGCCCCTGGAAATCGAACGCCTCGTTGACTAGTTGCTTTCTCGTATCTCGCTCGCTCTCAATGATCATATTGTGCATGATAACGCAAGCACTCATGATCTCACACATTTGATCTAGCGACTATGAAAGACAAGGACAGCGGACGACGACAAATCTGTCCTGGAGCACACAAAATGCCCGCTCCACATCTTTGCGGACAGACTCTTGCCTCTTTGCAAATGGCAATCTGCCTCGTCGACAGGGTTACGGATAGTCTTAACAAATGTTGACCAAATAGGATAGATGCCGTCGGCAAGTAGTGAAGGGGATCGTCGACAGAAAACAAAAAAATTTCCTCCGACGATAACCAGAAACTAGCCAAGATCCATAACTATGCAGATATATTATACGGAGGAGAACGGAGTACATACCCTTGTAGACCGAAATCGGGATTACGTTCCCGCACAAACGTTGTCGATGAAGCCGACGAAGCCGACCTCAAGGTCGTGTAGAGGAAGTAGACATACTCCCAGCGCTACCCTAGTAGCGCCTCGTAGTTCCACACACGTACGTGTAGATGACGGCCTCCGGGCTCCAGATCCAGCAAAGCAGCGAAAGCGGAAGATTGGATCTAGCAGCACAACGGTGTGCGTATATTGGAGAGACTTCCCTCCCCTACGCAGCTCCAGAAACGGAACCACGCTCAAGGTAGGAGAGAAGAAGAAGGAGATGGGTGAATTTCCAAGGCATGGGGGTCACCTATTTAAAGGAGGGGAGGGAGGCCACACCCATCGGCTAGGCCATGTGGGACTATTCCCACATGGCCACCGCCGGCCATGGGGTGCGCCGGCCCCTAGGTGGGCCCCATTCGGCCCACCTAGGGCGGCTGGCCCTCCTCTCCCTTTTTTCATTTTCCCTTTTGGGGTTTTCCCCTAATGGGCCTCTAAGGCCCATTTAGGTTTAATGCCTTTAAAAATTTGAAATTAATTAAATAAAAATATATTTAATCACTAATAACATTTATTAATATTAAATACATATTATTTAATTCATTCGGGCTCCGAAACATATTTCGTTGCCTCCGATCAATATCGGACATGTCCCAGAACACTTCCGGAGTCTCCGGTTTCTTTCTCTCTTATATCCAATCTAATTAAAACGTCACCTACCCTTAAGTGTGTTACCCTACGGTTCGGGATCACTCCAGACATGATCGAGACACGTTCTCCGATCAATAACTAACAGCGGGATCTGGATACCCATGATAGCCCCTGTGTGTCCACGAATGTCTTTTTTATCGTTTGAACCTTTAGACGTCCAGTCTCATCCTTTTGCCTGGCGATACTTAGATTGTCCGAGCATCGTTCTCCGGTATCATGATTACCGAGCATGATCTCGTCATTGACAAATCTATTTTTACTCATCTGTGATATTACATCCTCGTGACCTAGTCACATGCTTGCAAGCTCATTGATGTAATCTCACCGAGTGGGCCCAGAGTATCTATCCTGCTATGTGGATCGGCAAATCCCGCTCTTGATAGCTCGCCTCCACTGCTTCCTTCAGATACCCGAAAGTGTCACCTTTATTGTCACGCTATATAAGACATGCCGTTGATGCGATCAAAGCATCTTACAGAAGCAGCAATTTGATATGATCTCACAGTCGAAGGTATGAGCACTACGTTTCTATATCTTTTGGGTATGTCTACCACGTCATTCACCCAATGACATGACTCCGTTGTCAACCGACGTAATTATCCATGATCAGGAAACCTTGATCATCAGTTGCCCAACGGACTAGTTAAACAGAGGCTACTAGGAACCTGGTTGTTTACATACCACACGTGTATTAATATTTCCGCGTAATACAGTTATAGCATGGTACAAAAACATATTATGAACAATTGAGATATGACAAATAAAATATCTTTACTAATTGCCCTAGGGCATATCTCCAACAGTCTCCCACTTGCACTAGAGTACAATTTAATCTAGTTTACAACTTGGTAAAAGCCTAACACCTATATCATCTTGGTGTTTATCATGCTTGTCTCGTGGAAGAGGTTTCGTCAGCGAATCTGCAACATTCACATCCGTATGTATTTTGCAAATTGATGTCTACTATAACTTCTATTCTTGTAGACAGTGTTGGGCCTCCAAGTGCAGAAGTTTGTAGAACAGCAGCAAATTTCCCTTAAGTGAGTAACCCAAGGTTTATCGAACTCAGGGAGGTAGAGGTCAAAGATATCCCTCTCAAGCAACCCTGCAATTAAGATACAAGAAGTCTCTTGTGTCCCCAACACACCTAATACACTTGTCAGATGTATAGGTGTACTAGTTCGGCGAAGAGATAGTAAAATGCAGGTGATATGGATATTAACAAGTGGTATATGTAGTCTGCGATAAAAATGGCAGCGAGCGAACATGCAGCAGAACTGGAAATAAACGGTGTTTCGATGCTTGGAAACAAGACCTAGGGATCATACTTTCACTAGTGGTCACTCTCAATAATAATATAACTGAACACATATAAATACTTGCTCTTCAATATGCAACTTAGGTGCTACTCGGAACTATTCTTCTGCTGGATAATGAACATCATTACTACTACGTAGGGCTACAAAAGCACACCTTAAAGTCCGAGTAAACAAACACCATGATTTTACAATGACATCCAACACAAAGAACAACTCATGGTAAATATCCCTCTAATCTATTATCCTGGTAGAGTCACACACGCCACCCGCACTGTCACCAAGGCTTTGTTCTCAACAATGACTCCGGAAATATAATGATAAAACCAATTGAGTAGCATATCCATAACATAATGAAGGGGAAACATCTATGAATTCAACTAGATTACAATGCTCATGATCACATAAATATCACACCATGGGAGAGAGAGATAAACCACATAGCTACCGGTAAGGTCCTTGGTGGCTCTAGGTTAATAGTGCCAGAAACAATTGCTTGTACGTCACACGTCAGTTGGGAACCCCAAGAGGAAGGTATGATGAGTGCAGCAGTAAGTTTTCCCTCAGTATGAAACCAAGGTTTAATCGGACCAGTAGGAAAACGAGGTTTGCTTCGAAGGTGTTGGTGGAGGAGTGTAGTGCGGCGCAACACCAGGGATTCCGGTGCCAACGTGGAACCTGCACAACACAATCAAACTACTTTGCCCCAACTTAACAGTGAGGTTGTCAATCTCACCGGCTTGCTGAAAACAAAGGGTTAAACGTATCGAATGGAAAATGATGTTTGTTTGCATAAAACAGTAGAGAACAATGATTGCAGTAGATTGTATTTCAGATGTAAAAGAATGGACCGGGGTCCACAGTTCACTAGTGGTGTCTCTCCAATAAGATAACTAACATGCTGGGTAAACAAATTACAGCTGGGCAATTGACAATTGATAAGTGCATATAACATGCATGTGTGAGCTGTGGTGTCTACTATGAGATTCATTTGGGCATTACGACAAAGTACATAGACCGCTATCCAGCATGCATCTATGCCTAAATAGTCCACTTTCCGGTTAACATCCGTACCCCTTCCAGTATTAAGTTGCAAGCAACAGACAATTGCATTAAGTAATGTGCGTAATGTAAACAATACATTCATCCTTGAATAAAGCATTGCTGTTTTACCCCTAGTGGCAACAACACATCTACAACCTTAGAACTTGCTGTCACTATCCCAGGTTAAATAGAGGTTGAACCCAACTATCATGCATAAATACCCCCTCTTGGAGTTACAAGTATTCACGTGGCCAAGGCTTCAACAAGTAACGGAGAGCATGCAAGATCACAAATGACATAGACATGATAATATAATATTCAGCTCCACATAGGTATCAATATAAGTCAGATCCCAGCAAACACAACATGTAGCATTACAATAAGATGATCTTGATCATGATAGGCAGCTCACAAGATCTAAACATGATGGCACAAGTGGAGAAGACAACCATCTAGCTACTGCTATGGACCCATAGTCCAAGGATGAACTACTCACGCATCACTCCGGAGGCGGGCATGGCGATGTAGAGCCCTCCGGTGATGATTCCCCTCTCCGGCAGGGTGCCGGGAAGAGCTTCAGAACCCCCCGAGTTAGGGTTGACGACGGCGGCGGCAGCGAATATGTTCTGGATGAAAGGCTCGGTGTTTTAGGGTTTTCGCGTCTCGGGGAATAAATAGGCGAAGGGGCGATGTCGGCGGACCCCCGAGGGGCCCAAACCACCTGGCGCGCGGCTGGGCCCAGCCGCGCCTAGTGTGGTTTGGCCACCTCGTGGCACTCTTCGTCTCTCCTTCGGACTCCGTGTACGTGCTGGAAAAATAGGGACCTGGCCTTTTGTTTCGTGCAATTCCGAGAATATTTCCAGAAGTAACTTTCTGAAACCAAAAACAGCAGAAAACAGGGAACTGGCACTGTGGCATCTTGTTAATAGGTTAGTCCCAGAAAATGCATAAAAGTGATACGAAGTGTATATAAAACATGTAGCAAATGGTATAATATAAGCATGGAACAGCAGAAATTATGGATACGTTGGAGACGTATCAAGCATCCCCAAGCTTAGTTCTACTCGTCCTCGAGTAGGTAAAACGATAACAACAAATAATTTCTGAGGAGACATGCTTTCACACAATCTTGATCAATATATTGCAAGGCTCATGTCATGAATGAAGTGACTCAAAGCAATGATCTATAGTTTGCTAACAAATAGATAAAGAGTAAACAATGAATCATATAAGCAAAAACTTTTCATGAATAGTACTTTCAAGACAAGTATCAAAAAGTTTTGCATAAGAGGTAACTCATAAAGCAATAGATTCAAAGTAAAAGGCATTGAAGCAACACAAAGGATGATTAAGTTTCAGCATTTGCTTTCAACTTGTAACATGTATATCTCATGGATAGTTGTCAACATAAAGCAATATAACAAGTGCAATAAGTAAATATGTAAGAATCAATGCACACAAAGTTGACACAAGTGTTTGCTTCTAAGATAGAAAGGAGTAGGTAAACTGACTCAACATAAAGTAAAAGATAGGCCCTTCGCAGAGGGAAGCAGGGATTAAATCATGTGCTAGAGCTTTTTAAGTTTTCGAAAGCATATAGAGAGCACAAAATAAGTATTTGAGAGGTGTTTGTTGTTGTCAACGAATGGTAGTGGGCACTCTAACCCCCTTGTCAACCAGACTTTCAAAGAGCGGCTCCCATGAAGGACGTTATTTCTACCAGCAAGGTAGATCATCCCTCTTCTCTTTTGTTTACACATGTATTTTAGTTTCTTTATAGATGACACTCCTCCCAACCTTTTGCTTACACAAGCCATGGCTAACCGAATCCTCGGGTGCCTTCCAACATTCACATACCATGGAGGAGTGTCTATTGCAAAATTAAGTTGCTTACTGATAAATCAGGGCAAAACATGTGAAGAGAATTATTAATGAAAGTTGTAATTAATTGGGGCTGGGCACCCCGTTGCCAGCTCTTTTTGCAAATTATTGGATAAGCGGATGTATATGCCACTAGTCCATTGGTGAAAGTCTGTCAGAAGTAAATGACAAGATTGAAAGATAAAACACCACATACTTCCTCATGAGCTATAAAACATTGACACAAATAAGGAGTAATAAAGTTTTGAATAGTTTAAAGGTAGCACATGAAATATTTACTTGGAATGGCAGGAAATACCACATAGTAGGTAGGTATGGTGGACACAAATGGCATGGGTTTTGGCTCAAGTTTTGGATGCACGAGAAGCATTCCCTCTCAGTACAGAGTTTAGGCTAGCAAGGTTGTTTGAAGCAAACACAAGTATAAACCGGTACAGCAAGAATCACATAAAAACATATTGCAAGTATTATAAGACTCTACACTGTCTTCCTTGTTGCTCAAACATTTTACCAGAAAATATCTAGACCTTAGAGAGAACAAATATGCATCCCAAGTCTCAACAAGCTCTACGGTAGTTCTCCACTACTAGGCTTTAACTACATGATGCAAGAGCTTAAACATGATCTACTTGAGAGCTCAAAACAATTGCAAAGCATCAAATCAAAACAAGACAATGATCTACAAGAATGCATATGTCTTTTCCAATACCAACTACTACATGTAGCATTTTCTTTCTTCCAAACAAACACCAATAATTTAATTAAACATAAACTCTCCAAATGATAATATAATGCAGCAAGAGAGTATTTATAAACAAGTGCTAACAGCTCGAAGAGATGCATGAAAAACAGGAGCTAAAAGCACTGCAGTAGCTAGTTAAGAATACTCAACAAATATAAGTGAAGAACATGAGTATTCACATGAAAAAGCGGAGCGTGTCTCTCTCCCACACAAGGATTGCTAGGATCCGAATTTATTCAAACAAAAACAAAAATAAAAACACACAGACGCTCCAAGTAAAGCGCATAAGATGTGAAAGAATTAAAATATAGTTTCACTAGAGATGACCTGATAAGTTTGTTGATGAAGAAGGGGATGCCTTGGGCATCCCCAAGCTTAGACGCTTGAGTCTCTCTGAATATGGTTGGGATGAACCACGGGGGCATCCCCAAGCTTAGGCTTTTCACTCTTCTTGATCACATAATATCACCCTTCTCGCTTGATCCTTGAAAACTTCCTTCACACCAAACTCAAGACAGTTCTCATTAGAGGGTTAGTGCATAATCAAAAATTCTCATATTCTGTAATGATACAATCAATCCCAAAGCTTCTGGACATTAGCTACAGCCACCAATGCTTTGTGGAGCAAAGAAATCCACACAAACACAGTAAAAGAGCGAATGCAAAACAAAAGGCAGAATCTGTCAAAAACAGAACAGTCTGGAATGACGAATTTTTTCGAGGCACTTAAGTTGCTCAGATGGATCTGGCCTAAAATAATGAAAGTTGCGTACATATCTCAGGAATATGCGTGATTTTTCTCAGAATTTTTTGAATTTTCTACAGGGAGATAAGCTCAAATCCGTGACAGCTAAAAATCTGTCACTGCGCAGAAATCCAAATCTTGCATCAACTTTCAATATAGAACTTTACTTGGCACAACATTGCGATAAAATAAAGATACAAAGGAGTTGCTACAGAAGTAACAAAAATCCTTGACTCAAAGAAAACAAAAATAACAGCAAATAAAAACGATGGGTTGTCTCCCATAAGCGCTTTTCTTTAACGCCTTTCAGCTAGGCGCAGAAAGTGAAAATCAAGTGTTGTCAAGAGAAGAATCATAACTTGCTCTAACAATAGAGTCAAAAGGTAACTTCATTCTCTTCCTAGGGAAGTGTTCCATACCTTTCTTGAGAGGAAATTGGTACCTTATATTACCTTCTTTCATATCAATGATGGCACCAACAGTTCGAAGAAAAGGTCTTCCCAAAACAATAGGACAAGATGCATTGCATTCAATATCCATAACAATAAAATCAACGGGGACAAGGTTATCTTTTACCGTAATAAAAACATCATTAACTCGCCCCAAAGGTTTCTTCATAGCATTATCAGCGAGAAAAACATCCAAATAACAATGTTCCAAAGGTGGCAAATCAAGAATATCATAAAGCTTCTTGGGCAAAACTGAAACACTTGCACCAAGATCACACAAGGCATTGCAATAAAAATCATTCACCTTTACCTTAATGATGGGTTCCCAACCATCTTCTAATTTCTAGGAATAGAAGCTTTAAGTTTCAACTTCTCCTCCCTAGCTTGCAAAAGAGCATTTGTAATATGCTTTGTAAAAGCCAAATTAATTGTGCTAGCATTGGGACTTCTAGCTAATTTTTGCAAGAACATAATAACTTCAGAGATGTTACAATCATCAAAATCAAAATCATTATTGTCAATGGTGGTGGAACCATTGTCTCCAATAGTTTGAAAAATTTCAGCACTTTTATCAGAAAAAGTTTCAGCAGTTTTAGGCAATTTCAAACGCTTTGCAGAAGTAGTAGAGACATTATCAACACCAATAACATTACCATCAATAGTAGGAGGTTTACTAGCATGTGAAACATTAGCATTACTAGTGGTGGTGATAGTACAAACTCTAACTATACTATTCTCTTTTTCAAGTTCTTCCTCTTTTTCCCACCTAGCATGCAATTCAGCCAACATCCTAATATTATTATCAATTCGAACTTGGATGGCATTTGCTGTAGCAAATGACTTAATATCTTTAACTTCATTAGGCATAACTTTCAGTTTTAGAATTTCAACATCATGAGCAAGACTATCAACTTTAGAGACAAGATCATCAATTTTTTCAAACTTTTCCTCAACAGTTTTATTGAAAGCTTTTTGTGTGCTAATAAAATCTTTAAGCATAGCTTCAAGATCAGAGGACACACTTCTATTGTTGCTGTAGGAATTACCATAAGAATTACCATAACCATTTGAAGGATAAGGCTTATAATTGTTGCTACCAAAATTATTCCTATAAGCATTGTTGTTGAAGTTGTTGTTTTTAATGAAGTTTACATCAACATGCTCTTCTTGAGCAACCAATGAAGCTAAAGGAACATTATTAGGATCAACATGAGATCTACCATTCACAAGCATAGACATAATAGCATCAATCTTATCACTCAAAGAGGAGGTTTCTTCAACAGAATTTACCTTCTTACCTTGAGGAGCTCTTTCGGTGTGCCATTCGGAATAGTTGATCATCATATCATCAAGTAGCTTTGTTGCTGCACCTAAAGTGATGGACATAAAGGTTCCTCCAGAGGCTGAATCCAATAAGTTCCTTGAGGAAAAATTTAATCCTGCATAAAAGGTTTGGATGATCATCCAAGTAGTCAGTCCATGAGTGGGACAATTCTTCACCAAAGATTTCATTCTTTCCCAAGCTTGAGCAACATGTTCATTATCAAGTTGTTTAAAATTCATAATGCTACTTCTCAAGGATATAATCTTAGCAGGAGGATAATATTTCCCTATGAAAGCATCTTTGCATTTTGTCCAAGAATCAATACTATTTCTAGGCAAAGAAAGCAACCATTCTTTAGCTCTTCCTCTCAAGGAGAAAGGAAAAAGTTTCAGTTTTATAATATCCCCATCCATATCCTTATACTTTTGCATTTCACAAAGTTCAACAAAGTTATTAAGATGGGCAGCAGCATCATCAGTACTAACACCAGAAAATTGCTCTTTCATAACAAGATTTAATAGAGCAGGTTTAATTTCATAAAATTCTGCTGTAGAAGCAGGTGGAGCAATAGGAGTGCATATGAAATCATTGTTGTTTGTGCTAGTGAAGTCACACAACTTAGTGTTCTCAGGAGTATTCATTTTGAAAAACAAAATTAACTGAATAAACAAGTAACTAATTTTTTTGTGTTTTTGATATAGAGAAAGCAAACAAAACAAAATAAAAATAAACTAGGCAAGACAAGTAACTAATTTTTTTGTGTTTTTGATAAGAGAGCAAACAAACAAAATAAAAATAAACTAAGCAAGACAAATAACAAAGTAAAGAGATTGGGTGTGAGAGACTCCCCTTGCAGAAGCAATTCTGTTTTCCCCGGCAACGGCGCCAGAAAACGTTGTTGGTGGCTCTAGGTTAATAGTGCCAGAAACAATTGCTTGTACGTCACACGTCAGTTGGGAACCCCAAGAGGAAGGTATGATGAGTGCAGCAGTAAGTTTTCCCTCAGTATGAAACCAAGGTTTAATCGGACCAGTAGGAAAACGAGGTTTGCTTCGAAGGTGTTGGTGGAGGAGTGTAGTGCGGCGCAACACCAGGGATTCCGGTGCCAACGTGGAACCTGCACAGCACAATCAAACTACTTTGCCCCAACTTAACAGTGAGGTTGTCAATCTCACCGGCTTGCTGAAAACAAAGGGTTAAACGTATCGAATGGAAAATGATGTTTGTTTGCATAAAACAGTAGAGAACAATGATTGCAGTAGATTGTATTTCAGATGTAAAAGAATGGACCGGGGTCCACAGTTCACTAGTGGTGTCTCTCCAATAAGATAACTAACATGCTGGGTAAACAAATTACAGCTGGGCAATTGACAATTGATAAGTGCATATAACATGCATGTGTGAGCTGTGGTGTCTACTATGAGATTCATTTGGGCATTACGACAAAGTACATAGACCGCTATCCAGCATGCATCTATGCCTAAATAGTCCACTTTCCGGTTAACATCCGTACCCCTTCCAGTATTAAGTTGCAAGCAACAGACAATTGCATTAAGTAATGTGCGTAATGTAAACAATACATTCATCCTTGAATAAAGCATTGCTGTTTTACCCCTAGTGGCAACAACACATCTACAACCTTAGAACTTGCTGTCACTATCCCAGGTTAAATAGAGGTTGAACCCAACTATCATGCATAAATACCCCCTCTTGGAGTTACAAGTATTCACGTGGCCAAGGCTTCAACAAGTAACGGAGAGCATGCAAGATCACAAATGACATAGACATGATAATATAATATTCAGCTCCACATAGGTATCAATATAAGTCAGATCCCAGCAAACACAACATGTAGCATTACAATAAGATGATCTTGATCATGATAGGCAGCTCACAAGATCTAAACATGATGGCACAAGTGGAGAAGACAACCATCTAGCTACTGCTATGGACCCATAGTCCAAGGATGAACTACTCACGCATCACTCCGGAGGCGGGCATGGCGATGTAGAGCCCTCCGGTGATGATTCCCCTCTCCGGCAGGGTGCCGGGAAGAGCTTCAGGAACCCCCCGAGTTAGGGTTGACGACGGCGGCGGCAGCGAATATGTTCTGGATGAAAGGCTCGGTGTTTTAGGGTTTTCGCGTCTCGGGGAATAAATAGGCGAAGGGGCGATGTCGGCGGACCCCCGAGGGGCCCAAACCACCTGGCGCGGCTGTGGGCCCAGCCGCGCCTAGGTGTGGTTTGGCCACCTCCTGGCACATCTTCGTCTCTCCTTCGGACTCCGTGTACGTGCTGGAAAAATAGGGACCTGGCCTTTTGTTTCGTGCAATTCCGAGAATATTTCCAGAAGTAACTTTCTGAAACCAAAAACAGCAGAAAACAGGGAACTGGCACTGTGGCATCTTGTTAATAGGTTAGTCCCAGAAAATGCATAAAAGTGATACGAAGTGTATATAAAACATGTAGCAAATGGTATAATATAAGCATGGAACAGCAGAAATTATGGATACGTTGGAGACGTATCAGTCCTCAGCCTCGATGAAGAACTACTCCCTCCTCATCATGGGAAGCAGCAATGGCGATGAAGATGGCTCTGGGGGCACTTCCCCGTCCCGGCAGGGTCCCGGAACAGAGACTTATGTCCCCCGAATTAGGGTTTTTGGTGGCGGTGGAGCTCGGAGTTGAATCTGGGAAAAGTCTTCGGTCCTCTCGCGTTTTTAGGTCACGAGTGATTTTATAGGCGAAGAGGCGGCGTAAGGCGGCGCTCTGGTGGGGCAAGCGGGCCCACGGCGCGGGGTAGTACCTGGCCGCGTTGTGAGGTCACGTGCCGGCTGTGGGGCCCATCTGCAGCTGGTCTTCTGGCTCCGTGGCTTATTTGTGCTGGAAATAAATCACGTAAATTTTCATCCAATTCCGAGCACTTCCATTTTTGGGCCTTTTTTGCAATAAACAGACAAAACAGGCAGAAATTGGCACTGGGCACTAGGTTAATATGTTAGTCCAATAAATGTCATAAAATGATATAAACTTTAGAAGAAACATGTGACATTTGATATAAAACAAGTATGGAACATCAAAAATTATAGATACGTTTGAGACGTATCAAGCATCCCAAGCTTAGTTCCTACTCGTCCTCGAGTGGGTAAACGATAACAAAAGATAATTTTTGAAGTGACATGCTACCAACATAATCTTGATCAAATAGTAATGTAAAGCACATGAACTGAATGAAGTGATCCAAGACAATTATCTATAGTTGCTATAATGTAAACAAGGAGCAAACAAAATGCATCATACAAGTAAAAACTTTTCATGGATAGTACTTTGGAGACATGGAGCTATAAGAATTTGTATAAGAGTTAGCTCACCAAGCAAAATTTTCGAATCAAAAGTGTTTGACCAACACAAAGAAGATTTATGTTTCAGCATTTGTTTCAACTTTCAACATACTTATCTCATGGATATTGTCAACATAAAGTAGCATAATTAGTCTAATATGCTAACATATAACAATTATTGTACCAAAGTTGACACCAATGTTTGCCTGTGGAGGATAGAAAGGAGTAGGAAAACTGACTCAACATAAAAGTAAAAGAAAGGTCCTTCGCAGAGGGAAGCAGGGATTATATCATGTGCTAGAGCTTTTTAGTTTTTTGAAATCATATAGAGAGTAAAACTATATTTTGAGGTGTGTGTGCTAATGGTCAACTAATGGTAGTAGACAATACAGTATTACACATGCCAACCAGACTTTACAAGAGCGGCTCCCATAAGGAACGTTATTTCTGCAGCAAGCAGATCATCTCACTTTCTTTTGGTTTACACATGCAGATGTTTGACTGATTGCTCAGGAACAAAGTGTGAAGAGAATCAGCGGTTAAAGTTGTAAGTTATCTTTTATGGGACTGGGCACCCCTTTGCCAGCTCTTTGTGCAAAATTATAGATAAGCAGATGTAAGCTGCTAGTCTGGCGTAAAGTCTGTTTGACAAGTGTAATAAAGACCATCTACCACTTCCTCATGAGCTGGTAAACAGGGACGCAAAAAGGAGTAGTAACAATTTTGAATAGTTTAAAGGTAGCACATGACAAATTTACTTGGAGTGGCAGGAAAATACCACATATAGGTAGGTATGGTGGACACAGATGGCATGGATTTTGGCTCAAGGTTTTGGATGCACAAGCAGCATTCCCGCTTAGTACAGAGTTTGGGCTAGCAAGGTTATTTAAGCAAACACATAACGCCAACCGGTACAAAAAGAACCATATGATGAACATATAAGAAGAATTATAAGACTCCACACTGTCTTCCTTGTTAACCAAAACATCCTTTTAACCAGAAAATATCTAGACTTTGAAACTAGCAAATATGACAAATCGAATAACTACAAGCTTTACGGTAGTTCTTCACTAATGAGCCTTACTTACATGATACACAAGTTTAAACATTACTTACTTGATAACTCAAAACAATTGACAAGTACCAAGTTACTCAAGACAAATGATCTACAAGACTATGTAAGCATTTTTCTTTATAGCATTACCATATGCATAGCATTTTCTGAACCAACACATTAACCAAGCAACTCTCCAAACAAATATAAGTGAAGAAAGAGAGTACTTTCTATAAAATAACTAATAGCTATGAACAAGAGATACATGAAAACCAAGAGCTAGAAGCTAAACAGAGTAAAAACAGAATACTCAACAAGTATAAGTGAAGAACATGAGTATTCTATGAAAAAGCGAAGCGTGTCTCTCTCCCAAACAAGAATGTTGTGATCAAGCATTGTAGTGACCAGAGAACAAAATAAAAACAAAACTGAAAATAAAACACACAAGACGCTCCAAGAATAGCGCATAATATGTGAAGAAATAAAAATATAGTCTCACTAGAGATGACCTGATAATTTGTCGATGAAGAAGGGGATGCCCAAGGCATCCCCAAGCTTAGACGCTTGAGTCTTCTTGAAATATATTGGGCAGGTCCAGGGGAGCCTCCCCAAGCTTAAGCTCTTCTCTCTTCTTGATCTTCTTTATCATTCTTCTCTCCTAATACTTGAAAACTTTCTTCACACAAAACTTTTCATAAACTTCATTTGAGGGTTAGTACTCAAAACATTTAATCCACTTTATTTCTGTAATGACACATTGCAAGAACTCATTCTAACATTAGCTACTGTATACCAGGTCTTTGTAGCACCTTTCCACAAAAAGAAACCACAAAGAAAATTCGTATAAGAAGCAATGCAAAATAAAGACATAATCTGTCAAAAACAGAACAGCCCGTAAAGATGAATTTTTTCGAGGTACTTACGTAACTCAAATCAGAAAATGATAGACTAGCGAAAGATTTATATAAATCTGAGCCTTTTGCACACAAAATTACAGATCAATATCACGTACCGTGATTATTTGGAATTTCGTACAGTGAAGCGCAGAAAATCTGTTTCTGGCAGAAAACTCAGCTTTAACACTTTCTTGCCATTAGAGGCTTTTCTTGGCGCAAAAAACGAAAACAAAAAGATACAAAGGAGGTATTATAGAGGTAACAACATCCTTGACTCAACAAAAAGCAAAAGAAAACAGAAAGCAAAAATAACATGGGTTGTCTCCCACAAGCGCTTTTCTTTAAAGCCTTTTAGCTCGGCATGACAATTTTAATGATGCTCTCATAAGAATAAGAGTTGAACATATAAGAGTGCATCAAGAAGCAAATATAAAGCACATTTAAGTATAACCCACTTCCTATGCAAAGGAATCTTGTAAGAAAACAAATTATTGAAGTATGAAGCTGCTAGCATAGAAAGAGAAAATAAGTACAACTTCAAAACTTTCAACAAAAAGAGAGGAAACTTGATATTATTGAGATATCTAGAACTATGTTTTCCTCTCTCGTAATAACTTCCAGTAGCATCATGAACAAACTCAACAATATATCTATCACATAAAGCATTCTTATCATGATCCACTTGCATAAAAGTATTAATATTTTTCATATAAGCAACGTCCTTCTTATTAATAACAATGGGAGTAGGATCATCATAAAGAACTTGAACATGATAGACAAGTTGTATGTTAGAGAGATGGTTGTAATTATAATCTATGGCATAGTTATCATCACAATAAGTATCAAAGGCTGGAGGCATAGTATCATCATAAACAAGGGGATAGTTATCTTTGCAAGCATATATATCTGTAAACATAGCATCATCATTTTTACTAGCAAGAGGGGTTTCAAACATATAATCATTAATAGCAAAAGGATTTTCAAACTCCTCATCCCCTAGCTTAGAGCTTTCCATATCATCATTAGAAGGAACATGGATAGTGCTAATAGTGTAGCAATTATTAATATCATCATTTTCAAAATTGGTGCCAAAAAGATTTTCCATATCAAAAGTAGTGTTATTTTCCCAATCATGATCACTACAATGAGCAACAGACATATAATCATCTTCAATAGTGCCTATAGATTTAGTGTCAAAATAATAATGACCCCATCTACGTGAATCATTTTCAATAAATTTAGACTCATTAGAAACAACCATGAAAGGAGCAACATGCTTAGGGGAGGATACCTTTTCTTCTCTCTTTTTACTCCTCTTCTTCTTCTTCTTTCTTCTTCTTGTTTTTCTTTCCCTCTTTTGGAGGGAGAGGTTTGAAAGGAGGCTTCTCCACATACCCTGGTTCATTGTTAGAGACAATAGAAGAAACTTGGGAGGATTCCTCTCTTTTATTAATGAGAGTAAAACAAACATTAGTCCTTTCATATTTTGGTAAAGTTCCATCTCTTATAATTTTTTCTATGTAAGCATTTTTCGTGGCTCTTCTCCACACAATAGAGATGACATCCATGCAGAATGCTATTCATATCAAAAGCACTCATATCTAACAAAGAAGTTTTTCTTGATAACTCTTCACACCCCAAAAATAATATAAGTTCATCATGAAGATTAGGAGTGATCATGTTATCACAAAAGAAACTTGCAATACTATCATTGGAATTTGAGCATTGGAAATTGAAATGACCCTCATCATAACAAAGTTCACAAATAAAAGGATAGCGGGCACAAACTTTTTCAGCAAGATCATTTAGATTCCTATTCCACATCCTAGTTTTTTCATTCCTATGATGCTTACAACATTCTTCTTCGATATGATTCTTTTCACAAGGTCTAAGTGCTCCACAAAAATTAACATGCTTATAAGAAATATTATTTTCAGAAATTTGAGCATGTTTATTGCAATCATTAGTAACAATTTCATTTTCTATGCAAACGTCCTTGAAAGGTTCATGGTACTTGTCCCACTTTTCTTTAGGAATATTAATATGAGAAGCAAAGGTTCTACAACAATTGACAACAATTTCAGAATCAAGACCATATTTAGCACTAAGCTCATGAAAACTAGCAGTTTCAACAAAAGACTTAATGCAATCATAATCATAATTTATACCTGATTCTTTACCTTTGTCAAGTTCCCAATTTTCCGCATTGCATAGAATTCTTTCAAGAAGATCCCATCTAGCTTCAGCCTTCTTACTTGTGAAAGATCCCTCAGAAGAAGCATCTAGAAATCCCATGTATCGACCTGAAATCCTTGCATAAAAATTAGTAACAATCATCTCCTTGGGAATCTCATGGTTGGGGCATTTGAGCATTAAAGTTTTCAGTCTTTCCCAAGCTTGAGAAATGCTTTCTCTGTCATGAGGCCAAAAATTATAAATGTAATTCCTATCTACATGCATTTTATAAAGAGGATAAAATTTAGAGTAAAAGAGATATTCAAGATCCTTCCACTCCGAATGATGAGGATCATCCAGTAGCTCATACCAGTCCTTTGCTTGGTCTTTAAGTGACAATGGAAATAATTTATTCATGACTTTTTCTCTTGATAAACATGCAACCTTAAACAACTCACAAAGTTCTGTAAGTTTCAGCAAGTGATCACTTGGATGGACTGTTCCATCCCCTGCATAACATTCATCCATAACTTTTTCAGCAATTTCCATAGGTATTTCAAAAGGAATACTTTCAGTAGGTGCACCGAAAATATCACAAGCATCATTACAATTATCACATATGGGGGATGTAGTATCATCAAGGCAAATTTCTTCCTCCAAAACCGGGGAGCTAACAAGATCATTTTTATCAAAACCAGCTTCCCCAAGCTTAGACTTTTCCAAAGCATTAGCAATAATGGTGTTCAAAGAATTCATGCTAATAACATTGCTACCACTATTATGCAAACAAAGTTCCATAGGTTTTTTAATTTTCTCTTCAAACACTTCATGTCCTAACTCAAGATAAATTTCATAGAGATCTCTATTTTTTTTTTGTTATTTTCCATTAAGCCTAACTAGTGAAATAAAAACAAGAAACAAAAAGATATAACTGCAGGATCTAAAGGAAATACCTTCAAGCACTCACACGCCGGCAATAGTGCTAGAAAATAGCTTAGTAGCTAGAGGATGTGAGTACCGTTTACCTTACATCCCCGACAACGGCGCCAGAAAAGAGCTTGATGTCTACTATAACTTCTATTCTTGTAGATAGTGTTGGGCCTCCAAGTGCAGAGGCTTGTAGAACAACAGCAAATTTCCCTTAAGTGAGTAACCCAAGGTTTATCGAACTCAGGGACGTAGACGTCAAAGATATCCCTCTCTAGCAACCCTGCAATTAAGATACAAGAAGTCTCTTGTGTCCCCAACACACCTAATACACTTGTCAGATGTATAGGTGCACTAGTTCGGCGAAGAGATAGTAAAATGCAGGTGATATGGATATTAACAAGTGGTATATGTAGTCTGTGATAAAAATGGCAGCGAGCGAACATGCAGCAGAACTGGAAATAAACGGTGTTTCGATGCTTGGAAACAAGACCTAGGGATCATACTTTCACTAGTGGTCACTCTCAACAATAATAATATAACTGAACACATATAAATACTTCCTCTTCAATATGCAACTTAGGTGCTACTCGGAACTATTCTTCTGCTGGATAACGAACATCATTACTACTACGTAGGGCTACAAAAGCACACCTTAAAGTCTGAGTAAACAAACACCATGATTTTACAATGACATCCAACACAAAGAACAACTCATGGTAAATATCCCTCTTATCTATTATCCTGGTAGAGTCACACACGCCACCCGCACTGTCACCAAGGCTTTGTGTTCTCAACAATGACTCCGGAAATTATAATGATAAAACCAATTGAGTAGCATATCCATAACATAATGAAGGGGAAACATCTATGAATTCAACTAGATTACAATGCTCATGATCACATAAATATCACACCATGGGAGAGAGAGATAAACCACATAGCTACTGGTAGGGCCCTCTGCCTCTATGAAGAACTACTCCCTCCTCATCATGGGAAGCAACAATGGCGATGAAGATGGCTCTGGGGGCACTTCCTCGTCCCGGCAGGGTCCCGGAACAGAGACTTCTGTCCCCTGAATTAGGGTTTTTGGTGGCGGTGGAGCTCGGAGTCGAATCTGGGAAAAGTCTTCGGTCCTCTCGCGTTTTTAGGTCACGAGTGATTTTATAGGCGAAGAGGCGGCGTAAGGCGGTGCTCTGGTGGGGCAAGCGGGCCCACGGCACGGGGTAGTACCTGGCCATGCCGTGAGGTCACGTGCCGGCTATGGGGCCCATCTGCAGCTGGTCTTCTGGCTCCGTCGCTTATTTGTGCTGGAAATAAATCACGTAAATTTTCATCCAATTCTGAGCACTTCTATTTTTGGGCCTTTTCTGCAATAAACAGACAAAACAGACAGAAACTGGCACTGGGCACTAGGTTAATAGGTTAGTCCAATAAATGTCATAAAATGATATAAACTTTAGAAGAAACATGTGACATTTGATATAAAACAAGCATGGAACATCAAAAATTATAGATACGTTTGAGACGTATCACAAATCTTTACATCGCCTTCCTTGACATACTGTCTTATCACATGGAAGCGTCGGAGAATGTGTTTGGCAGTTGAGTGAGACCTTGGTTCCTTCTCGTTGGCAATGACGCTTGTGTTGTCGCAGTAGAGGTTCACAGGGTCTTGCGCGCTTGGGAACACTCGTAGCTCGTTGACGATCTTCCTCAGCCAAACAGCTTCATTTGCAGCATCAGCAGCAGCAATATACTCCGATTCCATTGTAGATTGGGCTACTATGGGTTGCTTCCCACTTCTCCAGCTCACAGCGCCTCCGTTCACCTTAAACACATATCTTGTCTGAGATTTCGAGTCATCGGGATCTGTGCTAAAACTTGCATCAACGTAATCTGTTACGCCAAGTTCTTCTTCACAACCTCCATAAACCAGAAACATTTCCTTGGTTCGCTTAAGATATTTCAGAATGTTCTTAACAGCTATCCAATGATCCTTGCCAGGATTACTTTGGAATCGGCTCATCAAACTAAGAGCCAATGCTACATCGGGTCGAGTACTTAACATGGTATACATGACCGATCCTATGACTGAAGCATAGCGAGTGCCATCCACAGCAGCCTTATCATGAGCCATCACTGGACACTGAGCCAGGCTCAATGCTTTACTCTTGATAACTAGCAGAAAACCTTTCTTTGCCTTATCCATATTGAACTTCTTCAATATCTTATCAAGGTAAGCACTTTGACTTAACGCTAATAGGCGTCTCGATCTATCACGATAGATTTTAATGCCTAATACGTATGCATCTTCTCCTAAGTCCTTCATCGAAAATTTACTGTTTAAATATTCCTTCACGCTTTTTAAAAGATCCACATTATCCCCAATCAGTAATATATCATCCACATATAGAACTAGGAATGCAACTGAGCTCCCACTCATTTTCTTATAAATGCAGGTCTCTTCTGCATTTTGGACAAATCCAAAACCTTTGATCACCTCATCAAAACGAAGATTCCAACTCCGAGATGCTTGCTTCAGTCCATAAATGGAACGCTGAACCTTGCATACTTTGCCAGCATTCTCTGGATCGACAAAACCTTCCGGTTGTACCATATACAACTCTTTCTCAATGTTTCCATTTAGGAATGTTGTTTTGACATCCATCTGCCATATCTCATAATCATGATATGCGGCTACAGCTAGCAAAACCCGAATAGACTTCAGCATCGCTACCGGTGAAAACGTTTCATCGTAGTCAATTCCATGAATTTGTCGGAAACATTTTGCGACAAGTCGAGCTTTATAGACGGTCACGTTACCGTCAGCATCAGTCTTTTTCTTAAAGATCCATTTATTCTCGACGGCCTTGCGCCCTTCGGGAATCTCCATCAAAGTCCATACTTTGTTGTCATACATGGATCCTATTTCGGATTTCATGGCCTTAAGCCATTTCTCGGACTCGGGTCCTTTCATTGCGTGGATCACACGTTCGTTGGGAGACCCCAAGAGGAAGGTATGATGCAGTGTAGCAGCAGTTTTCCCTCAGTATGAAACCAAGGTTTAATCGAACCAGTACGAGCAAGAAATCACTTCTGAAGATTGTTGGTGGCGGAATATGGCACGGCGCAACACCAGGGAATCCGGCGACCGACGTGGAACCTGCACACTACACAATCAAACTACTTTGCCCCAACGAAACAGTGAGGTTGTCAATCTCACCGGTTTGCTGAAAACAAAGGATTAAACGTATGGTGTGGAAAACAGTAGTAAATTGCAGAGAATGAAAATGAACAATGTTTGCAGTTGGTTGTATTGTCAGTGTAAAAGAATGGACCGGGGTCCACAGTTCACTAGTGGTGTCTCTCCATAAAAGATAACTAACATGCTGGGTGAACAAATTACAGCTGGGCAATTGACAAAATATTGAGCGCATGACAATGCATATATATGACATGATGATTACTATGATATTCATGTGGGCATTACGACAAAATACATAGACCGTTATCCAACAGCGTCTATGACTAATAATCCACCGCCAGGTTGTCATACCGAGTTCCCCGTTGGTATTAAGTTGCAAGCAACGGATAATCGCATTAAGTAATGTGCGTAATGTAAACAAATGCATTAGACCTAACGGCGCACCCTTAAGCTAAGCATCGGTTATTTTATCCCTAGTGGCAACAGCACATCCACAATCTTAGAAGTTGTTGTCGCTCTCCCAGATTACCGGAGGCATGAACCCACTATCTAGCATAAATACTCACTCTTGGAGTTACAAGCATCTACTTGGCCAAAGCATCTACTAGTAACGGAAAGCATGCAAGATCATAAATAACATATAAGATAGATTGATAATCAACTTAACATAGTATTCAATATTCATCGGATCCCAGCAAACACAACATGTAGCATTACAATAAGATGATCTTGATCATGATAGGCAGCTCACAAGATCTAAACATGATAGCATAAAGTGGAGAGACAACCATCTAGCTACTGCCATGGACCCGTAGTCCAAGGATGAACTACTCACGCATCACTCCAGAGGCAGGCATGGTGATGTAGAGCCCTCCGGTGAATATTCCCCTCTCCGGCAGGGTGCCGGGAAGAGATTCTGAACCCTCCCGAGCTAGGGTTGACGGCGGCGGCGTCTCTGGAAATTTTCGTGGATAATGGCTCGGGTATTTAGGGTTTTTGTGTCGGGATGAATAAATAGGCGAAAGGGCGGCGGCTGCGGAGCCACGAGGGCCCCACACCACCCCACGGCGCGGCAGGGGAGGTCGCGTGGCCCCATGGTGTGGGTGCCACGTGGCTCCCCTCCGTCTCTCCTCTGGACTCCGTGTTCGTGTTGGAAAAATAGGAGGTTCTGTCCAAGTTTCGTCCAATTCCGAGAATATTTCCAGACTAGCTTTTCTGGAATACAAAAACAGCAGAAACCAGGAACTGGCACTGTGGCATCTCGTTAATAGGTTAGTCCCAGAAAATGCATAAAAATGCTATGAAGTGTATATAAAACATGTAACAATTGGTATAATATCAACATGGAACATCAGAAATTATAGATACGTTTGAGACGTATCATCCTTCCATCGCCTCTTTGTAACTCGTAGGTTCGTCTTGTTCAATTAACATGACGGTGCAAACAAGATTACCGTACCACTCAGGAAGGGCACGGGTTCTTCCAGACCTACGCGGTATAATAGCTTCCTCGACATTTTCTCCCACTCCATCTGTTATGGAGGACGGTTCAGGAACAGCTTCCGTTGCGCCACTCGGAATTTCAAGTTCATGATCAACTATCTCGTCGAGGTCTATTTTCCTCCCACTTACTCCTTTAGCGAGAAACTCTTTCTCGAGAAAGGTGCCGTTCTTCGCGACAAACGTTTTGCCCTCGGCTTGATTGTAGAAGGTGTATCCTATGGTTTCCCGCGGATATCCTACAAAGATGATCTTCTCCGATTTCGTTTCGAGTTTGTCGGGTTGTAGTTTCTTAACGTACGCCTCACAACCCCAAACCTTCAGGAACGACAACTTAGGTTTCTTGCCATGTCATATCTCATACGGTGTCATTGCTACGGATTTGGATGGAACCCTATTTAAAATGAATGCGGCTGTTTCAAACGCAGATCCCGAAAATGATATACGGGCAAGTCGGTAAGAGACATCATAGACCGCACGCTATCCAATAGGGTACGATTACGTCGTTCGGACACACCGTTGCGTTGCGGTGTTCCAGCAGGCGTAAGCTGTGGTACGATGCCACATGCCTTCAGATGTGTGCCAAACTCAAAACTCAAATATTCAGCACCACGATCGGATCGTAGGTGCTTGATTTTCTTGTTGAGTTGATTTTCAACCTCACTCTGAAATTTCTTGAACTTTTCAAATGTTTCAGACTTGTGTTTCATTAAGTAGATATACCCGTATCTACTCAAATCATCAGTGCATGTTACAAAATAACGATAACCATTGCGTGTCGACACGCTCATTGGACCGCACACATCTGTATGTATAACTTCCAATAAGTCTGACGCCTGTTCCATAAAACCGGTGAACGGTGTCTTGGTCATTTTGCCCAAAAGGCATGGTTCGCAAGTGTCAAGAGATCCAAAATCTAGTGACTCCAAAAGTCCATCAGAATGGAGTTTCTTCATGCGCTTTATACCAATATGACTTAGACGGCAATGCCACATATACATGGCGGTATCATTACTAAATCTAATCCTCTTGGCATCTACGTTATGGATGTGAGTACTACTATCGAGATTCAACAAGAATAAACCATTACTCTCAGGAGCATTAACATAAAAGATATCATTCATCAAAATAGTACAACCATTTGATACTGATTTAAACGAATAATTGTCTTGTAACAAGCAAGACCCACTGATAATGTTTACACTCAAAACTGGTACAAAATAACATTTATTCAAAACCAAAACTAATCCCGATGGTAGATGTAGAGGGAGTGTGACGACGGCCACCACGTCAACTTTTGATCCATCGCCGACGTGCATCGTCACCTCGTCCTTCGCCAGGCGTCGTTTATTCCGCAACTCCACCCGAGAGTTACAAATATGAGCAACAGAACCGGTATCAAATACCCATGCATTATTCCGACCACTAGTAAGGTAAACATCTATAACATGTATATCAAATATACCTTCTTTCTCTCTTCCGACAATCTTGCCGGCCTTCTTGTCTTCTAGGTACTTGGGGCAGTTGTGCTTCCAGTGACCATCTCCCTTGCAGTAAAAGCATTCCACGCCAGGTTTGGGACCAGGTTTGTTGACCTTGGATTTGACAACATGTTTGCCATCCTTCTTGGTATTCCAGTTCTTCCTTCCCTTGCCGCCGGATTTCTTAAAATCGACGGTCTTGTTGACCATCAATAGCGTGTGCTCCTTCTTGATTTCCACCTCAGCAGTCTTGAGCATCACGAACACCTCAGACAGGGACTTAGCCATGCCCTGCATGTTATAGTTCATGACGAAGCCTTTGAATCTAGGGGGCAACGATTGCAGCACCCTATCAATTGCCAGCTCATCAGGAATCTTGCATTCGAGAGTGTTCAGGTCTTGAACGTAGCCAGACATTTTGACCACGTGCTCGCTCACACTGCTATGCTCTTCCATCTTGGCTGAGAAGAAGAGCTCAGAAGCTTCATACCTCTCAGCCTTGGCCTGCGGCGCAAAGACAGCTTTGAGATCAGAAATTATCTCAAAAGCACTCATCTTCTCAAAACGCTTCTACAGGTCGGCTTCCATGGCGTAGAGCATGCCACTCTGGACGAAGGAGGAATCATCCATCTTGGACGCATAGACTTTCTTGTCGTCCTTAGAAGCATCGTCTGCGGGATTGTCACCTATGCCGACCTCAATGACGTAGGCCACCTTGTGGGGAGTGAGTAGGATCCTCAGGTTGCGGAACCAGGACATGAAGTTTGACCCATTGGTCTTAAGCTTTTCTTTCTCAAGGAACATGCCTATGTTAAAGGTGGGTCGAGACATCTACAATGGAATTTGCAAAAACATAAGACTTTGTTCATAATAAAATATGGGTTCAAGTTTTTAAAATAAAACTACCAGAACTCCCACTCAAAATGAACATCCTTCGCATCATTTTAGTGATTACACGATCCTAATCCATTATACTACCCCCGATCGTCACGGCCGATAGTACAACTTCAAAAGTAGACATCGCTTATGTCAATCACAACAACTATGTGACTCGTGCTTAACCTTTCGGTCACTGTGTTCCGAGACCATGTCTGTACATGCTAGGCTCGCCAAAATAACCTCCAGCGTATTGCTTCTGCAACGTGGCTTACACCCATGTTATGCGAACGCAGATACGTCTGACACCCGATCGTCATGGCCTGCCTCGTATCGGAGAACTTTCGGTGGTGCACGCTAAAGGGAGAACACTATATGGTATTTTTAGAGGGATCATCTTATATTACTACCGCCGTGTAACTAATATATAAACATATATATATACACAATATAAGATGCACACAATAACATAACATCAAAAATGAAATGTAATGCGACATGATATGGTCTTGCGCCGATGGTCTCCTTCGTGCCCACAGTTTATAAACAATTTACTAAACTTACCTCGACCATATCTTATTGCCCCTGCAAAATAAAGTTAGACGCTTTCTACTTTATCTTTTGCATGTTTTACGTGGCTTCTAGGGGCTTTCGTAAATAGAACCGCTTCATACCTACGAACCTACAACCACAACAACGATCCGACAGTTGTATTTTTTTAATCCCTTTCGGGCCCTCCATTAAAAATACAAAGGCCATCTATTGAGAGAGAGACAGACACCCGTCAGCCACAAATACGGTACAAGCCGTATGTCAGGTGTGGAACCAGTCTCGTGTAAGCATACGCGTAAAGTTGGTCTGGGCCGCTGATGGCCCTTCACGTAGTTACCTGCGTGAAAAGTAAATGGGTTAGGTTGAGACTCCAAGTGCAGAGGGTGTAGTAAGTGGAAGACGTGTTTTCCCCACGAGGGGTGACTCGAGGGTTTAATATCGAACTCTCGGGGAATCAGTAGTGAAGATTTATCTTTCCTATCCTTCTTTTGGTTACCTATAAAACAAAGTAAATGTTTTGGTCCTCAACCTCACCTAGTGGTTGTCAAGCACAAGGTGTGAGAATGATATCAAGATAATATGCAATGCAAACAAGAAATAAAAATGCAATGGTGGTAAATAAATATGCAAGGATGGTAGTGGCAATGATAAATGATATTTTTGGGTTTTATATGATGAATGCAAGATGTAAAAGTGTTTTTGTATTTTCGGATTTTAAATGGCAGAAAATGGAAAAGAGGTAAAAGTGGTTGGAAAGGTGTTTCTTATGATTAAAAATGGACCGGGGTTCATGGTTTCACAAATGCACTCTCTCTTTAATAAAGTGGTAGACAATGGAACACTAGAGTTGACATATGAGATTGCAACACAACAGTTTAATGACAAGTTATAATTATATGGGCATCACGTCCTAACATAGAGACCTTTTGGTTATTAGTCTCTCTTATAATCCACCAAGATGCGAACTAAATCATAACACCTCAGTAATTAAGATAACTCAGAGTATAGCAATAAGTATCATGACATGAAGTTAAAATAAGAACATGGTAGATCTAGTCATGGAGTAGTGGCAATGGTCACACCCACATCTCCGGTAGCATGGTATTTCTTTTTATCCCTAGTGAGGTAACAAAGTAAGGTAAAACACCCAAGTGGATCGCAGAACTTTCTCTCACGTTCATTGCACTAGCCACCCCCCTGTTACTCCAACTAATGCACACGTTCCCCCTCACACGCTCTCATAAACATGCTTGATCATAACAAGTAAATAAGAACGGGGTACATAATATGCATCTACTTTCATAACTGAAACAAAACCATTGTAATCTCAAACATATATTAACTCATAAAAAGATCCACCACAAAGGTATTACATAGATGACCATAATCATGTTCAGCAGCTCATACGGTACTAATTAGTGAAGCTCAAGAGAGAGAGATACATAAGTTACTTCCATAAACCCATAGTCCAGAGGTGGACTACTCCCTCTTCATCATGGAGACGGTGGAGAAGTCGTTGGAGAAGATGGAGACCACGCCGGCAGCGCCCCCCCGGAGTTTTCCCCCTCCAATCTGCAACTCCAGGTCTCTGTTTCGGTGTTTCTGTGTTTCTGCGGCGCTCCTTCCAGAGAACGTCGGGGGATAATTTTTATAGGCGTTTTTAGGTCAAAACGGAGTCGGTGGAGGAAAGATCGACGACAACGGAGCGTCGAGGCCCAATTGGAGGGGTCCCACGCGGCCAGGTACAGGGGCCGCGTGGGCCCTCCTCTTTTGGCCCTCGGGGCTCCGCTTGTTTGCTTCCTTCGCCCCCAAGTCTTGTTCCTTCCAAAAAATGATGCTCGTAAATTTCCAGGTCATTTGGACGTCGTTTGGGTCCCTGAAACATTAAAATATAGAAATAGGGTTTTCTGCCTGCGCAGGGTTAATTCCATAAAAAATAGGAAACATATCAAATATTCCCAAAATCATTATAAAACAGTGATATAACCCTTATATGATGCAAATATGACTGGAATATAAATAAAAATAATGCAAAGTTCATGTATGCATTTTACATGCATCAGCCGCTTCATCAACTCAATGCCGACAGCAAAAGCAAGTGCACGCGAGAGGGTAACAACTATTAGAACGATGCCCTCATAAACATGAGTTCTAAAAACTGCACAACTATATCTACGCATAGATCGGCTCTGATACCACTGAAGGGAATCGTAGGCAGAAAACAAAAAATTTCCTAACAACGATAACCTTAAACTAGCCAGAATCTATTACTATGCAGATATACTATGACGGAGGAGATCGATGTACATACCCTTGTAGACCGAAAGCGGGGATTACGCTCCCGCACAAGCGTTGTTGATGAAGCCGACGACGCCGACCTCAAGATCGTGTAGAGGAAGAAGACGTACTTCCAGTGCCACACGTGTAGCACCTCATAACTCTACACACGTACGGAGTAGACGACGACCTCCGGGCTCCAGATCCAGCGAAGCAGCGGAAGCGAAGACTTGGACCCATCAGCACGGCGGTGTGCGTATGGTGGAGAAACTTCTCTCCTCGTACGCAGTTCTAGAAACGGAACCACGCTCAAGGTAGGAGAGAAGAAAAAGGTGAGATGAATTTCCAGGCAAGGGTGCACCCCTATTTAAAGGAGGAGGAGGGCAGCCAACTTTGCTGGCCTTGCCATGTGGGACTATTCTCACATGGCCAGCCGCACCATGGCTGGTGTGCCGGCCCTAGGTGGGCCCCATGTGGCCCACCTAGGCCGGCCGGCCCTCTCCCCTTTTTTCCTTTTGGGGTTTTCCCCTAATGGGCCTCTAAGGCCCATCTAGGTGAAAATGCCTTTAAAATTCGAAAGAAAATAAATAAAAGATATATTTAATCATTGATTACACTAATTAATATTAAATACATATTATTTAGTTTATTCGAGCTCCGAAACTTATTCTGTTGCCCTCCGATCATCATCGGACATGTCCCGGAACACTTCCGGTGTTCTCCTGAAGTTTCTCCTAATATCCAATCTTTATAAAACGGTCGCCTACCCTTAAGTGTGCAACCCTACGGTTCGGGATCACTCCAGACATGATCGAGACACGTTCTCCGATCAATTACTATCAGCGGTGGCTGGACTGCCGTGACAGCCCCTGTGCGTCCACGAATGTCTTTTTATCGTTTCAACCTTAGACGTCCAGTTTCAACCTTTTGCCTAGCGATACTTAGATTGTCCGAGACTCGTTCTCCGGTATCACTATTACCGAGCTTGATCTCGTCACTTGACAATTCTATCTTTACTCGTCTGTGATATCACATCCCCATGACCTAGTCACATGCTTGCAACCTTATTGATGTAATCTCACCGAGTGGCCCAGAGTATCTATCCTGCTATGTGGATTGGCAAATCCCGCTCTTGATCACTCGCCTCTACCACTTCCTTCAGATACCCGAAAGGGACACCTTTATTGTCACGCTAAATAAGACATGACGTTTGATGCAATCAGAGCACCTTCCAGAAGCAGCGATTAAATATGATCTCACGGTCAAAGGTATGAACACTACGTTTCTATATATCTTGGTGTGTGTCCATCGTATCATTCACCTAATGACATGACTCCATTGTCAATTGACATAAATGTCCATGATCAGGAAACCTTGATCATCGGTTGCCCAATGGACTAGTTAAGAGGCTACTAGGGACTTGGTTGTTTACATACCACACGTGCATTAAAGTTTCCGCTTAATACAACTATAGCATGATACAAAAACTTATTATGAACAATTGCGATATGACAAATAAAATATCTTTATTAATTGCCTATAGGGCATATCTCCAACAGCAAGGGCAACATCCTCCGCCATCATTTGGAAAAACATGAACTCGTCGTCACTTTCCATAGCCTAGCAATGGATCAAGGCCACAAATGAACAATCAACGAAATTAGCCTATGAACGAATGGTCGAACAACTTGTGTGCGGGGCGGGAGAGAGGAAGAGCCATACCGGGCTGAATTAGTTGCGCCGTCGCAAGACGAGGTCGGAGACCGACGGGGAGCGACGGCAAGCATGCCTGCGTGAGCGCTGCGGCTTGGGCCCCGAGATGCGCAGGCGGCGACGAAAGTGGCGACGATGGTGCGAATCGCCGGCGAGAGGAAAAAGAAGGAGGGCGTGGGGAGCGAATCAATCAGGCCACGCCGGCGTTGTGTGTATGACGGGAGGGCCACCCCTGTCGGAGGGCATGTCCGTCCCATGTACGGCACCCCCGAGAGGGTCTCCAAACTTGGGGGCCCTTACGGGGGTGTCGGACACGATTTCGCTCGGGGCGAGCCATTGGAGTGCCGATGGGGCGTTTTTCATGTCCGGACCCCAGTGGGCCTTTTGGGGGTCATTTGGAGGGTGCCGGTGCACATGCTCTTATCACACATCTATGTCGTTCGGGTGTGTTTCATTTTCATCGACCTGATTTATTTTGTTTGAATAGTGATAAGTTAGACTTTTTTTTGACGTAAATAAGTTAGACTATTGAAAAACACTATTGGGACCGAACCTCAAATGTGTTTCAAACTGATCATGTTCAACCTGTAAAAACTTGTAGCTCAACTGTAGTAGGATGTCAAATTCGTGGTTCACGGTGTAATTTACATCATTTATGGAGACAAGGCAATCGTACACGAACACCATTGACTATCTATACACTAGGAAGAGGCATACGAAGAGTGGCGTGCAGCCACAGGTCGCTCTTCTTCCGCGCCGTGATCCCGAGCGCCTCCGTCATGTCCAGCTCATGCGGGGCGGCGCCGCCAGGGAGCTCCCAGTCGAAATGGAAGAGGAGGCTCGCGAGCGCAAGCTCCATGACAGCGAGGCCGAGCGCTATGCCCGGGCAGATCCTCCGTCCCGCGCCGAACGGCACGAGCTCGAAGTCCGACCCCCTGAAGTCCACCGCGCAGTTGCCGGCCTCCTCAAACCTCTCCGGCCTGAACTCCTCGGCGTCCGCGCCCCAGCTCTCAAAGTCTCGCCCAATCGCCCACGCGTTCACGAGCACCAGGGCGCCCACGGGCACGTCGTAGCCGAGGACGTCGTAGCAGGGCTCCTGGCACTCCCGCGGGAGGAGCACCGGCCCAGGCGGGTGCAGCCGGAGCGTCTCCTTGATTACCAGCTGCAGGTAGGGCAGCTCCGGCAGGGCCTCCTCCCGGACGCGGCTCTCCCCAGAGAGGGCCCCGCGCACCTCCGCCTGCGCCCTGCGGAGTGCCCTCGGCTCCCGCATGAGCTCCGCCATGACCCATTGGAGCGTCGTCGCCGAAGACTCGCTCCCGGCACCGAACAGATCCTGCGAAGACCGAATTTCGTCGAACACGTCAGGTTTTGCTAAAACAATTTCTGTCGAGATGGAGATGGAAGTCTTACGGCGATCACGGCGCGAATGGTTCCTGTCTCGAGAGGAACGTCGAGCCCGCCGTTCGTCTGGATCCTCAGCAGCACGTCCAGGATGGTTTCTCCCTCGTCGCCGGCGCCGGCAGCCGACCTCCTCCTAGCGCGGTGCTCCTCGATGACGTCGTTCATGAGCCGGCTCAACTTGGCACCGTGCTGCTCCGCGCGTCGCGCCTTCCCGCTGAATGCGCGCGCGAGGCGCGAGGACGGGAACACGTCGGCGAGGCTGAACCCGGCGGCCACCTTGATGCCCTCGTCCAGGCACTCCAGGAAGGCGTCCCGGTTTCCGATCCGGTCGCCCACCACGGCGCGCACAGCCGCGTCGGTGACGTAGGTGGTGAGGAGGGAGCTGACATTCACCGGCTCGGACGCCGACGACAGCGATGCGACAGACGCGACGAGGCTGGCAGCCTCGGCCTCGCGGGAGCCGCGGAGGGACCGGACCTGCCGCGCGCTGAGCAGCTCGGTGACGCATAGCTTGCGGAGCTGGCGCCAGTGCGCGCCCTGCGGCGCCATCACCACGCCGAGGCCGTCCCTCGTGAGCGCGCGGATGGTTGCGGTGAGCGGCCGGGTGGCGAGGGCCGCGTCGTGGGTCCTCATGACCGCCCTCGCTGCGGCCGC
This sequence comes from Poa pratensis, assembly GCA_947311845.1. Taxonomy (NCBI): domain Eukaryota; kingdom Viridiplantae; phylum Streptophyta; class Magnoliopsida; order Poales; family Poaceae; genus Poa; species Poa pratensis. The sequence continues at coordinate 15,478,020 of CAMZMU010000037.1, forward strand.
CGACGAGGCCACTATGACCCGGAGCTCACCGAGGCGGAGAAGCATGAGCGGGGCGCCCTGCCGGCGGGCGAGGTCCCGCATGGCGTGGTGTGGGAGCGCGGTGCTGACAAGATGGTGCAGGCTGCCGATGACCGGCAGCCGCCATGGTCCTGGGGGCAGGTTAGTCTCGCTGCCCTGCCCGTGCCGCCTGAACTTGGCGAGGAGGAGCGGGAGCACGAGGATGGCCGCCAAGAGGAGGCAATGGTAGTAGCTGTACTCTTGCGCCATGATTTGCCGGGGAATGCATCTTTTGCTCTGCTGAAGCTTCCGTTATGTAGACTCACACGTTCGGCAAGTCACTCCAGATTGCAAATAGGTCAACTACAGATTGGGCACGTACGAATTTCGTAAGCTCTCATAAAATTCTCACAAATCATCTCACAAACGACTATGATGCAAAAAAATATGGAAAATGCAACTCCACAACCAGTTTGATGTCCAACTGCTTTAAGATGCGTGCTACTATTGTTTTGCATCATAGTCGTTTGGTTCAGCAAGTTTCTCACTCCCAGGACCCTTTTGTTTATAGAAAAATCTTGGATCTCATGCATACTGAGCTTTCATCGAAGCTTTTACTTTTACAGGACGTTGAGGCAGTAAAACACCGAAACATTATTTCACTAGGAGTAGTAACCAAGTATTAACAAGGGTATTAACAATTTCCTGGGTATATTCCCTGAAAGAAATTCTGGTAAATGTACTAACAAAATAATTACCTTGATGCATTTTTTTAAGAAAAGACCTTTACCTTGATGCATTTTACATAAACTTTTGAGCATGCATTAACGAAAAAATGGACGAGGTAAATATTTTGCCTCCTTTTTAAAATTGTCACATGGATAGCACACCGGGTCAAACTGTAGACTGAAGAAGCTATACATATGGATGCAAACTGTGGTAATCACTATAAAAACTCGAATCATCTATCAGGTTTGTCTTGCGGATTGTTATCTCGCCAAGTGGTGGATTCTCCTTCCACAAATTGTTGTTGGGTGTTGCACTGCATGCTCGTCAAGGTGTCGCAAGGAGAAAAGGTAGGAATGAGCATGTGTGTGTGTGGAGAGAGAGAGAGAGAGGTGGGAGGGTGCAATTTTCCTTTTGTTTTTTCGAAATATATTTTCAAAACAAAATACTTTTGAATATTTCATCTGTATTACGAACGATTTTCACAGTTGCGTTTCTAGCGTCAAGATTTTTAAACTAGAGTCCATATTGATAGGCTTTCACGATCTGTTTTATGTACTTTCAAAGAGTAATATAATTATACTCCGATTTTCATTGTACTTGTAGTTAGAGATTTCAGTGTACTTATTATACCCCCGCATGAAAATTTGTTGAATTTTTTCGTTTAGAGTACATTTATATTTCTGGCTTTAGTATACCTGTACTTTTGTGTTTTTAATTTCAGTGTAATTATATTTCGAGATTTCAGTGTACTTCATACTCCGCGTGGATATTATATATTCATGTTTTTAGTATACATGTACTTTTGTACTTCAAATTTCAGTGAATCTGTACTTAATGAATTTTGTACTTCTAAATTTTTCTAATTCAGGATTTTGTACTTTAAGATTTTGTAGTTCGAGAAGTTTTTAGTTTAAAAATCCGTACTTTTCTGTTTTTGTTACTCCAATAACAAACTAACTGTGTTGTTTCGCAAAAAAAACTAACTGTGTTAAAAAAAAAAAAGACATGCAAAATACTCCTGCGCGGGAGAGCTCCCAGGCTGACACGCATAAGAACCGGAGCGTCCCGTGCGAGTAGCTCGACCTTTTGGAAGGTTGGCTCTCGCTAACGATACCGCAAATTGTGCCTTGGAAACGATTCTCCATTAGCTAAGATTTCACAAAAAAACAATACAAATTTGTGAGATGGAGTATGACACTGCGTGTTATATTACAAAGAATCTCCCGAGAATCACACTGCATGTTATACGAAAGATACCGCAAACTCTGCCTTGTTTTGTTCTCTGTATCTTCTCCAGACAATCACACTGCATTTTATATTAGTAGGTAGGGCACACAATATAGATCTTGGTTGACCGAATACTTATCAGTTTACTCTTTTTTTGTACTCTTCACATGGAAAACACACACATTACAATATTTAGATTCTTCGACTTCTACTCCTGCACATACGGGCAGTTCAGATGATGCCACTTGACCCGCTAGCTAAACCTCATGGATGACGATCGACTGATTCTTCTGATTAATTAAGAACAAGCAACGATTTTACACATACGTCCACATAGCTCCAGCGCAGCTGGCGTGCGTGCATTTCACGATCAATGCCGTTATTTGACCGTGACTGTCAACTCAATCATGGAAGAACTAATACAATGACGTCGACTCAACCATGAACCATGGATGCATTATTGCAACGGCATCAGGCACATATTTTTTTTGTGTGGGCCACAATTTGTCATATTTTGGATAAAGATTTGTAAATACACAATATATAACATAATCTATAGAATCTTCCATACTGGATTTGGAGCCAAACTAGTTTGTGAATTCACATCCCTCAGTTAGAGCATCTCCAACCGTGAACCCCAAAGTGGCCCTATATGTTCGGGCGGACAGCCCGGACAAGGATTGGTCCAAAAAACGACCACCCAACTGCTTCCCTCAAATTCAGCCCATCCGTCCGGGCTGTCTGACCCCAAACCCAGCCCATATGTGAGGAGGGTTTGGGGCTGCCCGGGCGCGCCTGGACGCGCCGACGCGAAGTCGCTGACCGCTCAGGCCCACGCGGAGGGAGGCTGACTCGTGTCGTCCACGCGTCGGGGACTCACCGGCGCGACGCCCGAGGTTGATGTCTCTGCTCCTCACCGACCCTATTTATCCCCTTTCCTTCTCTGTCTCTCCGCCTCCGTTTCTCCGCTCGCCACCGTCCATCTCCCCACCGTCCCCTACCCCGCTTCCTTCCCACCTTGTCGTCGTCAGACTCCTTCGACTGGGAGGACCTGGAGCCGGAGTGCAGTCCCGCCACACGGTGGTGTCGGCGCAATCCGGCTCCCCCATCGACGAGGACGAGCTCGCCCTCCGCCTCGGCATTGAGCAGTCGCTCAAGGAGGCGGATTCCATGTTGATCCGAATCAATCCATATGCTCCCATCTTTAATAAGATTCCCGGCGGCAAGCCAGCAATGCAGCCGCGTGCCGCCACGTAGATCTGCAGCGGCAAGGCAAGCAGGCTCGGCGCCGCCCTACCGCTCCGTGCCGCCGCACATGAGGATTGCGGCGTCAGGATGGATCCGGCGGTTGGCGCCTGATCCCGGTTTCCCCAACACGGAGGGCGTCGAAAACGGAGGGGCGCACGTTCCGCCTCCTCCGCAACGCTGACCCTCAAGGGGGTCTGCGACAGTGGCGAGGAGCGCGGGCGGCCGATGTCCCATTGGAGGTCGTCGCCGCTTCCTTGACCTCGGCGGAGACGGACGCCCGCCGTCGCCGCCGTAAGAACAAGGAGTTGTTCGTCGCCGCCATCGCCGAGTCTAGGCGGACGTCGGAGGCAAACACGGCGGCCGCCCGCCTCGCCAGTGAGCAGGCGCGCCATGTCCGCCTCGTCGCAGCTCGGTCTAGGAGCGACGACGACACCTCCGGCTCTAGCGCCGCCCCCTACGTCATCTTCGAGCGCCTCCGCCGCCCCGGCGCAGACGACAAGGGGAAGGGCAAGGCGCTGGAGTGAAGCTTCGCCACCGTCTTCGAGCCGCTCAGCCGTCGCAAGAGAGAAGTTTATTATGCTAGTTTGTAAAAAAATTATTTTGCTTGTATGTAGTATGTCCGAACTCTATGAATGAACTTGGTGATGATGATCTACGTCAAAAGCCCTACGTGCATGGATTGTATGGTTTTAGGGGTTGGGAGATGGGGGATATGGTTGGAGCATATGGTTTTTGGGGTCTGTCCGGTCACTGTCCACGGACACGTCCGAACGTGTCCGTGGACAGTTTGGAGGCCGAATTTGGCAATCCCGGTTGAAGGTGCTCTTACAAGACTATCTGCCGCTGTTTCCTTAGGGCAGCACTTGCACGTTAGTTTTTTTAGGGGTAACATACGACTATACGAGGACTGGGCAAGACGGAAGACTTTCGAGCTCTCTCAGCGCTCGAAACACTGTAGAGTACTGTTCATATGAACAGTGCTCTACAGTATTTCATTTTTTCACCAATTTTTTTTTACAATTTTTTTTCATTTACTTTCAATTTTTTTTCAGTGTTTCGATCCGCGCCGTCGCCTCTCGATCCGACGTTCCACACGGCAATTTTGCAAGAAAGTCCCCCATTTCCGGCGCTTTTGCGGAAATACCCTCGCATTTACCGAAAATTACCATTCGCTCCCCTTTTTATGATAACATGTACATGGAATATATGCGCGTCGACGAGTAGGTTCCATTCACGTGATCGGTTTCGAGTTTGGTCTACTCTAACTTCTTAATTTTGGATCCAAATTCGCAAAAACATTTGACGAATTTTGTAAAATTCGTCGCACTTAGTCATCCGTTTCAATTTTCCTTTGACGAGTAGATGGATATCACCCTTCCAAACAACTTTCATGTTTTAACATTTTTATTTTTACGGACATATACATATTTCTCTCTAATCTTCAATTTCGTTGTACTTTAGGCGACATTTTTGCAAGAAAGTCCTCAAGTTTTCCGGAAATTACGAACCTGTCCCTCCATACAAATACGCAACATTTACTATGTCATTATAACAAAACATTTCATACATAAAATTTCTCATAAAGGGCACGACGACATTTTTTTTTGACACGATTTCTTTTGCCACACTCCACAGTGTTTCAATCCACGCCGTCGCCTCTCGATCCGACGTTCCACGTGGCAATTTTGCAAGAAAGTCCCCCCGTTTCCCGGAAATTACAAACCGGCGCTTTTGCAAAAATACCCTCGCATTTACTAAAAATTATGCGTTGACGAGTAGGTTCCATTCCCGTGATCGGTTTCGAGTTTGGTCGACTCTAACTCCTTAATTTTGGATCCAAATTCGAAAAAATATTTGACGAATTTTGTCAAATTCGTCGCACTCAATCTTCCGTTTCAATTTTCCTTTGACGAGTAGATGGATATCACCCTTCCAAACAACTTTCATGTTTTAACATTTTTTATTTTTTCTCTAATCTTCAAATTCGTTGTACTTCAGGCGGCATTTTTGCAAGAAAGTCCTCAAGTTTTCCAAAAATTACGAACCAGTCCCTCCATACAAATACGCAACATTTATTATGTCATTACAACAAAACATTTCATACATAAAATTTCTCTTAAAGGGCGCGGCGACATTTTTTTGACACGACACTCCACAGTGTTTCGATCCACGCCTTCGCCTCTCGATCCCACGTTCCACGTGGCAATTTTGCAAGAAAGTCCCCCCGTTTCCCGGAAATTACCAACCAGCGCTTTTGCAGAAATACCCTCGCATTTACCGAAAATTACTATTCGCTCCCCTTTTCATGATACTATGTACACGAAATATATGCGCGTCGACGAGTAGGTTCCATTCCCGTGATCGGTTTCGAGTTTGCTCGACTCTAACTCCTTAATTTTGGATCCAAATTCACAAAAACATTTGACGAATTTTGTTAAATTCGTCGCACTCAGTCATCCGTTTCAATTTTCCTTTGACGAGTGGATGGATATCACCCTTCCAAACAACTTTCATTTTTTAACATTTTTATTTTTACGGACATATACATATTTCTCTCTAATCTTCAATTTCATTGTACTTTAGGCGGCATTTTCGAAAAGTCCTCAAGTTTTCTAGAAATTACGAACCGGTCCCTCCATACAAATACGCAACATTTATTATGTCATTACAACAAAACATTTCATACATAAAATTTCTCTTAAAGGGCATGAAGGTGTCGCCGCGCCGAATTCAACTAGTTCTTTTTAGGGAGCTTGAGGGGTGATACGTCTCAAACGTATCTATAATTTCTGATGTTCCATGTTGATATTATACCAATTGTTACATGTTTTATATACACTTCATAGCATTTTAATGCATTTTCTGGGACTAACCTATTAACAAGATGCCATAGTGCCAGTTCCTGTTTTCTGCTGTTTTTGTATTCCAGAAAAGCTAGTCTGGAAATATTCTCGGAATTGGACGAAACTTGGACAGAACCTCCTATTTTTCCAACACGTACACGAAGTCCAAAAGAGAGACGGAGGGGAGCCACGAGCCAACCACACCATGGGGGGGCACGGGCTCCCCCTCTGCCGCACCGTGGGGTGGTGTGGGCCCCATGGGCGTCTCCAGCCGCCGCCCTTTCGCCTATATAATCTTCCCGACGCGAAAACCCTAAATACCCGAGCCATTATCCACGAAAAGTTCCAGAGACGCCGCCGCCGTCAACCCTAGCTCGGGAGGGTTCAGAAGCTCTTCCCGGCACCCTGCCGGAGAGGGGAATCATCACCGGAGGGCTCTACATCACCATGCCTGCCTCCGGAGTGATGCATGAGTAGTTCATCCTTGGACTACGGGTCCATAGCAGTAGCTAGATGGTTGTCTCTCCACTTTATGCTATCATGTTTAGATCTTGTGAGCTGCCTATCATGATCAAGATCATCTTATTGTAATGCTACATGTTGTGTTTGCTGGTATCCGATGAATATTGAATACTATGTCAAGTTGATTATCAATCTATCTTATATGTTATTTATGATCTTGCATGCTTTCCGTTACTAGTAGATGCTTTGGCCAAGTAGATGCTTGTAACTCCAAGAGTGAGTATTTATGCTAGATAGTGGGTTCATGCCTCCGGTAATCTGGGAGAGTGACAACAACTTCTAAGATTGTGGATGTGCTGTTGCCACTAGGGATAAAATAACCGATGCTTAGCTTAAGGTTGCGCCGTTAGGTCCAATGCATTTGTTTACATTACGCACATTACTTAATGCGATTATCCGTTGTTTGCAACTTAATACCAACGGGAACTCGGATGACAACCTGGAGGTGGATTATTAGTCATAGACGTTGTTGGATAACGGTCTATGTATTTTGTCGTAATGTCCACATGAATATCATAGTAATCATCATGTCATATATATGCATTGTCATGCGCTCAATATTTTGTCAATTGCACAGCTGTAATTTGTTCACCCAGCATGTTAGTTATCTTTTACGGAGAGACACCACTAGTGAACTGTGGACCCCGGTCCATTCTTTTACACTGATAATACAACCAACTGCAAACATTGTTCCTTTTTCATTCTCTGCATTTTAATACTGTTTTCCACACCATACGTTTAATCCTTTGTTTTCAGCAAGCCGGTGAGATTAACAACCTCACTGTTTCGTTGGGGCAAAATAGTTTGATTGTGTTGTGTGTAGATTCCACGTTGGTGATCGAGTAACGGCGCCACCAACAACCTTCAGAAGTGATTTCTTGCTCCTACTGATTCGATTAAACCTTGGTTTCATACTGAGGGAAACTGCTGCTACACTGCTTCATACCTTCCTCTTGGGGTCTCCCAACGAACGTGCGATCCACGTCATCAAGCACTTTTTCTGGCGCCGTTGCCAGGGAGTAAGAGGATTTCTGCAAGGGGAGTCTCACGCTTCCAATCTCTTTACTTTGTTATTGTCTTGCTTAGTTTATTTTTATCTTACCTTGTTTGCTTTAATTATCAAAAACACAAAAAATTTAAATTTCTGCATCTAGTTTATTTCGGTTTGTTATTATGTCTAGTTCTTTACTTGCTATCAATGGTTACTTTCTTTAAAACTAGTCCTATGGCTGAAAACAAAATGAGAGAGCTCTATGAAATTTATCTTGAGTTAGGACATGATGTGTTTGACACTAGTACAGAACGACACATCGGAAACGGGCCAAAAACCCCTTCGGCAACGGAAAAAGGGTCCGTGTCCCCGACCCTGTCACTGATGTGAAGGCTCTCATCGGCAACGGACAAGAAAAACCGTCACCGATGAGTCTTGATTTTGGCTACGGTTGCCATCTAGTCTCCGTTGCCGATGTATCTGGACATCAGAAACGGAGATTCTGTTTTACTCGTTTGCATTGAGGTTTTTTCATAAGCCTACAGCAGCAATACAGTTGCCAATTGACATTCAAAATATCACAGCAGAAGCACAAAGTTGCTAGCAAAACCGTTCATAACTTATATAACAATTGTCACCATTACATAGTATCAAAAGATGAGTTACACATGCTTCGCTAATCCTATCATTCTCATGCCTCCCTAAACTGCAGCTAAGGCTTGCTCACTAAACACACATCCACAAAATAGCCGGAGAAACTGAAAAAACAGAAACTACACCAAGCCAAATTGCCAAATTCTTCGTACTGAGGCTTGCTCCATCTTGGACGGTGTCGCCGAAATATAATCCCACTTTATAAGTAGCACATTTAAAGTTTGTTCGGATCAGCTTTGTGCTTCTGGATAAAAATACATGGATTGATAGTTAGAGAAGAGCCAAAATATGATGCTACATGACATAGATATAATTTAATGTGAAAACAGTTCACACCTTTAAGCGCCTATATCCGTGTGCTTGCAGTCCGATCCAACGATTTGGAGGCATAACTTGAAGGTGATGTTTCCTTCAAGAGCCTCACCATTTTTTATACAGTGTCGCTGAAATACTATTACTTCATACACTAGCTACACAAAGCAATAACGAGGATTAACACATTGACAAAAAGTTGTGAATGGATCTATTCATCATCGGTAGTACTACAAAGAGTTGAAATTAATTCACCCTACTAGACTTTAAATAGTGCAAGATACTAGACATGTTTTCTATATACTAGACAAGTTTTCTATGCTAGACTAGAAAACTAGACAGAAACAATAAAGTGCAAGATACTAGACGAGTTTTCTATATACTAGACAAGTTCTATATAAAACCAATTGATGAACTAGTTCATGAGCTGAGCGATTTAGACCTCACATTTTCTTCTCCGTGGACGGCGCCTCGAGATCGGCCACCTCCTCCTCCGTGGACGGCGCCTCCAGATCGGCCACCTCCTCCACCGTGGACGCCACCTCCTCCACCAGGGACGTCGCCTCCAGATCGGCCACCTCCTCCTCCGTCGACGGCGCCTCCAGATCGGCCACCTTCTCCACCGTGGACGGCGCCTCCAGATCGGCCACCTCCTCCACCGTGGACGCCACCTCCTCCACCGGGGACGTCGCCTCCAGATCGGCCACCTCCTCCACCGGGGATGCCACCTCCTCCACCGGGGACGTCGCCTCCAGATCGGCCACCTCCTCCTCCGTCGACGGCGGCCTCCAGATCGGCCTCCGTTGACGGTGGATCCGCCACAACTGCTGCATCACCACCCGATGAATGATCTGATCCAGCTCCGCGTGGCCCAGAGGACGCGGGGCATCACCGGAGGTGATGAGCCTGACGCGCTCCCACACCTGCCGCATCACAGCCGCCTCCAGATCTGCCCTATCACGAACAGATAGAGCTAGATCGGTGCGACCGCTAGAGCCGCGGCTGCGATGGCGAGATCTAGAAGCGCCGGCAGAGAAAGCCATGAGAGAGTGAGGAGAGTAAAAAGCTACAATGTGCGGCGGCTAGGGTTGAAAGATGGACAGTGAGGGATTGAGAATGAGACTGATGGGGCTTGCTTCGCCAGTACATTTATAGGCACCCAATTGGCAACGGACATTTTATATAACCGTTTCCATTGGATACAAGTTCACAACTACTATGTGCTACTGATTTCCGTAGCTGCATATGAACATAATACATTCTAGTGATTTTCAAAGTGCATACGAACCTAATACATTGTACTGATTTGCATAGCTGCATACGAACCTAATACATTCTACTGATTTTCATTGCTGCATACAAGTTCACACCTAACAGCAACACACAAACACACAAAATCATTCTAGCAATGCTCACAAGAACATTTAACTGAGCTATTTCTGTTCCTTTATGCCGCTCCTTGCGCACAGCAACAACATGGTCAGATTTAGTCGAAGTGTTTGTTGGGCTCCATGCCAAACCAGCTAGAGCTGCTGCAGTGTGCGGCTTCATCTCCATGTTCGCCTTCTTGACTATCAAGGCTACATTTTCCAGCTCTGCAGCTTCCACTTCGACGCCATTAGCAAGCAGCATCTCAACATAATCTTCAATCCAAAAAAAATAATCGCAGCTCCCAGAATACTCTTCGCCCCTCCCCTGCCAAATGCTAAATCGAATCCAGAGGCAAATCAGCATCACACATAGAATAGAATCAATGAAAACTGGTCGAGGCGTCGAACTAACCCTGTGATTTGGACACTTGAAGTAGATCCGACCTGGGTTCAGATCCGAACGCGACACTCGACGAATCGCGTTCCGACAGCGGCAGCAAACGCACTTCACAAGCGGCAGATCTGACCCGGCCCCAGCGGCGCAGGAGGAGGACGCATTCGATCTCCCCGACGAGCTCATGCTCTTGGCCATGGAGGACACGAGTGCGGAGTAAAAACAAGCTGGAGCGGAGGAACAAGGGCGAATCGACAGTCTTTTATAATATCCAAGATAGTGCTAAAAAAAGAATTTTATATAAGCAACCTCGCCAACGGTTGTATACAAATGTCCGATGCCATTGAAGAACATATCGCAAACGGAGTCGAAAGAAACTCCGTTACCAACATATCGGCAACGGTTAATAATTCGCGACCGTTGCCTATGAAGGCGGGACGCGGGCCAGCTTGCCTGGCGGGGCGGGTTTTCTCACGCGGAAAGGGCGATTCTCCGTCGCCTAACTCGTGCCGTTTCCATAGAGGGGTATCGGATGTGTCGTTCTGTACTAGTGTGAAGAGAAAATTAAAAAACCTATGGAACTTTATGTGCATGATGGTAGCAATGTTATTACTATGAATTCTTTGAACACCATTATTGTTAATGCTATGGAAGACTTTAAGCTTGGGGAGGTCGGTTTTGATGAAAATGATCTTTTAAGTCCATCTACTATTGAGGATAACATTCATGATGATTATTCTATGCCTCCAATTTATGATGATTATAATGATGGATGTGCTAGTTTTACTCCCACTTTTACTAATGAAATTGATTATGCTTATGTGGAGAGTAATGATACTTTTATGCATGTGGATCATGATAAGAATGCTTTATGTGATGGATACATTGTTGAGTCTATTCATGATGCTACTGAAAATTATTTTGAGAGAGGAAAATATGGTTATAGAAATCTTCATGTTATTAAATTTCCTCTCTTTGTGATGAAAGTTTTGAGCTTTCTTTGTGTTGCTTTTATATGATGGTTTCTTTAAGACCTACTGGTCATTATGAGAGAGGGAGACACGGTTTCATATATCTCAATAATATTAAGTCTCCTCTCTTTATGTTGAAAGTTTTGAAGTTGCACTTGTTTTGCCTTCCTATGCTAGTCACTTTGTGTTTCATTGACTTGTTTTCTTACAAGGCTCCTATGCATAGGAAGAGTGTTAGATTTAAACATGTTTTATATATGCTTCTTGATGCTCTCTTTTATGTTTCAACTCTTATCCTTATGTGAGCATCATTAAAATCTTGCCTAGCTAAAAGGCGTTAAAGAAAAGCGCTTATGGGAGACAACCCATTATTTTATTTCTGCAATTTTTCTTTTCTTTTTGAGTCAAGGAGTTGTTTACTTCTGTAACAATTCCTTTGTATCTTTATTTTATCGCATTGTTGTGCCAAGTGGAGCCTCTAATAGGAAGATGATGCTAGATTTGGATTTCTGCGCAGGAACAGATTTCTGCTGTTCACCGTTTTACTTCTGTAAAATCACAGAAAAATTATTTAAATCTGCAAATTTTTGTGCGTGATCCTCAGATATGTACGCATCTTTCGTTAGTTTAGTTTTTCGATCTGAGCAACGTAAGTGCCTCGAAAAAATTCGTCTTTACAGACTGTTCTGTTTAGACAGATTCTGTCTTTTATTTTTCGCATTCTCTCTTTTACTAGTGTTGAGTGGAATTCTTTTTTAGGGTGAAGAGCTTCACATAACATCAGTGGCAGTAGTTAATGTTAAAAGTAACGGTCATGTTTGTGTCCTTATAGAACATGTGAGTTTTTGATTGTGCACTAACCCTCTAATGAGAATTACTCTGAGTTTGGTGTGGCGGAAGTTTTCAAGGGTCAAGAGAGAAGGATGATATAATGTGATCAAGAAGAGTGAAGAGCTTAAGCTTGGGGATGCTCACCCCAGCATATTTCAAGAAGACTCAAGCGTCTAAGCTTGGGGATGCCCAAGGCATCCCCTTCTTCATCAGCAACTTATCAGGTCATCTCTAGTGAAACTATATTTTAATTCTTTCACATCATATGTGCTTTACTTGGAGCGTCTGTGTGCTTTTATTTTCAGTATTTTATTTTTCTTATGGTCAACTTGATTGGACCCTAGCATTCTTGATTGGGAGAGAGACACGCTCCGCTTTTTCATATGAATACTCCTATTCTTCACTTATACTTGTTGAGTATTCTTATCTAGCTATTGCTATGCTTTTAGCTCCTGTTTTGCATGCATCTGCTGTTAGTTCTTTTAAAGAAAGTACTCTCTTGCTTCACTTATAATTGTTTGGAGAGTTTATGTTGAAATAAATTGATTGGTGTTTGGTTGGAACAGAAAATGTTGCATGTGGTAGATGGTATAATGGAAAAAGCTTACATATTCTTGTAGATCACTGTATTGGATAATTTGATACTTGTCAATTGTTTTGAGTTATCAAGTAGTTCATGTTTAAGCTTTTGTATCATGTAGTTAAAACCTATTAATGAAGAACTACCGTAAAGCTCGTTGAAATTTGGTTTGCATGATTGGTATCTCTAAGGTCTAGATATTTTCTAGTAAAAGGGTTTGGTTAACAAGGAAGACAGTGTAGAGTCTTATAATGCTTGCAATATGTTTTCATATAAGTCTTGCTGTGTCGGTTGATATCCTGTGTTTGCTTCAAATAACCTTGCTAGCCTAAACTCTGTACTGAGAGGGAATGCTTCTCGTGCATCCAAAACCTTGAGCCAAAATCCATGCCATCTGTGTCCACCATAACTACCTATATGTGGTATTTCCTTGCCATTCCAAGTAAATTTTTCATGTGCTACCTTTAAACTATTCAAAAATTATTACTCCTTTTTGTGTCAATGTTTACCAAGCTCATGAGGACGGGGTGGATGTCTTTATGTCAACTGTCAAACAGACTTTACCACCGGACTAGCGGCATATACATCCGCTTATCCATTAATTTTGCAAAAAGAGCTGGCAAATGGGGTGCCCAGTCCCAATTAATTACAACTTTAACCGCTTAATTCTCTTCACATTTTTGCCCTGATTTATCAGTCAAGCAATGACAAACAGTGAAATATCTGCATGTGTAAACAAAAGAGAAGAGGGATGATCTGCCTTGCTGGTAGAAATAACGTCCTTCATGGGAGCCGCTCTTAAAAGTCTGGTTGGCAGGGGTCATATTGTACTTTCCATTTTCTGATTCGTTGACAATTAACAAACACCTCCCAAAACTTATTTTTACTCTCTTATGATTTCAAAAACTTAAAAAGCTCTAGCACATGATTTAATCCCTGCTTCCCTCTGCGAAGGGCCTTTCTTTTACTTTTATGTTGAGTCAGTTTTCCTACTTCTTTCTATCTCAGAAGCAAACACTAGTGTCAACTTTGGTGCAACAATTTTTATATGCTTGTATATTGCACTTATTATATTGCTTTGTGTTGACAAATATCCATGAGATATATATGTTGAAAGTTGAAAGCAATTGCTGAAGCTTAAATCTTCCTTTGTGTTGGTTAAATACCTTTTACTTAGAATCTATTGCTTTATGAGTTAACTCTTATGCAAAACTCTTTGATGCTTGTCTCGAAAGTACTATTCATGAAAAGTTTTTGCTTATATGATTCAGTTGTTTGCTCATTATCTACTTGCTAGCAAACTATAGACCATTGACCTGGATCACTTCATTCATAACATGTGCTTTACAATACTATTTGATCAAGATTATGATGTAGCATGTCACCTCAGAAATTATTTTGTTTTTATCGTTTTCCTACTCGAGGACGAGTAGAACTAAGCTTGGGGATGCTTGTGTTGGAGATATGCCCTAGAGGCAAATAAATAATAAGATTTATTGCATTATCTCTTTAAGTTTATAAATAGTTTTATACCATGCTATAACTGTATTAATCGGAATTGTTAATACACGTGTGGTATGTAAACAAACCAGAGTCCTTAGTTAAGCCTCTAGATAAACTAGTCCATCAGTCAATGGATGATCGTGATTTCCCGATCATATTGCATTAACAGTTGATGGTGGAGTCATTTTATTGGGAGAATAATTTGATGGACATTACCCGAAGTATTGCAGTTAGGATCGTATCAGATAGTTCAGCACTGCAATAGGATTATAACGTGGTAGCTTATTCCTTAGACCGTGAGATCACATCAAGTCGCTGCTTCTGAAAGATACGGCTGATCGCACCTAACGTCATGTCTCATACGCACGACAATAAGGGTGACACTTTCGGGTATTGGAAGGAAGTAGTCGGGGCGAGTGATCAAGAGCGGGATTTGTTCATCCGTGTGATGGATTGATATGCTGGGCCCGCTCGGTGAGATTATATCTGTAAAGCTGCGCAGCGTATGACTAGGTCATTGAGATATAATTTCATGGGAACGAGTAAAGCAACCTTGTCGGTAACGAGATAAAACACAACATCGGATGTTGACGATCGTATCTCGGACAAGGAAGTATCAACGAACAAAGGGAATGACCATATCATGTTAACGGTTCAAAGATGATTCAAGGATGATTTATTCTAGAATGCACAGGGGCCGTCATAGTCATCCAGGGCTCCCTGACGGTCATTGGCGGGAGGGTCTCGACCATGTCTGGAGTATTCTCGAACCGAGGGTAACACACTTAAGGTCTTGACGACGCTAGGAGAACGTTTTGGAAACATCGGAGTGGCTTAGGTATAGAGATAGGAGGTTTCGGAAAAGTTCTGGCAAGAACGGAAGAGTTCCGGGGAAGACCGGAAGAGTTCCGGGGAGACCGAAGTAAGTTCGGAGTGATCCGGAAATTGTTTCGGAGTCACGGGAGATTAAATAGTATGTAAATATATTAATTAAGGAATTATATATATTTATATTAATTTAATATTAAAGAAAAAAGAAAAAAAATGGGGCAGCCACCTTAATGGGCCATAGGGCCCAAGAGGGGAAGTTCCCCCCTTGAGAGGGGGTGCGGCTGGGCTTGGGGTGCGGCTGGCCCATGATGGCAGCCGCACCACCCCCCTCTCCTCTTTAGTCCCACATTGCCTAGTTGAGGAGAGGTGCAACCCCTCTCCTCCAATAAATAGTTACCCGGATTAATTGGAAAAATACACAGAAAATTCAGGAATTAATTCCGGTTGGCCCAGGCTTCTCCCTAGTCCAATTCCTCCCTCCCCACCTCTCGGCGTGCGCGGTCCCAAGTCTGGACAGCGTATACGGGAGACCTAAAAACCGCAGCGCACCGTTGTGCTGCGGGATTCCACCCAAAATTCTCGCTTCCGCTATTCCGGCTGGATCGGGGAGCACGGAGGTCATCGTCCAGGTCCGTACGTGTGCGAGTACTCGGAGGTGCTTCTCTCTCACGAGTTCGGCACTAGGAGCTTCTTCATCGCCACGTCTCCTTCTTCTTCGTCGCGCCAAGTTCTCCGTGACCTTGAGGTCGGCTACGTACGTCTTCATCGGCAACGCTTGTGTGGGAGCGTAATTCCCGCTATCGGTCTACAAGGGTATGTTTCCGATGACTTCTCCGTTACCGCATTACTAGATAGATAGATCCTGGCTAGTTTCGGTGTTGCGATAGTTAGAAAAATTATTGTTTTCTGCTACGAACCCCATCAGCTTGATACGTCTCAAACGTATCTATAATTTTTGATGTTCCATGTTGATATTATACCAATTGTTACATGTTTTATATACACTTCATAGCATTTTTATGCATTTTCTGGGACTAACCTATTAACAAGATGCCACAGTGCCAGTTCCTGTTTTCTGCTGTTTTTGTATTCCAGAAAAGCTAGTCTGGAAATATTATCGGAATTGGACGAAACTTGGACAGAACCTCCTATTTTTCCAACACGTACACGGAGTCCAAAGGAGAGATGGAGGGGAGCCACGAGCCAGCCACACCATGGGTCGGCGTGGCCCCCCTCTGCCGCGCCGTGGGGTGGTGTGGGCCCCATGGGCGTCTCCAGCCGCCGCCCTTTCGCCTATATAATCTTCCCGACGCGAAAACCCTAAATACCTGAGCCATTATCCATGAAAAGTTCCAGAGACGCCGCCGCCGTCAACCCTAGCTAGGGAGGGTTCAGAAGCTCTTCCCGGCACCCTGCCGGAGAGGGGAATCATCACCGGAGGGCTCTACATCACCATGCCTGCCTCCGGAGTGATGCGTGAGTAGTTCATCCTTGGACTACGGGTCCATAGCAGTAGCTAGATGGTTGTCTCTCCACTTTATGCTATCATGTTTAGATCTTGTGAGCTGCTTATCATGATCAAGATCATCTTATTGTAATGCTACATGTTGTGTTTGCTGGGATCCGATGAATATTGAATACTATGTCAAGTTGATTATCAATCTATCTTATATGTTATTTATGATCTTGCATGCTTTCCGTTACTAGTAGATGCTTTGGCCAAGTAGATGCTTGTAACTCCAAGAGTGAGTATTTATGCTAGATAGTGGGTTCATGCCTCCGGTAATCTGGGAGAGTGACAACAACTTCTAAGATTGTGGATGTGCTGTTGCCACTAGGGATAAAATAACCGATGCTTAGCTTAAGGGTGCGCCGTTAGGTCTAATGCATTTGTTTACATTACGCACATTATTTCATGCGATTATCCGTTGCTTGCAACTTAATACCAACGGGGAACTCGGATGACAACCTGGGGGTGGATTATTAGTCATAGACGCTGCTGGATAACGGTCTATGTATTTTATCGTAATGCCCACATGAATATCATAGTGATCATCATGTCATATATATGCATTGTTATGCGCTCAATATTTTGTCAATTGCCCAGCTGTAATTTGTTCCCCCAGTATGTTAGTTATCTTTTACGGAGAGACAACACTAGTGAACTGTGGACCCCGGTCCATTCTTTTACACTGATAATACAACCAACTGCAAACATTGTTCCTTTTCATTCTCTGCATTTTACTACTGTTTTCCACACCATACGTTTAATCCTTTGTTTTCAGCAAGCCGGTGAGATTGACAACCTCATTGTTTCGTTGGGGCAAAGTAGTTTGATTGTGTTGTGTGCAGATTCCACGTTGGTGATCGAGTAACGGCGCCACCAACAACCTTCAGAAGTAATTTCTTGCTCTTACTGGTTCGATTAAACCTTGGTTTCATACTGAGGGAAACTGCTGCTACACTGCTCCATACCTTCCTCTTGGGATCTCCCAACGAACGTGCGATCCACGTCATCAAGGGGATTCCCTGTACGTCGACCCGTGCAACGTTAGGAAGCAGTCGCATACGCCGCTGGCTGTCGTGGGCCGGGCCCATCTACTCGCTTCGACTGTTTCTCCTGCGCGCGACTGCGTTCCTGATTCAAAATCCATGGTAGTCCTCCCGGAGTATAGCTCCTACAACGGCGCCTCCACCGCGGGAGGGTCCCGCACCCGCGGCGGCGTTGTGGATTCGGTGGTGGCGCGGTGGCGGCGGGAGGACATGCTCGACAAGAGCCTGCTCGCGCTGCACGCCGCCGCCGCGGCCTTCGCCTTCGTCGCGCTGGTGCTCGTCGCGTCCAACCAGCACGGCGACTGGATGCAGTTCCGACCGCTACCAGGAGTACAGGTGCGCGATTCAGGTCCGCCTGCATCGGCCTGGTCTTCGATCGATCCGTGCCTCGCTAAGTGCCTTACGTGCTGTTGTTGCTAGGTACCTGCTCGCGATCGCCGCGCTGGCCTTCGCCTACTCGTGTTTCCTTCATTGAAAATATGAGTAAAGTGAGTGAAGGTTTAAAATGCATGTATATCTACACAATTATATTTCAATTTAAAATAAAAATGTACACGAAAGTTATGGGCGTTCACGGCTAGGTTCCATTCCTGTACTCGGTTTCAAGTTTCGTCAAATGTAACTTTTCAATTTTGATCAAATATTCAGAATATATTTAGAAGAATTTTGTCAAATTAGTCGCACTCGCTTGACCGTTTTGAAGTATCCCTTCACAAAGAGGTTAGTCTCACCGTTTAGCACAACTTTCGTGTTGTATTGTTTCCGTTTCACGAGTCATATACAAGCAGATTTTGTAATGTTGATTTTGATTTGTAGGTGTTTAGGCTTAGTTTAGTGCAAGTGTCTTCTTCAACATATGTCGCCACCGCTTGCCGAGGTCAACTCCACCATCGTCGCTGCACCGCCCCTGCCCCGCGCCTCCATGGTGATGTCACCTAGATGGTTCTAAGTTCAGATCTGAATATTTTAAATATCTTCAAAATTTGAACCATTTTAAAATGAACAGATTTTAAATAGGAAAATTACTGAAATCAGGAACAATTTCAAAAAATAAACATTTTTCAAACTACGAATAATTTTCAAATATGAATCATTTAAAAAAATGAAACAATTTTCAGATATAAACAATTTTGAAATTTGAACCATTTTCACAGATGGATAATTTTCAAAATCTGAACCATTTTAAAAAATGAACATAAAATGACGTTGAACTTAAACTATTTTTGAACGATTTTAAAATTGAACAGAAAAATGCAGTGAACGAAATTGATTTTTAAACGATTTTAAAAGGTGAACTGAAAAAACTCTATGAACATAAATTATTTTTGAACGATTTTAGAAGTGAGCAGAAAAGGGCGGTGTACAAAAACTATTTTTGAACGACTTTAAAAAAAAGATCAGAAAATAGCGGTGAACGGAAACTGTTTTTGAACGATTTTTAAAAATGAACTGAAAAGGCCGTGAATGAATTTTCTTTGAACGATTTCAAAAAGTGATCTGAAAATTCTATGAACGGAAATTATGTTTTAACGCCTTATTAAAAATTGAACTGAGGAACTTCTATGAACGAAAATTATTTTCGAACGATTTTTTAAAAAGTGAACATAAAACAGTCTATGAACGAAGATTATTTTTGACCGATTGTAAAAGTGGACAGAAAATGGCAGTGAAACGAAAACTATTTTTGACAGATTTTAAAAGTGAACAGAAAAGGCCGGTGAGCAAAAACTTTTTTTGAACAATTTTAAAAAATGACCAGAAACTAGCGGTGAACGGAAAGAGTTTTTGAACGATTTTAAAAGTGAACAGAAAAGTCTATGAACGAAATATTTTTTGCACGATTTAAAAAGGTACACAAAAAGTCTACGAATGGAAGTTATGTTTGAACGATTTTCTGAAAACTGAACTGAAAATTCGATGAACGAAAATTATTCTTGAACTATTTTTTAAAAGTGAACAGAAAAAAGTATATGACCAGAAATTATGTTTGAACGTTTTTAAAAGTGAACAGAAAATGATAGTGAATGAAACCTATTTTTGAACGACTTTATAAGTGAACAGAAAAGTCCGGTGAACGGAAATTATTTTTGACGATTTTAAGAAATGACCAGAAAATAGCGGTGAACGGAAATTGCTTTTGAACGATTTTAAAAGTGAAATTAAATGCTGGTGAACGAAATCTTTTTGAACGATTTAAAAAATGTGAACAAAAAATGTCTATGAACGGAAATTATTTTTGAACGATTTTTTAAAAAGTGAACTGAAAAAAGTCTATGAACGATTTTTTTGAACGATTTTAAAAGTGAACAGAAAAGTCCAGTGAATAAAAACGAATTTTGAATGATTTTAAAAATGACCAAAAAATAGCGTTGAACGGAAACTGTTTTTGAACGATTTTTAAAAGTGAACAGAAAAAGCCGGTGAACGAAATCTTATTTGAACGATTTCGAAAAGTGAACATAAAAAGTCTAAGAACGAAAATTATGCTTGAACAATTTTTTATAAAGTGAACTGAAAAAATTCTATGAACGAAATTATTTTTGAACAATTGTTATACATGAACAATTTTCAAATATGAACATTTTTATAATTTGAATATTTTCTAAAAATGAAAATTCAAAATAAAGAAATATTATCTAACAAGAAAACTGAAAATAAGAAATAAAAAAAGAAACATCAAAGAAAAGGATAACGGAAAATAAACAGGAAAACTATATAAAAAACTATATGAACATAAATTGTTTTTTAAACGATTTTGAAAAATAAACATAAAAAACTATATGAACATAAATTATTTTTGAACGATTTTTGAAATCTAAACAATTTTCAATTTTGAACAATTTTGAATACAAACAATTTTCAAATCTAAACATTTTTTTAATTTGAATGTTTTGCATAAAAGATTTAAAATTTAAATAATATATAAAAAGAAAACAGAAAAGAAGAAATAATAAAGAAACAGCAAAAAAGAAAAAGAAACAAAGAAATAACGAAAAAGAAGAAGAAACAACAGTGGAAACGAATTAGTAGGCCCAGTTACAAGACGCACGTGGGCTTAGGGTTTTGCAGCAGCTGGTCTTCCCTCTATAAATATCAATCGCCATGTTCTCAACTTCATCGCCAGCCGCCGCAGTCATAGTACGCGCCTCCTTGCGTTAAAAATCATCTCTTCCCTTCCTTTGATTCGTTTTTCCCTCTTCCTTTTGTTGTGTCTATTTTCTTTTTCTTCGTTGCCGATTGATTTGGAACTCATCTGTTGTGTTGATGTGTCCATCATGATATATTTTTTTAATTCTTACTTCTTTACGATCTTTATACTTGAAAAAGATTAGCCGATTTGCAGAGCAAAGGGGCCTGATAAAGTGGCGAATCTTTGCATTGAAGGTTGGCGATAACAAATGCAGTTCTCCGTGCCGCTCAGATTTACGATGCTGTGACGGCCTCGAACAATCTGCTACATCTCCAATCCTCCATTATTGAGTCGCGAACTTGAGTCGCGAACTTGATTTTTGTCTGAATAATAGAAAGCCAATTTGCAGAGCAAAGGGGCCTGATAAAGTGGCGAATCTTTGCATTGAAGGTTGGCGATATCAAGTGCAGTTCTCCGTGCCGCTCAGATTTGATCTGTTTTGTGACGGCCTCGAACAAGTTGCTACATCTCCTGTTCTCTTGAACTATAGTCTCGTTCTCAGTTCTGCCCTATGTTCTTCGGTTATCATCATACTTCTGTATATCCGTCTTCCAACAGGCATTGGAGTACAGTTTCATAAACCTAGCAAACCAATGCCTGTTCATTGTTTAATTTTTGCTTCTTTTTGTGAAAATTCTCTTTATTTTTATTGAAGTTGTTCTTTACCTCAAATAAAAAATATCGGGGACTTATATTAGTAGATCATAAGAAGCCAACAACGTATTAGTAGATCATAAGAAGCCAACAACGTATTAATAGATCTGAAGAAGCCAAGAAGTGAATTAATATTGGATCGAGAACGACCAATTTTACGGTCAAATAACTATTCAACTTTGGTTTCAACTAAGTAAATCGTATTAATAGATCTGAAGAAGCCAAGAACTGAATTAATATTGGATCGTGAACGACCAGTGTTACGGTCAAATAACTATTCAACTTTGGTTTCAACCAAGTAAATCTGGACTTCGAATTACAACTAAGGCCCCCTTTGATTCACAGGATTTCTCTAGGAAATCTGTAGGATTTTTGTTCCCGCAGGAATTTATACTGTATCCATGTTTGATTCACGGGAATGTACCAAAGGAAACTGAAAGGAAATTTCCCTTTGAAGTCCGATTCCTGCGGAAACTCACAGGAATCAAACAATCCAGTCTCAGCTCATTTTTCTATTCCTTAGCAAGAACGAGGCAGTAAAAGCTAATCCTAAGCTAAAACAGCTGCAGCACGCCCACTTAACGCTGCTTGCTTGCTTGTTATTTAGGCTAATTGAGTTGCTTAATAAAGCATGTTGAATTCCTATACTTTTCCTTTCCAAGATTTCAAACGACACTAAAGGGAACATTCGTAGGTTCTCCTATCCTATAGTTTTACACTTGCATTCCTATCTAATTCCTATCCCTATTCCTATTCCTGCAATTTGAGATCCTACGAACCAAATAAGGCCTAAAGTTTTGAGCATGCCCGCTGCTTAGATTATCCTGGTATCCTGATGTTTGGTGACAGCACTAAAGAAGTTAGATTGACGGAATTCTGTGATGTGCCTTGAAGAAATCAGTTGCACATATTTCAATCTGTAACGGTGCATAATCAAAGTAGCTGGCAAAGAACAATATGAAGTTTGGACGCATAGTTGCAAACAATCATTGGATTTTGAAGCTAATCTGGATGTTTGCTTTGTCAAGTTTTAGTCGTCGCCTCGTCGGTACTCTACTATGTCCAGTAATCCACATATGGACAACTCTCATGTGTATATAGCGATGAAAACGGAGCGGATACAGTGTATGTGTATATAGGGATGAAAACGAAGCCGATACAGTGGAAACAAATATGGATCGAATAAGATGTTTGCCGGAACTATGAGACCCCTTGAATAATGCATGAAAACTTAGTCAAAACAACAAACTTGTCAAGTTTCTATGGTGAAATAAAATATAGCGAGTTATCTTGATAATATAGTGTGCATAAGTTATCAACTTTGGCAACATTAAAAAATACCTACTATAACGCTAGTGCAACACTGAATGTCGAACTGGACTCTTGAAATAAAATATAAAGGAGTATATAATATAGTGTGCATAAGTTATCAACTTTGGCAACATTAAAAAATACCTACTATAACACTAGTGCAACACTGAATGTCGAACTGGACTCTAGAGGGAGATGATATGCGAGTACATATAGCCTAAACATGGTCGCTTCATATACTTTTATTTTTATTCATATCTTGGATTGTGCCTAAATGTTTCCACTAGAATTATTGGGCCTGCTAGATTTGGGAAGCACCGTATGACAAAAGGGGAATTTCCGTTTCTGTGTTTTTTCCGCCGGAATATGCTGTTCCGTTTCCGTTTCCCCATAAAAGTTTCCGCTTCCGTTCCGCAAAACTCTATTTCTGTTTCCGTATTTCCATTACGTTTCCGTTTTTCTGCGAAAAAGTCGGAAATATTCTATTCGTTTTCATCCCTACGTGTATCCCTCCTAAATTGTCCAAATGCATTTTTTTTTTTAGCGGAGAGGAGACGTCGGGGCCATTATTTGGCGGACTTGCATGTTTACGGAAAAACCGCTACAAAATCAATCTCAAAGAAATTGGTTTGGCATAAAATGGTCCAATGGCAACACTTTGCAAGATCTAGTTGGGGCTTGGTTAGAGAATCTATGTTTTGGATGGATGTCAACACTTTGGGCACGTTTGGTAGCCAACAACTACTTTTGCGTCATGTGGGCCTGGTCTGCCAAAATCACCCTCTTGGTCATGTTGTGCACGTCGTTTGGTAGCTCACATAGCATAATTTTGCACCGGCTGAAAACATGGACTCCGCTATTTGGTAGCTCACATAGCATCTTCAAATGCAACTATGGCTATGTTGAAATGTGCTTGTACATTAATAGGATTACAGCTTGCACTTATTTAGACTATGCCATATTTTAATCATCAGCTTGGTGCAATCAGAGTTCATGCAAATCACACAACACTGAAGAGATGACATGAAAAAGTGGGCCTCAGACTTACAATGCACAAACAAACTAATGTAGAAAAAGATGATACTACTGAACCAAGAACAGAGCATAAGCAATGTGTTGTACATTGCACAAGGTTCAGTAGCATTACCCCTTCCATTACCAATGATCATGCACAAAAAATTACATTTGTGCACAACAACAGATAGTAAAGTACAACTGTTGAATGCAAAGATGCTCATACAAGCCTCATAATACATTGCCAACAGAGGGCAAAGGGGACTACGTAGTAGTACATGCATTACCCTTATATAAACTTCCCGGTTCTGTACATAATCCCGTTGAATTCAACATGGCACAGTTCAATCATTGTTATATAACAATGAGCACATATGAAAATAATTATGTGTCTCACCAAATCAAAGCACACACTGATTTAGTAGACCTGGAGCAACTATACAAAAAAGAGTGCACAACAACTTTATACATACAACTTCGTTAGAGTCCCCCCAACCCTACGAGAGGTGCCAAAGTGTTAATCACTGGAGGCAAATATAATCCCTAAGCCCAACACCAAATGCACAAATCAAAACCCAATTGGACGAAAATACCCAAATATGTTCGTTTTTAACCCTAGCCAAACGAAATCACTAGTACAAATAGATGATTTTGCTACCAGCATACCCCCAATAAAAAGTCCTACACAAGACCGACGAACAAGACCGAAAAATCGAACCTTTCATGCACCTTGAACCCTAGATCTGCCGTGCATGTCATGCTAAGCAGAGAAATTGCTATCGATTTAAAGATACATGAGGCATACGAGGGTTAGAGATGATCTTACCGTCATTGACGAAGCCCCGAGGACGATGGGATGATGTGGTGCTCGCGACGTGCCAATGAAGCTCCTACCTACCAGACCTGGCTCCACGGGAACTGCTGATTTGGCCGTTCCCAGCGGGCCTATTTATTGGCCTCCTTCTGCAGCTGGGGCCTGACCCGGGAGTTCTCACAAGCATCCAAACACCAGGCTTTTTTGCAGCTAGCGGGCCTGGTTGGAGGTCGTGCGAGGTACCAAACGCGCTCTTTGGCTACTCTCCTTGAAGATGTCTTCAAAGCCAAAGAGATCTTTAGTCTTGGTCTCTCGGAGCATCTTAGCCTGGAGACTCCAAATATTGTCCAACTAACATAAAGTATTGTCTGTTTTGGATTTGTATGAACACTTGTCCGGACATATGAGAGAGCCCCCTCGGGACTGGGATTCAGTGTGACTTGCTACGTTGTATCTGACCCCCTTCTACGTTGTATCATCCACTGCCCATCCAACGTATGAGATTGGTCCAAAATATGAACTCCAATTTTTTTTTTATAGAAAAGTTGAATAAACTCCAGTAAGTCGTATATGGTCTTTTTTGTATTCTAAGAAAATTTCATGTCATTTGGATCACTCGTTTATGATTTAATAGCTTTTTAAGATCAAAATATAAAAAGCTTTTTACATAATTATCCAAATGAAGCAAAATTTCTCAAATACAAAGTGGATCATACATGCAAAAATTTAGTAATTCAGAAAAGGTCAAAACATTCTGAATCCTCTGTTGGAATCAAACATGATCAAGTATACTTGTATACGAAATTCGCACCGAGATGACTTGCATTGGATCCTGGGTCGAAAGATTGACGAGAAACCGCTATAAACTTGATAATATTTGATTCTTCAAAACAAATTGGACATTTCTTGACTTCTTCTCGAATTACTAAATTATTTGGCACATATAGCGTGCGCTCGCAACGAAGAGTCGAAAATTCCCGTCTAGCTTTTGCAAAAAAATTGGACATACAAAATCTCGCTTTAATCCAGAAATACTTTTGCATAAGGTTTGGATTATGAAGTGAAATGTCTATGTGAAAAAGTTAAACTAGTGAAGCTAAACAATCTATGTTCTCGTTTGACATTGATTAAACCTAGGAGAGTTCAGTTAACGAAATACCATGACATTTAATGACCATAGACAGTTTTTTTTTTTTTGATTTTGACCATAGACAGTTATACGGAAGAAAGACAAACCTACTAGTAGTAAAAAAGAGGGCATTCGGTAGGTGGAGCAGGGTGTCAGGTGTGGGCTAGATGGAAGATTTTCGACCAAAATAGCTCATTCCTAGGCTCCTGGTCAACACTCCAATCCGGTGACGGGACGACGAAGTGAGCTTCTCCCCACGATCGGGTCCAGCTTCAGCGCGCAGTCCAAATGGCTCCTCCCCACCACCTGCTCCTCCTCCTCCTGCTCGCCTTCCTCGCCCCCTCGTCGGCGGCCCCGGCCGTCATCCGGCTTAACAGCGCCGGGGCCTGCGCCGCGCCGGCGGACCCCGCGGTCTACGACCGGCCCGTGATCGGCATCGTGACGCACCCGGGCGACGGCGCGGCCGGGAGGATCAGCAACGGCACCTCCACCTCCTACATCGGCGCCTCCTACGTCAAGTTCGTCGAGGCCGGTGGCGCGCGCGTCATCCCGCTCATCTACAACGAGCCCGAGGAGCGCATCCTCGAGGTCCGGCGCTTTGAGATTCATCCTTGCCCCGCCTTTGTTTCCCACTTTCTTCCGCTGCTTGAGTTCGAGTGTGTGTGTGATGTGAATGCTCTAGTACCTAATAATCCGAGTTCTTCGAAAGTCAAACCAAAGAAGATGCCTCTGCTCTGAAGGTTGAGAGCAAATCTGTGTGCATTGAATGGTCTAGAGAGCCAAGAGAGGGAATCATGAATTTGGACTAGGCTTTCAGCTGAATTCCCTGAAAGCTTGGTAGTTCTGATCGTTTCGAGTTTCTCATGTTCAGATGACATATTTATATAGGAATATGACCACAATCAGTGTGACCAATCAAAAAAAGGTTGGTCATGAGTCATGACTTGATTATTAATTGCCAATCTAACATATTTTACGATCCATCGTTTGCTGATCTAGATGGAACAATTAGCTCATCGATTATCATATCTCTGGCTACTACAAATATTGTTTTTGTTCTGCAGTCATTAGATCTCAGTGAAATAGACAACCTACTAGTTACTCCGTCGCCCTGCTTGTACAGCAGTACGTGCTGATTATCTCTATGATTATTTGTCATAATTTTGCTTTTGTCCCTTTTACTGCAGAAACTGAGTTTGGTGAACGGTGTGTTGTTTACTGGTGGATCAGTGAAGAGGGGTTTATATTTTGAGACAATTTAAAAAGTGTTTCAGGTACTCCTTTCTTTGACAGCTTTCAGAATGTTACTTCTACTCTATACTTCAGAACGTACTACATCTCAGTTTCAATACTACATAGTATTATTTGTATTATTTGTCTTGGCTTATACAGAATGGGACCAAGGATGGCGGAATAATCCTCACTTTCATCATTTATTCTTTTGTAGTATGTATTGGACAAGAATGATGCAGGAATTCCATTTCCACTGTTTGCACAGTGTCTTGGTTTTGAGCTTGTAAGCATGATTGTGAGCAAGGTAACTTCTCTTGTTCTAAGATACTGAAGACGATTGTCAATGTCAACATGCAAATTTAGTTGCTAAAATACAAAATAAATCTCTATTACCTATAATAACTTCAAACTTAGATATATAGTCTAAGTAATATGATCTGTTAAAACTAAAAATAACACATTTGCTCTTGCCTCATGTAAGGCAGTGAAGCAACAGCTGGTCGGCTGCACTGTACAGTATGTACTGTTCCCTGAAGAATGAAGAGGACACACTTGGTGTGTTTCATACCAAGTTTGTGTTTTGTCTCCACAAACTGGAAAGTGACTTTTTTTACACTGATATTAGGGCAATAGTACTAGTCATTTAGCGCCTTAAATCAAGCATTATCTCTTCAGTTCCCAAATTATTCTTCACTTGTGGCTTATGTTTACGCTGGTATTAGGACAATAATATTTTGGAGTCGTTCCACGCCTCAGATCAAGCATCAACTCTTCAATTCCCAAATTATTCTTCACTTGAGGGATCAGTATTTGAAAGGTAGGAATTCTGAAAAATAAACTTGTGCAGTTTTCCCACTAACCTCTCTCAGCTGAAAAGTCTTCATGGGCACTTGCAAAGGCCATGTTTTTTTGTTGTGCTCTATAGGAAAAGGTTGTGCAAGCTAGGTTCTTCTTTAGATAGAGAATGCAATTAAGCTTAAGATTTACAATATACTCCATTGCAAATGAAATTTCAGGTTTATACTAGCTTCATCAAATTTGAAATTGCAAAAGTGGATTATATTGATGTCAGTTATGCAGTTAGTTAGATTTCAGATATAGATATTATATTTAGAATGCCCCCTGAAATACGGGCAATATGCGACGTATATTGCTCTCGTGTTTTTAATATTTCTGGATATTTATTCACTGGTTGGAAAGTAAAAAATATATATGTAATGACGTCACTGGCATATTTCAAATTATCTATGATGTAGTCTTGTCTCTCGGTACTTTTTTTTCCCGAGAAAACGCAAAAAGCCTTTGCGCTTCATTTCATTGAAAAGGGAAGGAGATGTATTCTATAATTCTATTGCTAGCTTGGCTTTTTGACTCTTTTTGCATACCTGTCTAATAAAAAATGATATAAATTCACAGATTTCATCCTGACCTCATCAAGAAACTCAGCACCAGTTGTCTCGTTATGCAAAATCACAAAGTAAGTAGAATCCCAGGGTTCTCTTTGTTTTTTCCCAAACACGCACCCAAATGCATGTCTTTATCAGAAGAAAATTCCTGGGTGCTCTTCACATTTTATCTTCGACCTCAGCTCCATATTAAATTTTACATGATACACTTAGTTCAGTCAAATCATGACTGGTACTTTAGAAATGGCACCTTTTATGCAGATTGCAGAATATGTTTATCTCCTTTATTTCCTAACATGGTTTATTTCTTGATTGGTCAAAGTATGGTATATCTCCAAAGAGAATGCGAGAGAATTCTGCCTTATCAAGTTTCTTCACGATTCTTACTACATCCCCTGATGAAAATGGCGAGGTAATAATTGTCATCCTTTTACTCCCTCTGTACAACATCCACAGGTTTTTCTTTCCCACACCTTGCAATTAATAGATTTGGACTCAAGCAGCCTAATTCAGAGGTAGTGCCAATTAATAATAATTGTAGAAAGAAGACAACTCTGCTGAATCTGGCAAATCTTCTTTCAAAAATTTGATCTTGGTGAATGATTGACAAATCATTGCACTGTACAGCATGCTAATTTCCTTTTTTTTTGGCAAATCAGGTTTACGTCTCAACTGTAGAAGCACAGAAATATCCGATCACTTGCACTCAGTGGCATCCTGAGGTATGCTGACTGTAGTGCCACTGTTTTTTAGACTAAAGTTGTTAATCCACTAATCTGTGTAAGGTTTGTGTATATTTCTGCATCCCATTTATCCTTGTCTGGCATTTGTTAAAATTATATATGCTAATCTGCTACCAAAACGTTTCTCTTAACAATCATTTTGGGCTGTGATATTTCTTCTTGTGGCCACTATCCACTTAGGTAAAACATGATATCTTCAAGGTTAGACTATGATTAGCTTGTTCACTTCCTGCAGAAAGCCATTTTTGAGTGGGGTAAACCAATGATTCCACACAGTGAGGATGCGGTACAAGTGACTCAAAATTTTGCCAACTATTTTGTCAGGTTTGCAATTGAGACCTTTTGTTTATTAGCACCATTGCATCGGCTTATTAACATATGCAATGGCTACACTTCTCATTCTGTAATGAAAACCATACTGTGTGGATGGCAAATTACATGCTATATGATTTTATGGTGGTAATCGCTAGTTTCCCCCCCCCCCCCCCCCCCGCCCCCCCTACTACAGGACTAAAGGAGTTGTAGGCCTTCAACCTTTGTGTTTGTTCAGTTTTTTTTCCCTTTCGATGATCACCAGACCCACAATTTTAGTTCAACCAGACACCTCTGAATCTGCATGAGCAAGTTCTTGTTCACTCCACTCATGAATAGCTCTACAGTGCTCATGAAATTATTGCAGATTCTACATGGATATGTAGATAGATATGTACCTTTGTTTGTTCTATATACGGTAATCTAGTTTCGTTTCTGTAAATTCCAGCTTAGCCTCTGTAAGTGCTCAGTTTATTTTTTGCACAATGTAGTCGCCTTGCCTCAGAAATCAACAGAATGTCCTGCTGTTTGATCTAAACTAGAAATGACCACAATCAGCAGTTGCACAAATTTTTAGTTGTTATTTCCTCTGTTCTTTTTGTTCGTCTTTTCCTCGTGCGTGTGTGTGTGTGTGGCTTCTGTTGGTTTTCATTCCTAGCTGATCCCAAGGACTAAGGCTTTGCTATAGTTGTATCATCTCAAAACTAGGTGCGTTCACCATAAACCAGTTTTGGTCGACATGCCTCCAATGGCCGGATATGGCGGCAGACCAGATAGCCCTGCACCCCCGCGGGGAGTTAATTATAGTCCTTTATCTTGGGTGGTTCCATTGCATCGGCTTCCACCATACTAGCATCTTGCATTATTCTTTTCCTCCAATGCATGTGTTCCATCCTTTCTATCATATGCAATAACTAAATTGTGAAGCGAAAGAATGTGGTGTTTATCTCACCATTCCTCTGATGTGACACAGCCAAGCCCGCAAGTCCCCGAACAGGCCTCCTGCCGACAAGGTGCTGGACAACCTGATTTACAACTACAGCCTTACATTTTCTGGGAAAACCTCGTAAGCGACCTCTGTTGATCTTGCATAGTTTGTATACCAGCTGCTCCATCTTCTTCTTTATTCATCGAGCTAAGTAAGTGAATGAATGCGTGCCATGCTATGTAGGAAATCCTTTGAGGTGTACCTCTTCTCCTAAGACTGGAGCCCCGATGATTGCAACTGCAAGTCTTGTACTGTTGTATCGTACACTTGATTGTGGGTATCAGCCTCCAGCAGGGACGGAGCTAGGATTGTAACATAAGGGGGGCCAACTGCATGTAAAATACTTTGGAGGGGGCCATTTGTGTAAATTTGACTAAATTAGGGGTCAAATCTATAAATTTACAAGGGGTCTTTTGCAAAAATTTCCACCATGGGGGGGGGGGGGCCTTGGCCCCAGCGCCCCCCCTGGCTCCGTCCCTGGCCTCCAGGAGCAGCAGCATCGGCAGCTGTGGTGTGTGCCGTTGTTGTAGTGAATAAGAGCAGTCCTCCTCCAAACTGTATCCATCTTGTACTACTAAAGCTACCACATTTGTCACTCGGTTTGTCTTGGTGATGACAATTCCCAATCTTTACCATTACCTCCGATCCGAATTAATTGCCGTGAGTTCTATACCGGATTTGTGCTATATTAGTTGTCCGGCTGCGACAAATAAAAGGGATAGGAGGGAGTAGCAGTAGATCCTAAACCCTATGGATACACTGTTATAGTACTGTGTTGATAATTCAAGGATCCACAACCGTCAAGTGAACTGAGCGTGCATGCGCGACGTGGTCCAAAAGAGCCATGTGAAGAATCAACTGTGCGGGCCCGACAACTTGTAGGGGGTGCACCCAGTTCGACTATTTAGCGCGCATGCACGTCCTACTTTTTAAGGTTGGTACTCCTTCCGTTTTTTAATATAAGATGTTTTAGGTGTTGTACATGTTGTCTAGATACATACCAAAGTGAGTGAATATGCACACTAACACATGTCTACATACATTTGTGTACATGTGCATTTAGACAAATGCTAAAACATCTTATATTAAAAAACGGAGGAAGTAATTACTTAATTTTACCCTGATGACTCACGTACGGCATGTTGTTAACATATCAACGTAGGATCTTAGTTTCAAATATCTCGTCACGACCGTTAAAATAGTGAAAAAGGATTTCAAATCGAATTTATTGTTTGAGAGATGGTCCTTTTTTGGCCGTTTGTCATGACTAAGACATTTCATATTTTTTTGGACAAAACAGTTGGGGGCTTTGTTTGGTTACTCGGATGCATTTTCGGTCTTTTGCATCCGTGGCTCGCTAGGGTCTGCCTCTGCAGAAACGTAGTTTGGGCCATGTTCTGCACCCCATTTGGTTGCCCACAAAGTTCTAATTAGGCCCGCTTGGTTTGGACCAAGAAAAACAAGTCTCCTTTGGTGGTCTGCATGTGCAACACGGATGCAAACAATGACTATTTGGTTACGTGCGCACACACACATGGCTCATGACTTTTTCGTGTGGTGAGGTTACTATCATCAGTGGCACTTAAAACACAGACGAAGTAGAAAGCACATAAAACAAGCAACTATAGATACCTCATAACAGTCATAGACATAGACGATACAAACATAGCAGTCATAGTTCAACACTTCAAGACACAGATGACAGAAAAAGAGTTCACGCAATTGATAGAGAGACACTCATGATCGACAACAGCTGGTTGATCGAATGCTCCTCGCACTTCTTCACAATCTCTGCGCCATCATAGTCCAAGATGGTGACCCTTTAGACATCAGACTTGAAAACCTTGAAGGTTAAGAAGTAGCCGATCTTAATCTGATGACAAATGGCAAATGTTGCCCATCCATTGTCCATGGCAACACTCCCATTGTGATCAACGATGTTGACCTTCCAGTTGCAGCCAGTGTTGGTCTTGAGGACGATCTTTTTCAAATGTTGGCTAAATGCCGACGGAAGTCGGGATGGATGGGAAGCAAATCCAACCCAGGTGCAAGGATTACCTTACATAAATGGGTTGGAGACATCTCCTCATGGAAGTGCCCGACCTTCACCGACTTCCTCCTCATGGAGCATTCCCTGTCCTTGGATGACTACAAAATAAATATTGTGATTAGAACCTAACACACACAATTTAGGCACAACATATGTAAAGAACAAAAAAAATGTGCCTCATAGTTCCTAGAGCACGTCATGAACTTCCAAGAGTTGTACCTAATGTGCCAAGAGAATGGTAGAGCCAAATGTTGTACATATGAGTAGACACTTTAGACCGACCCTTGAACCGTTAATGCTCCATTTTTTAATAATTGGCATGCTGAACAAATAAAATGCTATGATGGAATGATGCAAGGCAAGCCTCGTACTTAACAAGCACACACATATGACTATGAAATGAGTCCATCGTACCAAGAATAGCGCATAAGCAATGTGCTTGTACAATGCACGAGATACAATTTAAGCACTCATGCTTAAATTGTGCCATATATTAATCATTGGTCATAAAATCACATAAAATATCAAAAGCATAATTCTCACTACCACTAGTACCTCAAACTAACACTGCACGCACATATACGATCGAAGAGATGATACTACAGAATCAGGTAGTAATACAAGCAATGTCTTGACATACACTAGGTTCTCTAGGATCACCCCTTCCACTATTATTGTGCCACATTTTCATCATTGGCCATAGAATCACAAACGAGCCAACAAAATTAAATAGAAAACAAAGATGGAATATTGCAAATCATGGGTCTCAGTGAACATTGACACAATACAAGCAAGCAGAGCGAACTTTGCGCCACCATACGAGCCAACAAAATTAAATAGAAGACACATCTATAATATGTGTGCTTAATTCTTAATTTTGTTGGTCATCTGTTGAAGACAATATTGCATCAACCCCATGACAAAGGTGTCAAAGACATCATCATTGGCCAGGTATCATACACAAATAATCATGCAAAACACACTATAAATAACGCAAATCAAACAACACTCAAAAGATGATCCCTTAGTACCATATATCATACACAAATAATTCCATGTGTGTACAACAACAGGTACTAAATGACATCCCTTGAATACAAACAATTATAATACAAGCCTCTTAAAACATTGCCAACATATGTCAAAGAGATTATCCACATGACTAACATATGGCAAAGAGATTGTCAACAGACACTACCTGCTGTTGTAGTTAATCTCCTTGCATTTATCGTGGAAAAGTTAAGTCATCAACATTTAACAAAGAGCACATAGAACATAAGCATGGGTTTAATTCTCGGCCTCACTCAGATAACCTAAGCACAACAAGTTGGTAGAGTTGGGGCTATGATGATTGTTGGGAACCCCAAGTGGAAGGTATAATGTAGTGCAACAACAAATTTCGCTCAGTTAAGAACCAAGGTTTATCTAACAAGTAGGAGATGGAGAACTATGCAAAGTTGAAGTGGACCTACAAGTAAAGACACAAAAATCTTTGTCCCCAATGTTTCAGGAAGGTTGTTAATCTCTCCGTCTTGTGAAAAACAAAGTATAGTATGGAAGATAATAGTAATAAACAAAAAAGTAAAAAACGGACCAGTGAGCAAGTCATGGTGGAAAGCAAGCAAACGAGGTTGTAAACAATGTAAAAAATGGAACGGGAGGCCATAGTTTAACTAGTGATGTCTCTCCTTAAACATAAAACACTGTTGGGTAAACAAATTACAGCTGCGCAATTGACAGAATTATGATCATGAAAGTATGACAAAAGGTACAAGGCACATATTTATTGGAGGCATCATGTCAAGATATATAGATTGCGCACCGGCACCACATCTATACCTAAATGCTCCACTTCGAGACCGCTTACCAGCAATGCATCTCTAGGAATTAAGTTGCCGAAACAACAGAGTATTGCATTAAACTTACTTCATGATGTAAGCAACATTTATTATCAAAAGTAGACATAAAACCGCTGTTTTACCCTTAGTACCAACCGCACATACCACCCTTAGTTGTTGCTGTCACTCAAGCACAGGGATAGGTAAAGCAAGAACCCACTATCGAACATATACCCCCTCTTGAATATTTAAACAACTACTTGGCCAAATCAATTATATAAATCAGAGAGCATGTAAGACCATAAATAAAGCAATATCATATTTAATATATCATGCACAATCTGATCATAACATCATAATTCATCATATGCCAACAAACACAACAATAAATATTAACTCAGATGAATCTCGATCATGTTAGTCAGCTCATGAGACCATAGGCCAAGATCTACATCTTCACCATGGCGATTTACATTTCCCCCTCATTCACTTGAGGGATTCGTGGCTAGGGTCTCCATTTGGAAGACCTAGATCCTTGTTGTTGTTACAGATTTGTTGATTTGGGAGCCCCCAATTGAGTTGTGGGTGTGTGCCCCAAGATTGTTGTAAAGGCTCCGGATTCCGCCTTGAAGGATTCCAATAGTGGAAGGTGAACCGAGCCTTTGTGGTGAGGTTCATCGGAGAATAGGGTGAGGCCTTTGTGGCGTTGAGCAAACCTGTTGTGGTGAAGCTCACACCCCTCCAACGAGACATACTCCCCTAAAAAGGAGGAACTCGGGAATACATCCTTGTCTTCGCGTGCTTCCCTTCGGTTACCTCTATCCTTGTTTACCTTTACTTGTATCTTGTGTAGTATCTAGTGCTTGCTTGTCATATAAGTAAATTCACCGTAGTTGCATATCTAGGGAATTAACCTTTGTGTCAACCTAAATCGAAAAAGTATTAAAATTTGGAGTAGCATCTATTCAGCCCCCCTCTAGGTGCCCATACGATCCTTTCAATTGGTATCAGAGCCTCGGCTCTTTATTCGGGCTTAACCGCCTAAGAGAAGTATGGTCGTCGAGAAGGAGAACACGGGGAACCTAGCACTTCAGTTTCCATGGACGATCTCAAGGCTATGGAAACATCCTCGAAATCTTCCATGGAGACTCAAATGAGTGAGCTACGTGAAATGCTAGCAAAATTCATGAGTGCCAAGGGACCTCCGGAGTATCCTCCTCAAGGGGAAATTCCTTCTACCAATGATGGAACAACTAAGGTTGATTCCGAGGATGATAAGGATGAGGGTGGAAATACCAGAACTAAACCTAAACCTCCTCCACCCGAAACCAAAAAGGATGGTGGGAAAACCGAGTTCCATGAGGATCCCAATTGGTACTCTCCCGACCCACCTATCCCTCACCCTCATGTAAACTTTAGGGTGACCCACCTAAGCTAAATGCATCATCTTTTTCTAGTTGGCAATACTCAATGAGATCTCATGTTAATAGTGCCTTGATCGAGCTTTGGAGAATCATTGAAGTTGGGTTCAAGGCCATGGATCCAAGCAACTTGACAAGAAGAGAGGTGGTTGATAGTCAACTCAATGCCACCGCTCTACACATGATCCATCTTGCCGTGGGTGAAAAGGACTTAACCACATCCAACATTTCCTCACCGCCAAAGAAGCTTGGGAAGGTCTCTCCGAGGTGTTTGTTGGCAATGAGAGCATGAAGAGGAATAAATATGATGCTTTGAGCAATGAGGCCGAAGGTTTCTACATGCTCGATGGTGAAGATCATGAAGATATGTACCGGAGGCTCAAGACCATTGCGACTACCTTTCATGGCCTCGGTGCAACTTATGTTGATGATGCTTGGATCAACAGAAAGTATGTGAGTGCTCTCATGCCATTCGAGTCTGTTGACTTGAAGAATCTACAAGGAAGACATAACTACCATCAAATGTCCTCCAATGAAGTGATGCAAGAAATGCAAGCACTCAAGGTTGCCGCCAAGAATGCACAAGATAATCGAGCTCGTGCCATTGGGATGCACAAGGGTGTGTCTCTAGCTTTGAAGGCCAAAGTGGTGGACCAAGAGGAAGAAGTTGTGTTTGATGAAGGCAAAAACAACTTGCATCCCGAAAATCTCAAGCATGCCTATAATGAGAATTTGTCCCTTGCTTCAAGAGAATTTTGGTGTGACCCAGCCAAGGCAAAGGCTCAAGTTGATCAAAGAAACTATTCATGTGGGAAGAAGGAGTTTGCAACAAAAACAAGGACATGCTTCAATTGCCATGACAAGTATCATTTTATCGCCGAGTGTCCTTATGAGAAGAGAGAAGACCACGGTGGAAGGCTTATTCTCAAGGACAAGTCAAAGATGTTTTAAAAGAAGTCATTTGTCAAGAACAAGCCATTCAACAAGAAGCCTTCAAGAATTGTGTTGGTGACCCAAGAGGAGTATCCATCCGGAGATGAGAAGTGAGATGGCCGCATTGGCAATCACTTCAACCCCATCCCCTTCTTTCTTTGAATCTACCAATGAGAACGTCTCCAACAACACCGTCCATTGCCTCATGGCCAAAGCTATCGAGGTATCACCTTCCATCCCTAAGACTACGCATGAAATGGATGATATCACTAGTCTTTGAATAAAGGAAGAGATTGTTGCCTTTGATACTTTTGTGGCTAACTTGCAAGGTGAAGCTAAAAAGTATGTTGAGGCTCTCATGAGTCAACTTGGTGCGGCCGAAAACCTCCTTAAGGTCAAAGGCCAAATTGAGAGAGAAGACTCTATCACGATAGCATCCTTAAATGCTTTTCTTGAGGAAGAGCAAGAGCTTAGGGTTTCCCTTGAGGAAAAACTTGGGTCTCTTGATGAGACAAATGATCTAATTATTGCTAAAATCATTAAGAAAAGAGATCATGCTCTTGCTAAATGTAAAGTGCTTAAAAAGGAGAAAGCCGAATTTGTGGTTGCTAATGTTAGAATAATTGGGAACATAAAGAAACTTGACGAGGCTCACAAGGCCTTGGAGAGTGTGCACTCCCCTAGTCAAGTCTCATGAGCAACTACAAACTCAACTTTCTAAACTTGACAGACCTAGTTTCTCTACTCTCTCTTGTGATCATGCAAATGTTATTGAGAAAAATGCTAGGTTGAAGGATGAACTTGCCAAGGTCGCTAGTGCCAAGACCTCAATTCCCAAAGGTAAAGATAAGCTTGATATTCATGTGTTTGAGCAAAAGCAACATAAGTGGAAGAAGGGTCTTTATTATATCGCCAAGGCAAAGAAGAAGAAGAGCAATAACAAGAAGAACAAGGCCAAACCCGCACAAGCCAAGACTCCCATTGCGAGTGGTAATGCCACTAGAACAAGACCACTCGTGATGACTTTGCGAGAATTGCGGGAATCTACAAGGAGACATGAAGACAAGGGTTGACCACGTACATGTGGGCCCCACGTAGTTTGAACGCTCTCGTCAGTAGGTGATCAACCCCTTCATTCTTAAACTCACAAGTGGTAATGGAGTGATCACCCGTGAGGCCGTGACAGAGCCCCATCGTTCTTAAACTCACAGTGGTCATCGTGCGATCAGCTGTGATAGGCCCCTTCGTTCTTACAGTAACTTGCAACGTGAATCCATTTGGACGCGCTCGTCAGTAGGTGATCAACCCCTTAAACTCACAAGTGGTAATCGTGCGATCACCCTTGACAGTGGTCACAGAGCCCATCGTTCTTAAACTCACAAGTGGTCATGGTGTGATCAGCCGTGATAGAGCCCTTTCGTTCTTAAACTCACAATGCAAATCCATTTCCTGTCACGAGGTGATAAAGTGAGCTCCGAGCAAGAGCAAGTGAGCAACCTCCCAAGTCCAGCTTCAGCGCGCACACAAACGGGCAGTACAAATGGCATTTCTAGGGGTGGAATCGAGCCGAGCCAGGCTCGGCTTGCCTCTGAAAACTTTACAGATATTGGGCTCGGGGCTCGGCTCGCCAGGCTCGGCCGGCTTGCGAGCCGAACGACACAAACGAATCGATCCCCTTTCTTCCTGTACACCTACACTCTGTCCCGACCACCACTTCTTCCTCGTCCTCTGCTCTGCTCTTGGGCTAGCCGCCGCCGGCCGCTGCTCACCACCACCGACGCGGACGCCGCCCGCCATCACAGACGCGGCCGTCGCCCGCTGCCACCCGCCCATGGATCCCCGCCTCCCTCCACCCACTGCCCCCCTGCTCCTCGCAGTCGCGCGCCTGGTCCTCCCGTAGATGCGCACGACGTCGTGGTTCTATCGGTAGTGGCGGCCGCCGGCCTTCCGGCAGCAGGAGCTCCGTTGACCGGCCATCCTCCAACACCTGTTCGTCGAGCTCTTTGTTCTTCACCACCGGCACCCCGAGCTCCACTCCACCGACTGCTCTTCTCCACCTTCGGCTGCACTGCTAGTGCCTAGTCTGCTGGCTGCAGGCTGCTGCTTCTCTCCTTCATTGACGAATCGATTCAGGAATGGGTAGGGCTGCACCTTTCTAGCAGTGCTTGGAGATGCTGGACCTTTCTAGCAGTGCATGTTTATCGATAGGGGTGGAATCGATGCTGGACCTTCGGGATCCACTCCACCCATTGATGTATCTGCTTGCTGGACCTTTCTATACAGCAAAAATCTTGATGCAAATTAGTGTAAATGGTGTTATTCATGTATTTACTTGCTGAAACTTTGTATACAACAGAAAACTGAAGCAAAATAGTGTAAATGAGTTTTGTTTCATATATTTGCTTGCTGGATATTTTTATACAGACAAAAAACTGAAACAAAATAATGTCAATGATGATTATTTGATGTATTTACTTGCTAGAACTTTTTATACAGCCAAAAAACTGAAGCAAAATAGAGTAAATGGTGATTATTTGGTGAGTTTGATTTCTCAAATTTTTATATAGCAAAAAAACTGACGAACTGATGCTCTATTGTTGATTATAATTGTGACTTGTTACATTTTTAGTAATGGCCATGTCATATTTTTGTATTTTATCGAGCCTTCGAGCCGGCTTGCGAGCTTAACCGAGCCGGCTTGTCGAGCCTCGAGCCTTGCCCGGAAGGTTTAGGCTTGGCTTGTCCGACCTTCGAGCCGGGCCGAGCCCGAGCCGAGCCTCGAGCTTCATGTCCACCCCTTCCTCCCCACCACCTGCTCCTCCTCCTGTTGCTCGCCTTCCTCGCACCCTCGTCGGCGGCCCCGGCCGTCATCCGGCTTCCCACCGCCGGGCCTGCGCTGCGCCGGCGGACCCCGCGGTCTACGACCGGCCCGTGATCGCCATCGTGACACACCCGGGCGACGGCGCCGCCGGGAGGATCAGCAACGGCACCTCCACCTCCTACATTGCCGCCTCCTACGTCAAGTTCGTCGAGGCCGGCGACGCGCGCGTCATCCCGCTCATCTACAACGAGCCCGAGGAGCGCATCCTCGAGGTCCGGCGCTTCGAGATTCCCCCTGCCACCTTTGTTTCTCACTTTCTTCTTCCCCTGCTTAAGTTCGAGTGTGTGAATGCTCTACTACCTAATAACACCAGTTATTCCAAAGTCAAACAAAAAGATGCAATGATTCTTACAAGTAGGCAACTATATCTACCAGTGCAAATCATTTTCTAACACTGCAAGAGAAAAAAGAGATATGGTGATAATGTTCTGTCTCAGTAAACTGCATGTGGTTGCTCACTGGTCACTAGTTTGCTGTGTAGCTTCTTGAGTTCAACCTGCTGCTGGACCGCCCGAATTGGATTTTAGTGAGCCTCTGGTCTGAAGTTGGGTCAAATCCATGTGCATTGAATGGTCTAGAGGGGGAATCCAAACTAGGCTTTCAGCTGACTTCCCTGAACACTTAGTAGTTCTGATCATTAGAGTTACTCAAGTTCAGAGGACATGTTTATATAGGAATAGGACCACAATTAGTGTGACCAATCAAAACGCAAGGTTGGTCATGAGTCATGACTTGGTAATTCAGTGTCAATCTAACCTATTTTACGATCCATCATTTGCTTATCTGGATAGTCACTTGATCTCAGGGAAATAGACAACGTATTAGTTACTCGGTGGCCCTGCTTGCACAGTACTACCTGCTACTTATCTCTCTGAAAATCTGTCGTAACTTTTGCTTTTGTCCCTTTTACTGCAGAAACTAAGTTTGGTGAATGGTGTGCTGTTTACTGGTGGATCAGTGCAGAGAGGTTTATATTTTGAGACAATTAAAAAGGTGTTTCAGGTACTCCTTTATTTAAAAGCTTTCAGGCATGTTACTTCTAATCTATAGTTCTTTGCATTATCAGAACGTACTACATCTCGGTTTTAATACTTCATATTATTTGTATTACTAACTTCGATCCAAAAGTGTCGCAGTTCTGAACTAACTCCAGTTCAAAATTGCGACACTTATTTTGGATCGGAGGGAGTATTTGTCTTGGCTTACACAGAATGGGACCAACGATGTCAGAATAATCCTAATTTTGTCATTATTCTTTTGTAGTATGTCTTGGACAAGAATGATGCAGGAATTCCATTTCCACTGTTCGCACAGTGTCACGGTTTTGAGCTTGTAAGCCTGATTGTGAGTAAGGTAATTTCTCCTTTTCTAAGATAATGACTTAATGAGCACAATTGTCAATGTCAACATACAAATTTGGTGGCTAAAGTACAAAATAGATCTCTATTGCCTGTAATAACTTCAATATAGATCTCTATTGCCTGTAATAACTTCCACAAACTGGAAAGCAACTTTAATAACTTGCCTGTAATAACTTCATGAGCACGATTGTCAATGTCAACATACAAATTTGGTGGCTAAAATACAAAAAGATCTCTATTGCCTGTAATAACTTCAAAATAGATCTCTATTGCCTGTAATAACTTCCACAAACTGGAAATCAACTTTTGTTTTACGCTGATATTAGGACAATATATAATACTAGTCATTCAGCGCCCCAAATCAAGAATTATCTCTTCAGTTCCCAAACTATTCTTCACTTGCGACTTATGTATACGCTGGTATTAGGACAATAATATTTTGGAGTCATTCCACGCCTCAAATCAAGCATCAACTCTTGAGTTCCCCTATTATTCTTCACTTGAGGGATCAATATTTGAAAGGTAGGAATTCTGAAAAATAAACTTGTGCAGTCTTCCCATGTTCCTTTCAACTGAAAAATCTGCATGGGCACTTGCATAGGTCATGTGTTTTGTTCTGCTCTATATGAAGAGGTTATGCAAGTTAGGTTCTTCTTTACATAGAGAATGTAAATAAGCTTAAGATTTAAAATGTACTCCCTCCGTATCTAAATGTAAGATGTTTTAGCCTTTGTTTTAGATTCACATGTATCTAGACACGTTTTAGTGTATTTGTTCACTCATTTCAGTCCGCATCTAGTCAACATGTGAAATAGCTAAAACATGTTATATTTAGGAACAGAGGGAGTACTCCATAGCAAATGAAATTTCAGGTTTGGACGACAAGCTTCATCAAATTTGAAATTGCAAAAGTGAATTATATTGATGTCAATTATGCAGATGTTTAGATTTCGGATATAGATTTATATCTAGAATGATCCCCTGAAATACACGCACTATGCGATCATATATTGCTCTCGTGGTTTTGGTATTTTCGAGATTTATTCACTAATTGGAAAGGAAAAAAAACCTTGGCTCTTTAACTCTTTTTTGCATACCTGTGTAATAAAAATGATATAAATTCACATATTTCATCCTGACCTCATCAAGAAACTCAGCACCAGTTGTCTCAGTCATGCAACATCACAAAGTAAGTAGAATCCCAGGGTGCTCTTATATTTTCTCAAACACACTCAAATGCGTGTCGTTTTGTATCAGAAGAAAATTCCTAGCTGCTCTTCAAATTTTATCTTCGTCCTGAGCTCGATATTTACTTTTACATACATGCTTAGCTCAGTAAAATCATGACTGGTGGTTTGGAAATGGCACCTTATATGAAGATTGCAGGATAACTATCTTTATCTCCTTTTTTTCCCCTAACATGGTTTAATTTCTCAAATGGTCAAAGTATGGTATATCTCCAAAGAAATTGCGAGAGAATTCTGCCTTATGGAGTTTTTTCAGGATTCTTACTACATCCCCTGATGAAATGGTGAGGTACAAAATGTCATCTTTTAATCCCTACACACGACATCCCTTCTAAAGGTTTTTATTTCCTACACCTTGCAATAAAAATATTTGGATTCAACCAGCCTAATTCAGTGGTAGTGCCAAATAATAATAATTGTAGAAAGAAGACAACTCTGATGAATTTGGCAAATCTTCTTCCAAATATTTGATCTTGGTGAATAATTGACAAATCATTGCGCGATACAACATGCTAATTTCCTTTTGTTTGGCAAATCAGGTTTACGTCTCAACCGTAGAAGCAAGGAAATATCCGATCACTTGCACTCAGTGGCATCCTGAGGTATGCCGACTGTCATACTACTGTTAGTTTTTTTTTAAACTTAAGTTGTTAATCCACTAATCTGTTCAAGGTTTCTGTATAGTTTTGCATCCCGTTTATCCTTGTCTGGCATTTGTTAGAATTATATGTTACTAATCTGCTACCAAAACATTTCTCTATAATCAGTTTGGACTATGATATTTTTGTTCATGTGGCCACTAGCCTCTTAGGTAAACATGATATTTTCAGAGGTTAGACTATGATTAGCTTGTTCACTTCCTGCAGAAAGCCATTTTTGAGTGGGGAAACCAACTATTCCACACAGTGAGGATGCGGTACAGGTGACTCAAAATTTTGCCAACTATTTTGTCAGGTTTGCAATTGAGACCATATGTTTATTATTTATAAGCAACATGGCATCGGATTATTCACATATGCATTGGCTTCACTTCTCATCTGTGATGAAAGCCATACTGCGCGGATGGCAAATTACTTGTTCAAAATGGTTTTATGTGGTAACCGCTAGTATTCCCCCCTACTATAGGAGTAGCCCTTCAACCT
Source organism: Poa pratensis (assembly GCA_947311845.1). Classification (NCBI taxonomy): domain Eukaryota; kingdom Viridiplantae; phylum Streptophyta; class Magnoliopsida; order Poales; family Poaceae; genus Poa; species Poa pratensis. The sequence continues at coordinate 15,521,243 of CAMZMU010000037.1, forward strand.
TGGTGTTTGCTCAGTTTTTTTTCTCCTTTTGATGATCACCAGACCCACAATTTTAGTTCAACCAGACCCCTCTGAATCTGCATGATCAGGTTCATGTTCACTCCACTCATGAATAGTTGTACAGTGCTCAATGAAATGATTGCAGATACTACAAGTATTTGTTAATAGGTGTCCCCTTGTTTGTTCTATATACGGTAATCTAGTTTATTTTCTGTGAATTCCAGCTTAGTCTCTGTAGCTCCTCAGTTTCTAGTGTTTTGTGCACAATGAGTCGTCTTGCCTTATAAATCAACAGAACGCACTGCTGTTTGATCTAAACCAGAAATGGCCACAATCAGCAGTTGCACAGTTTTTTAGTTGTATTTCTTCTAGTTTCTTTTATGTGAATTCCAGCTTAGTCTTGGTAGCTGTTCAGTTTCTAGTATTTTGTGCACAATAAGTCGTCTTGCCTTAGAAATCAACAGAATGCACTGCTGTTTGATCTAAACCAGAAATGGCCACAATCAGCAGTTGCACAGATTTTTAATTAGTTGCTAATTCCATCCATTCTATGCATATGCAAGAGGTAAGAACACGGTGTTTATTTCACTATTCGCTCTGATGTGACACAGCCAAGCCCGCAAGTCCCCGAACAGGCCTCCCGCTGACAAGGTACTGGACAACCTGATTTACAATTACAGACCTACATTTTCTGGGAAAACCTTGTAAGCAACCTCCGTTGATTGTGTATATTTGTATAGCAGCTGCATCTCCATCCGCTTCTCTATTCATCAAGCTAAGTAAATGAACGTGTGCCATGCTTTGTAGGAAAACCTTTGAGCAGGTGTACCTCTTCTCCTAAGACTGGAGCCCCGATGCTTGCAACTGCAAGACTTGTACTGTTGTATTGTGCGCCCTGTACTGCACCGATGAGAACTTCAGTAGTTGATCATTCGTATACTTGATTGTGGGTATTGTTGGAGGAATAGCGACTTATATTCCACGGGGGCCAAAGGCCACAATATATAGTACATGTACAGGTGTAAATATGCAGGGAGCCCCCTATCTAATAGGGAAACTACAAATACAAATATCTCTCTAACACCCCCCCTCAAACTCATGGTGGATCCACAACACTGAGTTTGGAGAGGAAAAAGCTATGCTGTGCTCTAGTCTGGGCCTTCGTGAAAAAATCCGCCAACTGTAACTCTGAAGGCACATACTGGAGCGCAATAATCTGATCCTGCACACTAGCACGGACAAAAGAAGCATCAACGCCAATATGCTTAGTAAGCTCATGCTTCACTGGGTCACGTGCAATGCTAATAGCACCTGTACTGTCTGACAAAAGAGTCGTGGGTGTCGTAACAGAGACACCAAAATCTGCAAGTAACCACCGTAACCAAGTCACCTCAGCAGTCAAAAGAGCCATAGCTCGCAACTCAGCTTCTGCACTCGAACGGGAAACTGCGGTCTGCTTCTTCGTCTTCCAGGCAATGAGAGAACCACCAAGGAAAACACAGTAAGCAGAAAGTGAACGGCGATCCAAAGGATCACTAGCCCAAGTAGCATCGGAGTAGGACTGAAGCTGTAACGAGCTAGAACGAGGAAAGAAGAGACAAAGCGAGATCGTTCCACGAAGATAGCGTAGAACACGAAGAAGGTGACTATAGTGAACCGAAGTGGGAGCAGAAACAAACTGACTCAGAATATGGACAGGATAAGAAATATCAGGGCGAGTAACAGCCAGATAGACGAGACTCCCGACAAGATGTCGATAACGAGTCGGATCAGAGAGAGGATCGCCATCAGACGCACGAGAGAAATATTGAGCTCCATGGGAGTCTCAACAGTACGCTCATCAGTAAGAGCGGCACGAGAAAGAAGATCATGAATATACCGTTCTTGGGATATAAAGAAACCATCAGCGGTGGACGAAACCTCAATCCCAAGAAAGTAACGAAGCGGACCAAGATCCGACATAAGAAACTGCTCACTCAGACGTGCCTTGACAAAGGCAATATACTCTGGGTCGTCACCAGTGATGATCATGTCATCAACATAAAGAAGAAGAAGAGTGCGACCACGAGGAGAACAGTGAACAAACAACGCAGGATCATGAGCACTGGGAGAGAAACCAGCAGCTGTGACCACAGAAGCAAAGCGCTCAAACCATGCACGAGGGGCTTGCTTAAGGCCATAGAGAGAGCGACGAAGACGGCAGACCATGCCATCTGTAACAGAATACCCAGGTGGTGGTTGCATATAAACCTCCTCACGCAACTCACCATTAAGAAAGGCATTCTTAACATCAAGCTGAGACACAGACCAATGGCGAACAGATGCCACGGCAAGAAGAGTCCGAACAGTGGTCATGTGAGCCACTGGAGCAAAAGTCTCATCATAATCACGGCCATGCTCCTGCTGAAAGCCACGAGCGACCAGACGAGCTTTGTAACGCTCAAGAGTCCCATCAGAGCGGGTCTTAACCTTATAGACCCACTTACAGGTGATAGGACGAACACGAGGAGGAAGAGGGACGATCTCCCACGTACCAGTGCGCTCAAGCGCAGCAATCTCCTCAGCCATGGCAAGCTGCCATTCAGGATGAACAACAGCCTCACGATACGTAGTCGGCTCCGAGACAACCGAAACACTGTAGGTAGCGGGATTATAGAAATCAGGTGAAGGACAAGGCCGAGAACGAAGAGAATAAGTCGGCTGAGACGGTGCACCGGAAGTAGAGGGTGCATCAGATGACTCGGTCACAACACGTGGACGGCGAGTATAATAGAAAGGAAAAGTAGGATGAGAAGGAGCAACAGGAGAAGACGGAGGCGGAGACGGGGACAGGGAGGGTGAAGAAGGCGGCGACGAAGGCGAGACGAAGGAGGAGAAGAAGGCATCGGAGTAGATGGCACCGGATCAGAGGGAGGAGAAATATGAGGGATATCGGGAGGAGAATCAGGAAAAGTAAGAAAAGAGAGATCCTCCACAGTAGAGGTCGGGGAGGTCGAACGCGGATAGAAAGGCCGAGACTCATCAAACGTCACATCCCGGGAAATACGCATCCGGCGAGCCACAGGATCCCAACAACGGTAGCCCTTATGCTCATCACTATATCCGAGAAAAACACACTCAACAGACTGAGCGGTTAGTTTGGTGCGTTCACGAGGAGCAAGAAGAACATAGCAAACACAACCAAACAAACGAAGCATAGAATAGTCAGGAGAACGATCGTAGAGTCTCTCGAGAGGAATGGCACCCTGAAGGGCGGCAGAAGGCTGGATATTAATCAGATAGGCCGAGGTAGAAACGGCCTCAGCCCAGAAATGAGGCGGAAGAGAAGAGGCGATCATCATCGCACGAGCAGTCTCAAGAAGATGGCGATGCTTACGCTCAGCCACGCCATTTTGAGCATGCGCACCGGGACAGGAGAACTGAGCGAGAGTGCCCTGCTCAGCAAGAACACCACGCAAATGCTTGGAGATATACTCACCAGCAGAGTCAGCACGAAACACACGAATAGGCGTAGAGAACTGAGTAAGAACCATGGCGGCAAAACGCTTATATATGGAGAGAACCTCAGTACGAGAAGACATAAAATACAGCCAAGTGTAACGAGAAAAATCATCTATAAATATTATATAATATCGATGGCCCCCTTTCGAAGCGAAAGGAGCCGGACCCCAAACATCAGAGTGAACTAAGTCGAAAGGACGCTGAGATACAGACGCACTAGTAGGATAGGGTAACTGAATCTGTTTTCCTAGCCTACAACCCTGACACTGTAAAGAAACATCTCCTGAGACAGGCCCCAGAAGACCACGATGAACTAATGACGACAGACGAGAACCACAAAGATGACCAAGACGATGATGCCACTGTTGAAAAGAGCCGGTGACAGAGGCGACGATAGCAGGAGAACTGGCAGGCGAGGTAGCAGCGGAAGGAACACGAAGCCAGTCTATATCCCAAAGCCCCTGAGAATCACGGCGGCGAGGGCCAGCTCCAACCAAAACCTGCGTGCGACGATCCTGAACAGAACAAGAATCGGCGTCAAGAATGACGCGACAACCAGAATCAGTAAGCTGACCGGCAGAGAACAAGTTCATGGTAAGACGAGGAACATGAGAAATATCAGGGACAAAAAAGGAAGAAGTAGAAAGAGTGCCTCGACTAGAAACAGAGAGAGAAGTACCATCAGCAGTAAGAACACTAAGAGGAGAATCAAGAGGTCGAAGAGAGGACAGAGTGGAAGAATCAGAAGTCATATGAAAAGAAGCTCCAGAATCCAGAACCCACGAGGATGTACCTGACTGTGTAGAAGATGGTGGTCGCGCAGTGCCAGAAGAATCAGTCACAGAGCCAGCAGTACCCGTCGAAGAAGAACCTGAAGCGGCGAGCATCCGCTTGAGCCGCATAATGTCCTGGTCGGTGAAGCCGGCTGAGAAGACCCTGACGAGCCAGAGGAAGCACGAGTCCCGGGAGAAGCAGACGCCTTCTGCTTACGCAGATCACGCTCCCTCGTGTAGCAACGAGACTCGGTGTGGCCAGGCAGATCACAGTAGGTGCAGTGAGGGCGTGGACGAGCGCCACGACCCTGGCCACGACCCAGGCCCTGACCCTGAGGAGTGGGTAAAAGTGGCGGAGCAGTGGACCGCGAAGGAGTCGATGAAGCAGGCGATGAAGGAGGACCATGGGCAGCAAGCACAGAAGGAACCTCAAGCAACCCAACGCCACGTAGACGAATCTCCTCAGCACGAAGCTCAGACAGCACCTCCGAGATAGGGACACGACCACGAGCAAGCAGCTGAGCACGTCGGGGCTCGAACTCCTTGCGGAGCCGAGACAAGAACTCATATACGCGCTGAAACTCCAAGTCGGAACGCACAGTCTGACAACACGGGCAGGCACCACACACGGCAGTGCGAAGAGAGTCGAGCTGACGCCAGATAGCAGCGCTCTGCGTGTAGAACTGATCAATGGTAGAGTCACCCTGCTGAAGATCATGCTCCTGACGAACCACAGACAGATATAGAGCATCCCCGGACGGCTGATGACGCTGACGAAGGTGAGCCCACATGTCAGCGACAGTACTGAGGCCCATAAACTCAGAGGCAAACTGCGGTAGAACACTGGCGGTGAGAACAGCCGCAGCACGAGCATCATCATCAATCCACTGGTGTAAGCAGTCAGATCCAACCGGTAGGTCTCAAGGGCGTCAGAATGCTCCTTGACCTGCCGGTCATACGCAGCAATGGCAACATCATCCGCACTCTTAGCTGCATCCTTTGCAGCCTGAGTAGCATCGGCAGCAAGAACTGGTGGCGTCGGCGGAATAGGAGCAGTAGGAGCAATGGGGCACGGCGGACACGAGACCTCGCCGGAAAGCACACCCCAGAGACGAAGACCACGCATATGAATGCGCATAAAGGCAGCGAAATCAGGATAATTCGTGCCATCAAATATCACCGAGCAACGAGGAATCGCGACATAGCCCGACGATGCAGCCATATTTCTCTCTCTTTTTTTTTTTTTTTTTTTTACTCTTTTTTTTTTTTTCTGGAAAGGAACGATCGGTCAACGCTGATCCAAATCAGATCGAGAACGCAGCAAAACGCTCAGCTTCGGACGAGGTCCCGTGTCCGCCCGACTCAGCTTCGGACGCTGATCCAAATCAGATCGAGGACCTCACGGATCGGGACACTAGCCCGACGCAGCGACGGGCGGCGGCGGCCGGAGACAGCGGCCGGAGGCGGCCGGAGACGGCGGACGGCGGCGGCCGGAGACAGGAGACTGCAGCGGCGGAGGACAGCACCGACCCGAGGCAGCTGCGGCAGCCCGAGGCGGACGACGGCGCGGACCAAGACGGCCCAAGGCAGCTGCGGACCAAGATGACACAAAGCGCGGAACAAGACGACGGCCGGGAACGATCGACGATGGTCGTGGAAGAAAAAGAAGCTCCGGCCGGTACTGGAAGATTCGATCTGGACGTGAGCAGCCCGGGTCGCGCGGGCGGAAAAAAAATAACCTAATACTCTGATACCATGTTGGAGGAATAGCGACTTATATTCCACGGGGGCCAAAGGCCACAATATATAGTACATGTACAGGTGTAAATATGCAGGGAGCACCCTATCTAATAGGGAAACTACAAAATACAAATATCTCTAACAGGTATCAGCGTTCAGGAGGAGCAGCATCAGCAGCTGTGATGTTTGTCGTTGTCAACTTATCGTAGTGAATAAGAGCAATCCTCTTCCAAACTGTAACCATCTTGCACTAGTAAAGATGCCACATTTGTCACTCGGTTTGTCCCGCTGATTATAAATCCCAATCTTACTAGCATTGAATTCTTTGCCCCATGACCTCTATTGATACATTACTACAGATAATTCGAGGATCTGCAACCGTCAAGTGAACTGCCAATTAGAATGAATTCTTTAGCAGCAGTACGCTTGAATGATGGAGTATTAATGAAAAGAAAATATATTATGCAAATCTCAATACGCTGTCTCCTTCATCAGGTAAAAACATTTCTAAGCGAAAACTAACATGGCAGGAGGGCCAAGCATCGATCACAATACCAAGCAGTGCAAGTTAAAGACATAATGAGCTGTAGAGAACAATCTCGGTAAAAAATAGCTAGACATAAAGAGTGCAGATAAGGCTGCCAAATTATCAACTGAATCACATCCTTAACACCAGCGCAGCATTACAAGACACATTGTCACTAGCTTTCTTGACTAAATAATCTCTCTGTTAACCAACCAGGTCGACAAACAAGAAATCATAAGCTGCCCCTCACAGGTTTAAGACCAATATCCTCAATATCACAGCGATAAAATGAGAAACATGGGGGACATGAAAGGTCAGCTATGCACATATGAATCTCCTTGCAACAACTCACTGAACTACAATGCATCGACGACTGTAATCCCAGTCCTACTTGCAGTCCAAGACTGCAACCCTTGTCTACCTGGAGAAACACGTTATCTTCTCTACAATGAATCATGAGTCCGAGAAATCAATAATCGAGACCTGTAAGATAGTTTCTGCCCTGTTGTGGGTCATTTTGTTCATGGTTTCACCACTTCAGATCAAACAAAAAAAACTTTAGCTGAGTCAAAGCATCATAGTATGTAGATTCACTGCCAGCCTAAGAACCTTCTATCCTTATAGTACCGAACTGTATTTGCTCATCACCGATGTCTAATGAGGAGACTGATGTAGCCAAGTCATCTGCCAAGTCTGTCGGGTCTGGTTCCGAAACTTCTGCTAGTGCACTCAGCATACTGACTACTTCATATGTATCGTCCAGGTAGAACTTGGCTTTGCTTGGTTTCTGGCCCACAGTACATGCAAATAGTGGTGTTTTGGGAGCAACGATGCTCCTCTTCATGGCGTCCGCAATATTTTCAAACATATCCTCATCTGACCTGTCATCACCAATGCATAAAACAAAATCTGCCTGTTGCCCTTTCTCCTTCATTGACGCAAGTATCTTCTCAGCTACAAGACCTTTGCTAACACCCTGCAGCACAAAGAGATAACCAAACGGATTAATGAAAATTTAGCACCAGCGCCAAGATCAGAGAACCTGGATGAGTGAAGTAAAACTTGTTACGGCTAATTTGCAATTTCTGGTAGAATGCATTTAAAAAAACTTAATGCACGTAGTGAATGCAATATGCAACATACATGCACTATTTATGACATGACTCATGTGAAGAATGCCAGTTTATTTGGTTGAAACTGTTATGCAAATATGGTGAAGCAATGTATGCCGAAGAAACGTGGAAGCATGCTTTCTATGAATGGCAAAAAAATTGTGAGCTCATCTGATAGAATGCAAGAAATCAAAATGGTTGAACCTTAGGTTTGACTTCGACAATGAACTGGCCACTCTTGACTGCGACTGCTTCACTTGATAATACACTTTCCAGGTGATCAAGCAACTCCTTTGCCTGAGAAGACGCAAAGCCTTGGTCAGCATCCTGATGGTGCCACACCAGTGCAGTTTCTTTGGTTTCAATGTAGGATCCATCGGTTGCTTCAATGTAAAGATTCATCACTGGCTCCGCCATTTGCATCCAACCAACATCTGGGGACTGGGCAGTGGTTTGCCATTCTTCATCTCGATTCCATCTACACAAGGAAACATATCATTTCATCATCCATTTAATTCTCCAGTTCCAAAATTCAATACCAGTCTACACTGACTTCCATGCTCCCCAGGTATTAAAACACCAAACAGATTAATTGGCAGCTAATAATAATGGATAAACATCTTTGGATGTGAGCATGCCATGATGAAGTAAGAACAGGACCCTGTATACAAGTTATATGAACCTGGGTATATGGCCCTTTAAGTTCTGTTTAACTCCACCGAATGGTTATCCTATGAACCTACGGAGTATGATCCTTGAAGTTCTATTTACTTATACTCATTGCAGTGAAGTGGAAAACAAACAAAAGACATACAGTGGTCTGTTAAGCAATACAGGAAGAGAAGAACCAATAAAAGCAAACTCGATTGCTATTTGCTTGATGAACAAGAAGATAGTAGGCACATGGCACCTTTGTGTCTGGACGTTGGCCTAGATTTCCCCTACTCCTACTATGTGCGGATAAAGTACAGACTTTACTGCATATCAGAAACAAAATGTTGATTGATGGTGATGAAAAAATTGTACCTTAGAAAGTAACCATGCTCAGCCGCGATGCCTAGCATTGGACACGAGGAGAACATTGATGCCAAGCTAGCCTTGCTTCTTCCACTTACAATGAAAACAATATTATTCCTATCCGAGCATAGGGTATTAATGATGCTCACTAATTCTTCACTCGGTCTCTGGTTGATAGAAGTCTGTGGCACCAATGTACCATCATAGTCAAGAAATATAGCCCTACTCTTTGATCTCCCATAAGACATTAAAATTGAATCGAAACTAAGCTTTGCGAAATTTGGGTCTAGGGCTACCACCCTGAATCCAAATCCCAATCCAATGCCCCAACATGGCTTCCGAAAGTGATCCTTGCAAGCCCTCTCCAGGTCCTGAATGAAGCTCCTTGACCAATACGCAACATCATGTGTGCTTACATAGCGGTAATGTTTTTCATGTCTGAGCTGCTTTTCACGCTCTGACATCGAGATGGCCTCATTCAATGACTCTGCAGTTGCTTCAATATTCCACGGGTTAACACGAATGGCGCCACTCAGTGAAGGCGAGCACCCGATAAATTCCGACACAACTAGCATGCTCTTGCGTGGCCCACTCACCTCTGGCGCAGACTCGGAGCTAGGCAAGCCCTGCCGGCAGACAATGTATTCATATGGGGTCAAATTCATCCCGTCCCTCACAGCCGTCACCACGACGCACTCGGCGACCGTGTAATAGGCAAGCTTCTCCGCACTTGGCACATTCTGGTCAATGAAAACAATTGGGCTGTACCCGGTGCGGCCAAACTCCCTGTTAACCCTCTCACAACTATCCTGAATCTCGGACCGAATATGCTCAATATCCTTCCCCTTCCCACGCGCTGGGTTCACTATCTGCACCAGCACAGCCCTTCCCTGCCACTTGGGATGCATCTTCAGCATATACTCAAATGCAAGAAGCTTCAGATTGATGCCTTTAAATATATCCATATCATCCACACCAAGCAATACAACCTTGCCCTCAAATTGCTGTCGCAGCTCAGCAACCTTCCGGTGCATTTCAGGTAATCGCAGCACTGACTGCAGCTGCCCCATATGGATTCCCACAGGCATGATCTTGATCCCAACGGTGCGACCAAAGTAATCGAGTCCAATGTATCCCCGCTTTGACTGGTACTCTATCCCGAGCATCCTACTACAGCAAGAGAGGAAGTGCCTGGCATAATCGAATGTGTGGAACCCGATGAGATCGCAGTTGAGCATAGTTCTGAGGATCTCCTCTCTGACAGGCAGGGACCGGTATATCTCCGATGAGGGGAACGGGCTGTGGAGGAAGAAGCCGATGCGGAGGCGATTGAAGCGGCGGCGGAGGAAGGTGGGCAGCGCCATGAGGTGGTAATCGTGGACCCAGACATAGTCGTCCTCCGGGTTGATGACCTCGACCACCTTCTCGAAGAAGTGCTTGTTGGCGAGGACGTACGCCTCCCAGGATCCACGGTCGAAGCGGCCGCCGACGGAGGAGGCGTCCTTGGGAGCCTGGGCGGTGGCGAAGGGGAGCATGTAGTGGAAGAGCGGCCAGAGGTAGCACTTGCAGAAGTTCTGGTAGAAGCGATCGTAGAGGTCGGGCGGGAGGAAGACGGGGGCGCAGCGGAAGCCGTCGATGAGGATCTGCGAGACCTCGTCCTGCTCGGGCGCGGGCACGTCGGCGCGGAGGGTGCCGATGAAGAGCACCTCCATCTCGTCGGGGACGCCGTCGCGGAGGCGGAGGAGGAGCGAGTCATCGTCCCAGGAGAAGACCCAGCCGCGGCCGCCGTCGGGCGGCGCCGCGCGACGACGGGGAGCTGGTTGGCGACCACGATGAGCCGCTCGCCGACGACCGACGAGGGCACGTCGGAGGCGACGCTGCTGGTGGCCGCCCGCTCGTCGTCCTCGTCGTCCAGCTCCGAGAGCGTGCCGGGCACCGTCATCACCCGCGGCATCCGCCTCGCCCCGAACGAGCGCCGCCGCCCACCGCCGCCGCCGCCGGCCGGGCCCAGCGCCGCGAAGTTCCCCGCGGCGAGGTCCAGCAGGTTGGTGTACGACCTCGACATCATGGCGGATCGATCGATCCCGCAGGCTCTCGATCCAGGAAAACCTAGGTCCGCGGCTGGCTTTGACCCGATCCGCCGTTTGGAGTTGGAGCGGAAAATGGGGGAGGCGACGGAGGAAGACGAGCACACAGTACTACCACTAGTTAATTCCCACGCGCCTGGACCCGGTGCACGGCGCCCATCCCGTGGACCTTCATCTCACCGACTGGTGGACTCCCCGTCTGTTGCAGGCAACCGGTGCAGTGGACCGCGCTCTGGGAGATACGTCGCGCGGGGGAAAAGAGGATAAGGTGGTGCGTGCCCCACCGGTGCCACCTGACGACGCCCTGGTCCACCTCCACGGACGGCAGAGATGCGTCCGTACACGCGACGGACGGCCAGGATCGCTCCTGGACCTACCGTGAGTGTGGATATAGAATTCCCCAGGCTTAATTGTCCGGCGCTTTCATGAGACGTCCCCGTCGTCGTATCCGTTCGGCCAGCGATTGACAGCGAAACCCAAACGCGCCGGCGTGGGACACGTGTCCCGCAGCAGATGTGGCCACGTCGTCCTAACGGCCACGCTGTACATGTGACGGTGACGCGGCACCGCTCTCCACAAATTTGGATCTGCAACCAGTGGTCAGCGTCTTGGCTCCCGATGACTTGGAACCACGTGGATCATCGTCACGCTTCTCTCGTCGACACGTCGGCGGCGGTCGCGACCGGCCGGGCCACGTCACGTCACGTCACGCTCTAATCCTCATTCCAGGTCGACAGCCAGTCATCCTAATCCCCAGCTCGAGACGCACGCAGAGGATATGCTTTGTTAATACTCTACCAGCTAACCCAACACCCAGGCAAAAAGACAAGCAATCTTAACACTTAAGCTCTCTCTTTCAAGAAAAAGAAAACACAAATCTTAGTGGTCAATTAGGCGCGAGGTGAATCATGATGACAATCTGGAGGCAGCATAGCATATCCCCTCGATTTTATTCGGATAATGTTAAGGGCCAAATCATGGTGCCCTTTGCCGTTGCCTGTAGGTAGGTTCAGTCGGTCCAGTGGAGCAACTTGACCAAGAATATCTGATGATATATAGTGTAGCCAATTCCCAATTGGGCTTGTAGCAGAGGCAAGTTGCACTATGTAGGTAAGTACTGGTCAAGCTTTTCCCTGACTGAATCTTCAGGTGAGGATATGTGGGGCCTAACATACTTTTGTTGCCCTTAGTGTTGGATTTTTTTTTTGAGGTTTGTTGGATAAATAATTTGAATGGTACTTCGGAAATTATATGGCTACATTTGATACACTTGAACCGAGTTTTGATTTCGGTCATGCTGACGATGGTGCCGACTAAAGGCATTCTTAATTTGTCGAAGGTGTCGTTGTTGCAACTTTCGTCCCTGGATCCGATTCTTCCGAATCGAACGATGGCACTACTATTGGCGTCGTTCTCCCTACGAGAGGCATTGTTTTGAAGCATGGACTGGCTGGAGGTCCGGAGATGGAGCGGTGTTGCACCTACTGCATCGACGATGGTAGTCCGGCGCCTGCGTGATGCAACGGGGTCTCGGCGACGAACGCGTGATGATGGACGCGCACATGGTGGGCGCCATATGTCGTCATGGAGGCTTCGATGTTGGTTCTGACGAAGGTCTTGGCTTCGATTTTCATTCTGAAAATCGGTTGGTGAAAATTAGCGGAAGTGACTTACGGAGCGTGTGTATAAGGCATTAGTCGGCGATTACGGTAGCCAGGGCATAGGGCCCCGTTTTTCCTCTATCGGTAGTTTGTGTGATTGTTGTAACACTTTTGCCGATCTTTGTTTAATAATAAAGTGAATCAAAACCGTATTATATTCGATGCACAAGCGGATAATCCCCTTTTCGAAAAAAACCCTACATTTGATAAATAAGTCGTGTATTCGGATAGCATAAGCAAAGCAAATTTTTGTAGCAGCGTGTGTTTTGCCACTTATCAAGCAAATGTATCCAAGAGAAAGCGAGAAGAAACTTGCATTTTTTTTTCCCCTCACCTGATACACTTGAACAGGCTCTACGACTGCTTCCACTCTTTAGCCATTTGAAGCAAAGCCTTTGTCTTTGGGCACCGTCACGATCAGCATAAAAGCAAATTGGATGGGGCTGGTGAAAGCGAGTGCATCGCGGGCTTTAATTAGTTGACACTTGAGGCAGGAGAGTTGACAGTTACACTCGTCCACCATGTGCGACGTGGATAGGAATCGCTTTGATTTGGGGTGTTCCATTTTGAACGCTGCTTTTGATTTTTGGAGGGACCCCCCTTTTGCACCTCTTGGCTTTTGATTTTTCCTTTTTGTTAAACATCAACGGCACGACGGCATGACAAACCGTTCCCTGTCTCTTTCGGAGTTTCATGTTTAAACAGTGGGGGTATAACCTCAAATTCAGGTTGTCTGACCAGATTGATCGCCGAGGATTGAAGATTAAAAGGTTTGCTGATGCATTTGCTGTTGAAACTGGATTTACCAGATCTTACCAGATTTTAGCGTTTGCTGATGAAACTGGATTTCAGCAAAAGCTTAATGTCGAAAAACTAAATTCGCTTCATTTATTCTTGGACTGTACTAGGGAGCGGCGCCGCATATTTGCTCTACCGAGCGGCGGCCCACTAACCCCGTTCACACAGCCCAGTCGGCGCCCTCCTCGTGAACCATGCACGCTATGACGCGAACGTCGCTGTCACGCTGCATGTGTCCGGCCGAACTAGCGACAAACAAGAAAAGACGAAATCACTGCAGAAAGAAAAATATGAAAATGCATGCATCACTGATTTCCGAAAAAATAGCCGACGCCTATGCATGCACGCACCTGCCACATCCGTGCATGCACTTCGTCCAAAATAGTTATGTTACAGTTAGATATCATTTACACCTGGTGATGCTCGATCCCTGTTAATATTCAACTCTCGCTAGCATACTCCATGATTTTGCAGTCGGTGGTGGAGTTGTACGATGTACCACTGCCATGGGTTGGTAGCCAGCAAATTAGAAGTCAGCTAATAGAATACCCCTATTTACCACCAGCTGCGGCTAGCTAATAGCTAGTAGTGTTGAACAGTGTAATACATGTGTGCTTGTCCTCGTTTAGTAATTACTAATTACCTATTGTTTTTACCGCACCTACGAGTTGATCTTATACACTTACTAGGTTGATTGGACACACCTACCAATTTTTTCTAGCAACAAATTTTTAAATGCAACTATTGATACACCAATTAGTTTTTCCGAGAGTGATTGCCATATTTTTTAGTGCAGCTACCAGATAGATTTGAGATAACTTCCAAGTTGATAGGACACACCTATCAAATTTTTTGAGAGTAATTCCTAGATTATTTTAGTGCAGCTATTAGATTTATTTGATGCACCTATCAGATTTTTTAGAGCAACTGTCATATATTTTGAGGCTGTACCGGTAGATTTGATACACCAATTAGTTTTTCCGAGAGCGATTGCCATATTTTTTTAGTGCAGCTACCAGATAGATTTGAGATAACTTCCAAGTTGATAGGACACACCTATCAATTTTTTTTTAGAAACACAGTACAACGCAGATGCTCACTTCCTAGATTATTTTAGTGTAGCTATTAGATTTATTTGATGCACCTATCAGATTTTTTAGAGCAACTGTCATATATTTTGGGACTGTACCGGTAGATTTGATACACCTCTACCAGATTTTAAAGAGCAATTTCTAGACTCTTATTACAGCTTATCGTGTAACTTTGATACACCTACAAGTTTTTAATGAGAAATTTCCATATTTATCGGTGTCTTTGAAACTAAATCTGATATTGGTTACACTTACCAATTAATTAGTCACAGTCACCAAAATAACTAGTCACGATCACTAGACAACATGAATCATCACATCATTTACACTTACAGATTAACCTAGTTTCATTTATCAGATTAATTAGTCACGACCACCACATATATACCATAAAAGTGTGTAATCATCATATTATATACACTTACGAGCGAATTGAGTATCAATTATGAGATTAAATAGTCATAGTCGCCATATTAATTAGTCACAACGACCTTATACTATAGTGTGAATTATCAGATTATTTACTCTTACCGGTTAACCTAGTACTCCAATTTAATTAGTCTCTGCCACCAGAATGGAGTATCAGCTACCAGAATATATAGTCACAAACACCGATTTAATTAGTAACGACCACCACATACTCCTACATAAATCATCAGATTATTTATACCTAACAATTAATCTAGTATCAGCTAGTGACGATTGCTAACACCCTTCGGTTAACCTGGTAGCAATTACTGGTACGTAGTAGGTAAAATCCATGCTTGTCCCTTTGGCCAGTCTTCAATGCGGTCTGCAGCCTGCACATAAAGCTGCACTCAGAAATTTTAATTAAGTCGTTGTTTCGGGGAAGCCAAAGAACGCATCTTCCTCACCATGCCTCTCAGCGGCCTGCTCGGCGGCGGCTAACAACGATCAGGACAGCGCCGACGAGCCTCTCTGCCCCTACGCTGTTGACGCCAACGGAACCTGTAGACTAATCAGAACGACCATACACACCGTGAAACACAACGAATCCAGAGGGGAAATTTGCTCGCCATGCCGGAGACTGCAACGAAGAGCCTCTCCACCGGCGAGGAACTGTGCTCTCCGTGAAGAACGGGTACCGGATCTGCTCTGCGTCCTCTTCGTCGCCGCGCCTCCCTTGTCCTCCTGCTCGGGCGGTCAAACTGGCCGTCGTCCTCGAGGCAAACCATAAGCGCACGGAGGCAGTTGCGGCTCTCCATCTCAGCTCCCTGAGCACCGCGAAAAATGGTGAATCGCCGAGCGGATAGAGAGAAGAGATAGCAGGCAGACGAAAGACTAGGCACACCCAGTTCACCCTGTCTGTGGGCCCACCGACCACCACAAACCTTATCCAGAAAACGGAGCGCACGACGGAACGTATCTGCGCGCCCGCACAAATCGCAGCGCACCGCCGCACGGAAGGACGCAGCGTGCGGCGCCTCCGGATAGCTTTTCCCTTTATTCTTTGATTTGAGGCAACCATGGTAAATTCAGGGCGTACAGAAGAAACTCATGTTGCATTTGAAAACGCCGAAACAATCAATATTTTAACAGAAGATAACTAAGTGAAATGGAAATAGAGATACTGCAAACACATAAAACAACTTCAAAGTGATTATATCACTCCCTGGTATCGCAGATGTTGTATTGCTGTAGGGGAGGAAGGAACCAAAAGAGGGGAACTGTATACAATTCAGAATTTCAGAGACTTGCAGGCTGATAGGCTCATCGAGTTGCCATTTGAACTCCCCTAATGATCACTAGTTCTGAATTATGCCCTTGTGGGAAAGAGACTGAAAAAACAGCTTCACTTTAACTTACCAGGCAACGTTCTGATTTCTGGAAACAGGTTCAAACACTTTTTTTTGTTAATATACTGCAAGAAAGACAGAAATAGAAGTTTGCCTAAGCCACAGTTTCGAATCCAGGCTAGTCCTCTGAAGCTTGCTACGGTTTACATCTGAAATTGGCATAGAACTGTACAAGACAGAGACGAGGAAATGGCCGGCAACTCAGCTCAAATCTGAAGTTTTGTACGGGGTTTAATGGCACATTTTCTCGAGTGCCTCGGAAGAGTGGAAAAGAAGGTTAGAAGTTTACCTGTTCCCCGGCAAAAACGGCGATGTGCAAAAACGGCGGGACTTTTGTTCAAACGTTGCAACAAGGCAACTGAAAACGGAAGCAGGAAGAGGCAGAAAGCAAAAGCGCGTAGTGAGCCAACCTTCCTTTGTTTCAGCTCACATCCTTTCACCTATCGAGTGTCGACCCACTTTCTCCTCTGCTTTGTCTCCTTGCTTTCACCTATCGAGCATTTGGAACTGTTTGAATTAGGACAGAGATTGAGATTGAGGACGGCAGAAAGTACAAAAGACACACACAAGTGTGGAATTGATTAATGAATCAATAGAATTGCCGAATCATGAGCGTGAGTGTACCTGAACTGAACGTATCACGTATGGGGTCTATGATGAATTCTCAACTTTCATGCTTGCCTGCCCTGCCGCCAGAGGCTTTCGAAAACCCACGCTGCATGCATGCAGATATAGGCTTCTTCAGAAGTTCAGATCACGCCTGTCTGCCTGTCTCCCCGTTAGCCACCACTCATGGTGCCGGCGTTGTTCGACTCCCCATTCTCCCATGTTGCCACGGCTTTAAATTGCCTTCGTCTCCGTCGCCGGAAACATACACACATTGACTGACTGCACCTCACTTCAGAAGCTCAGTAGTAGTGGTAGGAGAAGGGATGAGGTGGGGAAGCAGGAAGCAGCAGCCCGGAACGCCACCACGCGCACCGGAGCGAGTGACCGAGACCCCGGGGCGCAAGGGCAATGGCAAGAGCAAGTCTTTCGCCTTCTCCTTCTCGCCGCTCTCGTGGCTAGCCAAGCTCGCCCCGAAGCCCAAGGCTGGCACCAAGCGCGCGCCCGCGTCCACGAACGAGGACGGCGGCGCCACCCCGGCGTTCCCGTCGTGCCTCCCCGAGCGTAGCAGACCGGCTAAGGTGATGATCGCGACGGCGGGCAGGCCAGGATCGCCGCGTCGCTCTCCAGTTGGGTTCGTCGCGCGGCGGCTCTCTGTTGGCAACGATAATGCCGACGCCGTCGCAGCGCGCGGGCGTCATCGCTCCCCCGCTGCCGCCGTCGAAAAAGTCGTCCCACGGCGACTATCCGTTAGCAACGACAATGCAGACGCGGTCGCCGCGCGACAGCAGTGCAGGCTCCGGCGCCACCGCTCCGTCGGCGGCGACCGCGACCTCCAGACTCCGCTCGGGCACCTCATCCCTTTCTCCCTCGCCGGCTCCCCGGCGCCACCTCCGCCGCCGAAGGACGCCGCGGCACCGTCGGACACGGATGCCGGGAGCGCACGGCTGAGGCGTCGTCACCGTGGCCGCCGGCACCGCCGCACCCTCAGCGGCGGCCGCCGGTCGTCGTTCTCCGGGAGGACGACGCTTAGGGTGAAGGTGCGGTCGTCGCGGCGGGCAGGGGCGGACCTGGAGAGCCTTGCCGTGGTGCGGCGTACGCGGGATCCACAGCGTGCGTTCCGGGAGTCCATGTCCGCGATGATCACGAGCAGCGGCGGCCGGCCCGAGGAGCTGGAGCGGCTGCTGGCCTGCTACCTGGCGCTGAACACCGACGAGCACCATGGCTGCATCATCAAGGTCTTCCGCCAAGTCTGCTTCGACCACGTCAACGGTCGAACTGCCGCCGCCGACCCGGCCGGAACACTCAGGCTGCCACGCGCGGGCCCGGCAGTAAACTAGGAACTGATCTATCTCTAACACAAGTTTCTGCATGTAAATTATGTTTTATTATGTCAGATTTGGCACCCTGCAATTTTCATAATCTATATCACCTAAAGTTTTTTTACTCGTAATCTCGATCACCTAAATTTCTCCTTGGATAAAAGGGTATCCAAGTCTTCCGAGATGATTGGTACGTACATACCATGTGCCCAGGTTCGGACCCTCAACGTGTAGGTAACGATCTGCTCCTACTTTGTTGTATTGATATGAGGATCTCGATTACAAGGTTAGCAATAGCTACTTAGAGTCGAGATTGCTTGAGAGCTTACCCGGTGGCGTCCCTGGTCGGCCTTATATACATGGTCGGCTCAGAGTTATACGGGTCAGTCTAAGTTATCGATACATTTTTCGATGACAAAATGCATTTGTTTTGTGTAGGTCACAAAGAACCTAAATAATCCAGTGATACTTTGAATTTGATTCTTGTAAATGGACGTTTTGGCTGTCTTAGATTATCACAAGTTTAAGGATTATACTATTCCTACCGGTTTAACTTTTGGTTCTCATTTTTTGTTCATGTTTGCCCTACAATGTGTTGCTACTGTACTCACGCTTTTAAGGGATCGTTGTCTTGAAGTTCAATAAACAAAATATTCTATTGAAGTTCCAGTTTTAGTTAAGATTCCATTTTGAAGTATTTACAATGTATGCCGTTTGATAGATATTATGTGCATTGCGCATATGTCAGATAACTATGAGCTGTGAAGCCAATATTGTGTTGTTATTTGTAGGGGTGATTCATGATCAAATGCTAATTTATATTTCACATTGTTTTTCTTCTGCCATTTTAGAAAAGGCCAGCATCCACGTCTTTCTAAATTGGCTTCATCACTACTTCAATGTGTATTTTTTTTTGTACTGCCTACAATAGCATGAAGGACTATTAGGATGAATTGTACTTTTATGGAATCTTACGCTAGCAAATCTATTTAATTTATTTTGGTCGATACTTATGTAGTTCATCATAACCACTTGTATGATTGCAAGGCTCATATTGATTCAATCTCTATTCATGCTTTACACTCATCGAATATATATTTCTAAGATTACACGTGCATTGCACGTGCACAATTATTAGTGGGCACAAGCGGCAAGTTGATGGACAGCCGTGGGACTGCCACTTACAGGCCTACAGATGATGAGGCCACTAATGTCCGACACCGCAACTCTGGCCATGTTCATGAACTACAACAGAATAGTCCTAGATTCCTCACCACCATGAAGCTTCAAATTATCATGAAACTTTGAAGAAAATCTTGGAACAAGAATACCATCATCTCCGTTACCACAAGCTAGCCAAGCAATTTGCATTTTACCTCTATTTCCAAAGAGGCCAGCAATTAAAAAAAAACCTTGTAATTAGTATCGATAAGAAACTCACCATGAAAAGAAAAAACAATCTAGTTTCTTGAAAAACATGAAAGCAATGAGAACTCAACAAATAATCAAATGTACGCTTGAATCTAGTTCAGGCGATGTATGAAAAATGGAAATATCATGCTACAAACAACAATGACAACTGAATTATATGTGAGAGAAAGGATACTTTCGTAAATGTGAAACCTCTTGCTAAACAATGAAAAATGCAGTAGAGCACTTACATATTTTATTGTGAAAGATTGCATAATTCACAAAAGGGTTAACGGAGTCTTCCTGCATTGCTGAATCTAGCTAATCCTTTGTTTTTGACAATAAATTCCAAGACCCCCTATCCAAACAAACCTAACAAGAGTTTAACAAAAAACCGGAAACTCACAAAACACACACAGAACAAACGATCCTTTTCTCCATTGAATCTCAGTTTAATACCTTCATTATCTCCACGCCACCTTTCTCATAGTTGCATTTTTTGAAGATTCGGTGTCTCTGTGCTCGGCGGAGTGCGGTGGTTGGCGCTGCGTCCGGCGGCTTCGGTGGATTTGGCGCTGGTGCTAGAGTGTGGCCATGTGTGGTCTCCGTGAGGTGCAGCTGGCTACGGTGGTGGCTGGTGGTGGTCGACTACCTTTTCTGTACGGTTGCTCATACTCCGGGTGAGAACCCTGCATCGACTTTGTCGTTGCCGGCGGCAGCGGCGTCTTTGACGCCGTCTCCTCGCAGGAGGTGTCGTTGTGGAGCTGCAGTACCTACAGTTCTTTGGTGGTCTCCGGGTGAAAACCCTGGACCCGGCTCGCCGGGTCGGATGACGGTGTTGTGCCCTTGACAACACAACCTCCTTGGAGGCGTCATCTTGGAGACCCCAAAGTTTGGTTTGTCGCTGCGGGAGCTGGCGGTGCTGCGTTTTGGTGGTGTTCGTTCGGCCAGCTTGGGGCCGACGGTGGTGTGTTCTTCTCACTTCGGCAAGCCTTCACGTGGTCTTGATCATATGGATGTGCTTGTCCAAGACCCTCCAGTGGCCACTGTTGCGGTGTGGGAGCTTCGTGCTCTTGGTGGCGTCTCGGCTCACCTTTGCTCGATGACGATGCAATGTGTGTCTCCCCCACCTGCTGTCGTCTCGACCTCCGTGGCGGAGCTCCCTATCTAGGATGTGCTAGGTGCTAGGCTTGACACCCCGATGATGATGGTGGTGCTCCTGAGTTGTGCCTGGGGTTCGAGTCGCAAGCCGGTGCGGTGCGTGAGGCTGATTGCCGAGTCTTAGCATTTGTGATCCCTCGACTGCACCCCTCACCTCTTGTGTCTCTTGGTGGCTCTTACTTTCCCTCTTCTAGTTGTATTTTTTTTCATGTATTTTCATTGTTTCTCTTCCCCTGTATCCCTGTACAATTTCTATCTGTTGTAAGAACATAGCCCGCCAGGCTCTTTCGATGAATATAACAACCGGTGGGGTGCAATCCCCCCGTCTTCCTCGAAAAAAGATTCGGTGTCTCCAAAGGATAACCCTTTGAAATCATGGAAATACGGAGGACCTTTTCAATAACTGGGAATACGGAAGACCCTTTGAAATCAATGGATAACTAATTGAGCGTCATCACACATTGCAGGCACAAACCCATAGCAATGCCTTGATGGGTGAGGAAAAACAACCTTCTCCACTCCACGTTTAGTGTAATCGAATCCTGTATAGAAATCAGAGTTCAATAAAATGTAGAAAATTACTCGTACAGTCTATGTGTCAAGTGCCCTAGTGTGTAAAATTCTTAATACAATGCACAATTAAAATTTTCATCTCAAGTTCCGACACACACAAGGACAGAGTGAGAGACCACACTACGGGAAACGCTCAAGACGCCGACGGCCAGAACATACGCCGACGGCCAAATGTCGGGGCCATCGGCGTAGACCCCGTTCAGGTTAGCGTAGATCTTTTTTTTTCTTTTTTTAGCTACGCCGACGGTATTGCCGTCGGCCTAGATTTTCTGTTTTTCTTTTGAGCTATTGCCGTCGGCGTATACTTTTTTTTCTATTTTTCATTTAATATGAAATAATTCATATCTTTAAATCCGTAAATCGGAATTTAACAAATTAAATGTCTAAATTGATTAGAAAAATGAGAGGAATCCAAATATGACATCCATAAAATCTTTTTCACCGTGCACATGACTTTTTGTAACATATGTTTGTTACTTGCTTAATTAAAAAGTCATTTTTGACACTTAAAAAATGGAAAATGATATTTATAAAAATAATTTGGAATTTGTTTTTGGCAACAATGTTTGCCCTACGCCGACGGCTTTCGGCCGTCGGCGCTTCGTGGCTTTCCCGTAGTGCCACCAGGTACCAACAACAACATGAAAATAGCTCTCACCAATATACACAATAGAATGAATTGATATACATTCGCATTATCACAATGTAGTAGGCGAGAACTCTGGTGTGCTCTCTTTAAGCTACAATTTCAGTTATCAATGTTCTTAGCGAAGGAAAAAACACCTACATGAAAATATCTACTCGTGTATTAGTACTCTTCTTTATTGCAACAACAGGTCTAATACCAGTCTGGCATGGATTCTCCTCGGTTCATCATGAATCTGAGGATCATGTGATAGACAGGATGGTGGAGGCCGAGTCGAGCGGTTCTGCACCGGGCCGGAGGTCAATGCTCCAAGGGAGGGCTCCACGGCGGCGCATTTACGACTGATGCGTGCACAACCACTGGCAGGCGCAGAGCAGAGCTTGGGTTTAAGGTTTAGCGGCGAGCCGGAGGCGGTACGCGCCAGCGCGCGATGACCTAGAGGCGGCGGTGTGTGGGCGAACAGTTTCTGGTATGACCTAGGGGCGGGGCTGTGGAGTCCTCGGGCGGGCAGTGCAGCGGCGAGCCGGCGTGGTCATCCTGTCTCGGCCAGTGGCCGCGTCCACCAGCGGGCAGTGCGGTGGTGGTGGTGTCCTCCCAGTGGAGGTTGTGGCGCATTGTTCGGGCAGCGTGGTCGTCCTGTCCGTGGCAGTGGAACATCCGGTGTTTGTGGCGGGCGGCGCGGGGAAGTGTGAGGAGTGCGTCGGAGAGGATGTGCACGTGGCGTTTGAGGATGGACGCGTTTTTTAGCGTAGTCGATTAACGTTAATCACAGTGTTGATGTAAATCTTTGGATTAAGGGTAAACGTTCAAAATTTGTTGGATCCCACCTCTCTCTTTATATTAGTCGTGATTACAATCAATTTTTACTCGGTTTCAAAAAAAAAACAATCAAATTTTACATGCACCTATACTTTACATGTTTTTTCCTGTTCAAAATTGAGGATGGACTCGTTAACCACCACATGTTTTTCACTGTAAAGGCAATTTCCACCTATACTTTACATCTAATGATTTCCGGAAGTATTAATGCCTAAATCAGGGCCGTGTGTTTTTTCCTGTTCAAACGTGATACTTTGATACATGAAGTCTTGAAACGCGCAATCTACTGAAGATCTGACTAGTCAAATTGATCGGCCAAGACATATAAATCAAGTATACTTTATTCAAATTCTTGTATCAAGAAAACCTATATGGATATTCAGCCTAGCTTTGAAACAGTTTTCTAGCACATGATAGTATAGTATGACTTTCACTTCAGGCAGCAGCATATGCCACCACTTTCATTCTTGCAATAGCCTTTGTACTCGTCATAGCCAAGTTTCTTGCATTCTTTGCCACAGTCATCGAAGGCATATTGCCATGAGTCCACACATTCTGAAAAGGCGAAGCACAGTTTCCCAATTTCAGCACTGGTACCTACACACAAGGAACGAAACACAACAACAACGTTCAGATCAATATATTTGAAGTACAAGACACACGATCCCTTTGGGTGTGTTGAATATCAAAAGGTGCGTCCAAAACCAAAAAATTCTTAAATCTAAACACACCGAAGTACAACAGAGCCAAATTAGTATGCATAGAAGGCACACAAAAAGTCATCTGTAACTACACTACTACAGGAATATCCAAAAAGTCTGTAAACTCAAGAGAGGATTAAGAAAGAAAACGTACCTATATTCATCGACCTTGATGCATGACATGAAAAGAAAGCAGTAGACATCACCATGAGAACTACCAAGCACATGACCCTTGCGTTGTTCCTGATAAGCGCCATATTGAGAGGTTTTGTCGTTCCTTTTCTTGAGCTATGTACGTCCCCTGCGTGGTTACTTATATATATAGAAGCATCGCCAGTTACCCTAGGGGTCAATATTTATTGCTTTATTTTTCCGTTTCTAGTTTTGTATGCATGTCCACTAATTGCGTGAATTAAGTACTCTCCAATCTCCCTATGCTTTCTCCGATTTGATAGTATCAAAATTGATTGCATGCTTAGTAAGATTAATGGTACGGGCTAATTCCTAATATAGGACGCACTATTTATTGCTTTATCTTTCTGTTTCTACTATTCCAATTACTACTAGTTTTGTAGGCATATCCCGTAATTTCGTGAATTAAGTACTCTCCATATACTTTCTCTGATTTGATATGACAACTGATTGCATGCTTAGACTACTCATAGTGCGAGTAATATCGCTACTAACTTCAATGCCACGTAGGCAAAAAATATGACGTGGCAAATAATTAATGAGGAGAAAGGAGGTTGGAGTAACAGCTAATTTTTTTTAATAATACATTTTTTTAATGAAATTCGAAAAATATTACGGAAAACCACGAAATTCCAAAAATAATATGGCCTCGGCCAGATTTGGGCCGACAAGACCTCGTCGGCCTGGGCTGGGCCGATTAGGTAGTCGGCCGACGCCGCGCGTGTCAGAGGACCTAATCGGCCAGGGCTAAGCCGATTAGACCCTGTCGGCCATGGCTGGGCCGACTAGGTCCCGTCGGCTCTGGCCCAGCCGACCAGTGCATGTTAGCCCGCATTTTTCGCGCCAGCCCTTCCCGGCGACGCCCGTTCGCGCCTTATTTTTCCCGCCTTCTTCTCTCCCTCCCGTTTGTCGCTCCCGGTATTTTTTCCGCCCTTCTTGTCCCGCCATATTTCTCCCGCCCTAATTCTCCCGCCATAGTTCTCGCGCCTTTTTTTTCCCGCCATTTACCTCCCGCCTTTTTTCTCCCGCCATTTTTCTCCCGCTCTTCTTCTCCTGGGTGAGCCTATATATATACCCCAATAGATTTGGTGATGGAGGAGGGGTGTGGTGCGTGGTTATTTCCTCAGTCGGATAGGAACGATGTCTGGTAGTTCGGGTCCTAGTTCGGAGCATAGGTCGTGGTGTGTTTTGTATCACGCCGCAATATGGACTGAAGGTAGTATTAGGGAGGGTAGGCCCAAGAGCTGTTATAGGGAGCTAGTTAGTGAGTGGGGCAACATTCGTGAGGTGGGAGAAATTATAGCCAAAAAAACCAAAATCCAGATGACCCCTGAAGAAATTAGGGATGAAATTGATGGGTGGCGGTGGAAGTGGCAGAGAATTAATGAGCTAAAAGCTATTGAGGCGGGGCTTAGGGACATGCCTATGACACCGAAGTCAAAGATAATCCATTTTTCGCCGGAGGCCTATGCATTTCACGTGAAGGTAACTGAGTACCGAATTTATATTATGTTAGAATCTAGTGTTATCGTACTAACTTTTTTCCCCTGATTTTGTGAATGTCCAGCACTGGCCTGCCGATGGACAGTTTGTGAACAAAGAGATCCCTCATTTTGGTTGGATGGAAATGCTTTTTGGCGCATGTCGTGATGGGCCTGGAAATCTCCTTCACGCTGAAGCAGTGAAGAGGGCTATATCAAAGGCGAAGAGTGGTGGATCATCCAAGGCTGTCGTCGATGAAAATAGTGATGACGACTTCATGCCTCCAACACGAGCACGTGGCAGAGGGAAGTGAAGTCGTTGATTCGAATTACTTTCGTACTCAGTTACCTCCACGTGATTAGAATTAGTTATCGTTGAGTTATATGTGAGACATATATGTACGTAGAACTACTGAAGTTGTAACGGAGAGTTGTCTCACATAATAATATGTCTCGTAGAACTACTGAAGGATATGTCTCGTACATACATAATAATATGTCTCGTACATATATGTCTCACATACAAATCGAAATACATATATGTCTGACATACAAATCGAAATACGAATATGACCCAAAGATATCACTGACCACGGCGTCGACCACATATACCGGAAGTCTCATGGACGACGTCTGCGCATGCGCGGAGGTCTGGCAAGGTTTGGATCTGGCGGAGTCCAACCCAGCCTGTTGGGTGGCACAACCGCACGTCCAGGAATCAGTGATCCAGCATCATCATCATCCTGCGTCTCCTGTGTGGGGTAGGGTGGAGGAGTATTGTACATACCCATCCAATTGTCCAGTTGTGTGCGTACTTCAGGTATGGTCCCACTGTCGTGCTCACTCTCCCATGCGGATCCAGATGACTGCTGAGCGGACGTAGACGGACGATTTCCTGGATGCAATACAACATTAAGAAAGAAGTACGTAGCATTTAGCGTGGTGAATACAAATTTACAAGGTACTTACCATGTGGCTGCGGAGGTGGTCGAAGCTGATAGCCTGTCGTGGGACTAAACTGCTGCTGCCAATGCGAGCCTCCAGCCTGGTCAGGAGAGGGTGCTCTGGGCGACGGCTGCGACGTCGAGCCTCCAGCCTGGTCAGGAGAGGGTGCTCTGTGCGACGTCATACGAGGTCGTGGTTGATGTCGATCCTGAGGCGTCACCTGCGGCTGCGGCTGTGGCTGTGGCCGTTGCGGTGGATGACGTGGTGGGCGTTGTGCTGCTTGGCGGTGATCGACGTCAGACGCACGTGTGCACGTGATAGCCTGGTAGATACCTCGCAGCCTCTGCTCGAAGCGCTGCAGAAGGACTGATGGTGCGGCCGGTCCAATAGAGGGCCAGACGATAGGGAACGTCTGTAATCGGACACCTCCGTCTGTAGCTGGTAAGTCAATTCAGCCTGTAATTTGCATCGTTATCAGTAAGTTGTACATAATTTTGCAAAATTTGTAAGAATTAACTAATCTCTTACCGCGTACTGTCTGGAGCCTGCAGTAGACTGGGTCGGATACATATCCCACGTAGTAGGAGCCGGTGTAAGCTCAGGATGCTCGACATACGTAATGCGTATCCGGGTTGAGGTCATGTAAATTTGCAGGTACGAATTGAATAGGTCAGGATCAAACACGAGGTCCTCCTGCCAGACTCGTGTCGTCGCAGTTTCCCACTCTGCAACGTAGCTGCCAACCCTCCGCATCCACGATAGTGCGCTCCTATTAGTTCCCTTTCTTGTGAGCCTACAGTAGTAGTAAGTGTTAGACAATTCCTCTGTGGATGCGTAATTGAATAATGCGTAAATAAACAATGCGTAATTAAACCTACCCGTGGATGTTAGGTGGGACATGTTCCTCTGTCGACAGAGGAAGTGCCTGTTGTCGTAGACCAAATTGCCTCATAACCCGCTGCTGGGCCATCTCCTCCACGCAGATATCAAAGACAATTTTTGATTTTGTCATCCAGTACGCGCGATCTCTCGTGCACAGGTCAGACATACCACCCGGGTATATAGCCTCCTTTTTTGCTTGCGTGTACGGTCGCCAGATTACCGCTCCCGAACTCAGAATGTCGAACTGCTCGTTGAATGGCTCGTAGCAGTTCCTCATCTGCGAATGAGCAAAGCGTCTCTGCACGACACAAAATTTATTGCAAGTCGGCAAAAATATAACAATTGTGATAAATATGTAGATTAGACATACCTGACGACGTGTCCAGATAAAACCAAAAGTAGGCATGTCTATGTGATCAGCATCAAAAAACGCATCCACTGGGAAAGCCTCGTGTGCACGCACGTCTGGTCGTCCAATTGGGAACCTCTCCCATGACCAAAGCTGCAACAACAAGGGACATCCAAGTATGGATGCTGTATCCGACAGTAGATGGCACCCGTTGCACATAGCTCGGTAAGTAGCCGCTAATACAGCTGATCCCCAACTCCTCTGTGTAATGTGTTCTGGCGCAGTAGCACTCGCGATCTCGAAAGCAATAGGGATGTACCTCTTGCTAATAGTGGTGACATGGTTCTCCGTGAACATCACCTTCCCCATAAGCCACAAGATATATGCTTCAAGGCTCCTAGTGATTTGTGTAGCATTCAGCGGAATGCCAGCAGGAAACTTATGTATCTGTACATTTCAAAATAAATTCTGTCAGTGAAATGAAACGATGCATGGGAAACATTGCATTCTGTATATAAATTGATGCATGTAAATTAAACAGTGCGTACCTGAAAATCCAGTAACCATCCAAGTTTAGGTCCGTGATTCTCTGACTTAAACACTCCAGCATTGGGGTTTATACCCTGAAAGCGAAGTGACATCTCGTGCTCCCAATTTTCTGGGGCCTGCAACGGCCCTATGGGCTGACCCGCCAACGGCAGCCCAAGCAAGAAAGATACATCCTCGAGAGTAGGAGCCATCTCACCCCATCGAAAGTGAAACGTGTGGGTCTCGGGCCTCCATCTGTCCACTAAGCATGTGAGAAGACAGTTGTCTATCACCATGCATGAAGACTCATCAGTGGCCTCTACTAGACGCGCGAAAGGTAAAAGTCCAGCCCACTTCAACCTGCATGTTCAGCAAACAAATATAAATTCGTAATCATATATACGTAGCGAACAAGAAAATTAATGCAGATAATATATGACACGCAAAAATAAATTAGGCATGTACCTCTCCTCCCAAGCAGGGTGTATCTGCCAATATTCCCTCGGTCCTCGAGTTATTAGAGGCTCGAGGCTACGCTCCTGTAATATCCTTGCGCGATGGTTTTGATCCACATCCGGACTGATCAAGTATACTTGTTCCATATCTTCGCGTAGCTAAATTAAAAGACTAAATTTAAAACACAGATGCATGAAATGAAAGTCTAAACTTAAAACATACTGCAGACTAATTACAGATGAAATCAAACTCTAAATTTAAAACACTGATCCGCACTTATTACAGATACAGACTAAAAACATACTCTAATTTAAATACACTGATCCACACTGATGCACACTAATGTTATAATCGGCAACAAGTATGTACTTAATATTAGTACCGCAACAAATACCTAGCAATATCAATATCACACTGCCACCTTAACACTAATGCGTACATAATTAACAGTAAATCCTAATTAGCCAAAAAAAACGCATACCCTTGAAGCGTGCCGATTCAATGGACAACCACCGTCACCACCACCGCTGCACCACCACCACGCTGCACCACCACCACCACACTCCACCACCACCACCCTACACCAACCTCCACCTAAACTAAACCATTGCTCTAACCAAACAACACGAAATTGCACAAAATCCTAACCCAATGTATATCTGAGCTGCCTAAACTCTCTAACACTACATGCAGGAAGAATTGTTGGTTGGATTGACAGATCGGGCAGCAGGGAGCTGCTGTGAGAAAGAAAGGAAGAAAGGAAGAAGAAGAACGCGAGGAAGAAGAAGAGGCTCGGCCGAGCCTTATTCAGCACCCTGTCGGCCAGGCTTTGGCCGATCAGGGGCGGTCGGCCAGGCTTGGGCCGACGGGAGGCCACGTGACGCCGAAAGGCCTGTCGGCCGCAGGCGTGGCCCGCCATGCAAAGCAGTCGGCTGGAGTTCAGCCGACGGGCACTTTTCGGCCCAACTCTGGCCGACGAGGTCTTGTCGGCCCAAATCTGGCCGAGGCCGTATTATTCCTGTAATTTCGTAGTTTTCCGTTATATTTTTCGAATTTAACTAAATAAATGTATTATTAAAAAAAATTTAGCGGAGTAACATAGCTAGTTACCGTAACATCACATACCCCAATGCAATATGAGTCTACAACCTAATTAATAAAGACTTGCATGACACCAGTTACTACGCACTATGGATGTAGTAATATAAACTAGTAACATGTGCATGTTACTACTTTATGTTACTCCCCACTATGAGTAGTCTTATTAAGATTAATGGTACGGACTAATTCCTAACTATAGGATGCAATTAACATTAATTAAAGGTGATTAAATTGGATGTGGCCCTATTCTTCCGCCTGAAATACCTCGTTTTCATTCCCCTTCAATTGATCTTGCCCGGTTTTACATGCACGTGGTGTTGACTGGACAGGTGCATGCACGATTTTTCGGGTTAGCATGATACTACTCGCAGCCTAAGAGCATCTCCAACAGATGATTCAAAACAAATTTAACTAACTTTTAGTACACTAAAGGCTAAAAAATCAGCTCCAACATATGCCGTATCCCTATATGGTGATGCAAATCCCAAATCACCCCAACGGTCCAACGGGTTCGAACAAAATTCTTTTTGACCCCAGAGACACCTCCATTTGTCTAGGCCGACTCAAAAACTATCCGGAACCCCTGGACAACCCCATACCTAGGGGCCTGCTCCGGGACGCCCGGACAAGCCCTCAGGTCCCGCCTATTTAGACACACGGACAGACAAAGCAGGGGGCATCGGCATCCATTATATGCGAGAGAAGAGTTGGACAAAGAAGGAGAAGATAGAGGGGAAAGAAAACGTGTGCTACCAACTCAGGCTGTCAAGTGGGTCCCATAGGTCAGGACTGTTGTCAACATGGTGTCAAACAGCCATCAGTGCAATATGTTGCTCCTCGTTCCAGGAATGGTAGATGTTTTTCAAAAAATGCCGGTACTGACCCGTGAAATGAGCCCAAGGCTTTGCCCGGTGGTAACCCATGGCGGCGGCGCGCGAGGGGAAGGCACTTTGGTTAGGTTTATATATGGCTTTTTTGGATTTTGGTTTATAAGCGACAAAATCATCTAAATAGGTGTTTTTAACTTTTGGGTTTTTGGCTTTTCACTGGACTGTTGTATGAGAGGATAAGCCAAAAGGACCTATTTAGACGAAAACCTAAAATGAGCCCGGGCTACATGGTGTCCGTTTTAAAAAAAAAATCGAAATCGACATTTTTAACTTTCCAAAAATCAAGAAAATGTTTCCGGATGTAGATATTTTATAGATCTACAATCATGCAATTTTTTAACTGCAAATTCTTTGTATTTTGGGCTGCACAAAAAAGACAAATGGGTGGATCTGGGTGATGAACAATACACAATTTTAAAATTTTGAATTTTCCTGAATCGTCTTTTTTGTACAACCCAAAATACAACGAATTTTAGGGTAAATTTTGTGCGCTTGTAGATATCGGATCTGTGATTTCTTTTCCCGATTTTCGGAAACTCAAAAAATGTCATTTTCATTTATTTTTCAAAAACGGGCTCCATGTAGTCCAGGTTCCAAAAATTTAAAAATCAAAATTAAGCCTGAGTGACTGAGTCATGAGGAGCGGGACCGACACCGCCGCCCATGTCGCCTAGGGTTTAGCGACGTGGGTTTGTCTGTGGCCAGCCAAACATCGTTTCAGAAATTACACTCAAGGTCGTCTCATGATACACAACAATAAACCCTAGCTAATATCTATTCACTCTTGCACGCGACAACTCTCTTGCACATTCACGCACGATGATTCACTTATGGCAGCAGCAAGCACCCTGTATGCAATCGGCATTTGTCCAGCGATAACCTTTAGCTTTGCAGGAGTCCATGCAACCGACCATGGCCTGGTAGCTCGAACGTGATTCCAAGCATCCTGGATAGCTAAAACAAAATTTATGCCATTCATTTCTTAGACCTACACACACCAAAGTACAACAGAGCCAAATTAGTATGTATACAAGGGGCCAAAAGTTATCTTCTGCTACAGGAATATCAAAAGTCTGTAAACTCAGAAGGGGATCAAGAAAGAAACGTACCTATGTTCGTCGACCTTGATGCATGACAGGAGAAGAAAGCAGTAGACATCACCAAGAGAGCTACCAAGCACATGAGCCTTGCGGTGTTCCTGATAAGTGCCATAGGGGTCAAGTATTCGTGTTCTGGTGGATGGCTAGGGGTCAAGTATTTTTAAATGCATGTGGCCTAATTTGGTGAATTATTAATATGTTCATAAATGTTTTCTCAAAATTAATTGCATACCTAAGTAAGATAAATACCTAGAATCACGCGCCTACTAATTAATTTCGTCCTAAATTATCGGGATAATTTAGTGGCGTGATGATCTTCCTACGAATTATTTGTCTCCTAGATCAGCGGGTTATTGGCGCTCCAGATTCAACATTGATGCATTGACTGAGTGCTAAGGGCATGTACAATGGGGTGACGTCAGGCTTCTGTTAGCATTGACACGTAGGATATTTGTCTAGTTGGTGGAGAGAGAATGAAGAAAGGGGAAGTTGCCTTCCCTTAGCTAAGAGATGATCTCTTACGTAATAAGGAAAGACTAATTTCACCATTATACCATTTGTCTTCCCTTAGAAACACAATTTCGTACTAAAATATAATTGATTCTCATTAATTGCTAAGGATGACAATAAGAGATAATGCATTATACAACTTATAATTTTGCCTTCTCTAAATGATGTGGATGGCTAAGAGAAGGCGTGCCTTCTCTACCATTGTACATGCCCTAAGGGCATGTATAATGGGACGATGTCAACCTTCTCTTAGAGATGCTACGTTGGATTTTTTTCCTTAGTTGGAGGAGAGAGAACAAAGAGAGAAGGGTTGCGTTCCCTTACCTAAGGGATGATCTCTTAAAATTAAGAGAAAACTATTTTTTCCATTCTACCAATGTGCCTTCTTTTATTAAGGTAATTTTAATCAATTCTCAATAATTGCAAGAGACGACAATAAGATATACTAATATATATTGTTTTCTCTAAATGACGTGGAGAGCTAAGAGAAGATCTGTCTTCTCTACCACTGTACATGCCTTAAGCTACCTGAGAATTCTCAAAACCGATATATTTCCAGTTGCAATAGAGATTTTACCCGTTGCAAATGGGTTTGCAACTGATATTTTTTTCATATTTAAAATTATAAAATAAAATGTAAAATTCCTGTGATAAACAGTACAGAAAAACTTCATATGAAAATACATGCCCACACAAAAATAAATAAAAGCTAACTCTAAATGTGATATATACATTAAAAAAACGACACACGAGCAACCTAAAACATAAGATGAAAAAAATGCCCTAAGCCTCGTGAGCAACCCCGGCCCAACAAAATACAGGAGGTAACACAAATGGATGCCGCCTAATATGGGCCCTTACAGACAGACAAAGAAAAATAACAAGAAAAAACCCAAAGCATGGACAAATCTCTGCACACATCTGACGGTTGGAAAGATGACTGAGAGAGTCATGACCCCGCCTCCAAGAAGGGAACGATGTACGTGAGTATCGAGGCTGTCATCATACGCAGCGATATCACCCTGACCCATTCATCAATCCATAAGTCCAACGGAATGGGGCAGACTGCAGTCCCCCATCTGGCCTACCACCAAGAGGCACATCTCATCTACCACGAAGCTAAGGCGCCTGATCATTGCTGCATTGCGGCCGCCATCAGCCCGTCACTGCCTGGCTTGCCGCCAGCGCTAGCACGGCGCCATAAAACCCAACCCCAACGCCACCGCCACGCCGCGCCTGGCTTCTTAGTCCCGCTCGAGCCAGACATCCCACAAGTGAGCCCAGATCACGACGACGCAGAGACCACGGCCCTCCTGTCAGCGCCGCACACCACCCATCCGACATCGTTGATGACCGGACGCATCACGCTCCGTCGCCGACTGCGACACCACCTACGCCGCCGAAGCCGGCCACAGCTTCCCGCCGGTCAGAGGAGATCCACCACCACAAGGAGAGGGCAAAGGCCCCCGCCGCATCACCTTTCGAGGCTTGAGGAGAGGGGCCGCGCCTCTGGGTGTTGGCCACCACCGGTGTCGCCTAGGGTTTAGCGACACGGGGCTTTTATCGGTGGGCACCAAGTGGCATTTCCAAAAATTACGGTCAAGTTGGTCTCATGATATACAAAATCAATCAGCATATTATTCGTTAATATATTGAATTACACCGACGGATACATGGGTGAATAGCTAGCTAGTATCAATTCACTCGTACACCCCACAACTTTCTTGCACAAGCACGGGAGACGATTCATAGGTTACATCATTTCGGTGTTCACTTATGGCAGCAACAAGCACCCTGTTTGCATCCGCCTTTATCCGGGTTATAACCATGATCTTTGCAGTCGAGCTGGCAAGCGATCGTTGTTAAGTGGGTCGGTTGTGGGTCGTTGCAGCCTGGACGAGGAAGACAAAATATATCCCATTCATTTTCATTTTTTAGGCCTACACACACCGAAGTACAACAGATCCAAATCTATCAATATATCAAAGCGCTCCCTTTCATCAAGCGATGGAGGTGGCCACGTCGCCCCTGCACTGTAGAAGTGCACTGCTTCTACAGTGCAGCCTTCTACAGTGCGCCACGCTCCGCGCCGTCTGATCTAGATCCGACGGTCCTCCTTTTCATGATAATATGTACACGAAATATATGCGCGTCGACGAGTAGGTTCCATTCTCGTGATCGGTTTCGAGTTTGATCGACTCTAGCTCTTTAATTTTGGAACCAGATTCGCAAAAATATTTGGCAAATTTATCAATATATCAAAGCGCTCCCTTCCAGCGAGCAATGGAGGTGGCCACGTCGCCCCTGCACTGTAGAAGTGCACTACTTCTACAGTGCAGCACTTCTACAGTATAGCCTTCTACAGTGCGCCTCGCTCCGCACCGGTCTGATCTGGATCCGACGGTCCTCCTTTTCATGATAATATGTACACGAAATATATGCGCGTCGACGAGTAGGTTCCATTCCCGTGATCGGTTTCGAGTTTGGTCGACTCTACCTCCTTAATTTTGGAACCAAATTCGCAAAAATATTTGGTAAATTTTGTCAAATTCGTCGCACTCAGTCATCTGTTTGAATTTTCCTTTCACGAGTAGATGGATATAACTCTTCCAAACAACTTTCATGTTTTACCTTTTTATTTTGACGGACATATATATATTTCTCTCAAATCTTCAAATTCGTTGTATTTTAGACTGTGCAAAAAGACAAATTATGACAGATTTTAAAATTTTGAATCCGGATATTTGGATCCAGAAATTTGTCTTTTAGATCTAGCCCAGAATAGCATTTTTTACCTGTCTGTCATGTACAAAGTTTTCGTGAACCGAATTATATTCCTACAATCTCAATTAATAACTCATTATCAAAGCGCTTCCTTTCAGCAAGCGATGGAGGTGGCCACGTCGCCCCTGCACTGTAGAAGTGCACTGCTTCTACAGTGCAGCCTTCTACAGTGCCGTCACCATCATCTCGTGTACATATTATCATGAAAAGGAGGACCGTCTGATCCAGATCAGACCGGCGCGGAGCGAGGCGCACTGTAGAAGGCTATACTGTAGAAGTGCTGCACTGTAGAAGTAGTGCACTTCTACAGTGCAGGGGCGACGTGGCCACCTCCATTGCTCGCTGGAAGGGAGCGCTTTGATATATTGATAAATTTGCCAAATATTTTTGCGAATCTGGTTCCAATATTAAAGAGCTAGAGTCGATCAAACTCGAAACCGATCACGGGAATGGAACCTACTCGTCGACGCGTATATATTTCGTGTACATATTATCATGAAAAGGAGGACCGTCGGATCCAGATCAGACGGCGCGGAGCGTGGCGCACTGTAGAAGCAGTGCACTTCTACAGTGCAGGGGCGACGTGGCCACCTCCATCGCTTGCTGAAAGGGAGCGCTTTGATAATGAGTTATTAATTGAGATTGTAGGAATATAATTCGGTTCACGAAAACTTTGTACATGACAGACAGGTAAAAAATGCTATTCTGGGCTAGATCTAAAAGACAAATTTCTGGATCCAAATACCCGGATTCAAAATTTTGAAATCTGTCAGAATTTGTCTTTTTTGCACAGTCTAAAATACAACGAATTTGAAGATTTGAGAGAAATATATATATGTCCGTCAAAATAAAAAGGTAAAACATGAAGTTGTTAGGAAGAGTTATATCCATCTACTCGTGAAAGGAAAATTCAAACAGATGACTGAGTGCGACGAATTTGACAAAATTTACCAAATATTTTTGCGAATCTGGTTCCAAAATTAAGGAGCTAGAGTCGACCAAACTCGAAACCGATCACGGTAATGGAACCTACTCGTCGACGCGCATATATTTCGTGTACATATTATCATGAAAAGGAGGACCGTCGGATCCAGATCAGACCGGCGCGGAGCGAGGCGCACTGTAGAAGGCTATACTGTAGAAGTGCTGCACTGTAGAAGTAGTGCACTTCTACAGTGCAGGGGCGACGTGGCCACCTCCATTGCTCGCTGGAAGGGAGCGCTTTGATATATTGATAGTCTAGATACATCCACTTATGGTGCATAGCAAGTCAATTAAATTGGAACGGATGGAGTATTTTGCTCAAAAAAAAGATTGTCTTATTTATTATTTTGTGCACTCATTTTGTTTTGGAAAACACTATGTGATGGTAACATAATAAGTTAAACTATTTGTATCTTTCATTAATTAACGGTCCGGTTAGATGCCATTGATGTTACTACTCCTACTATCCATAATCTTAATAACCCATAAGTAATGCTAATTAATTGTCTTGTGAATTATTCCATCCATCAATAAATAATTATAGTTTTAGATTTTGTGCTAAGTCAATTTTTTACAAGTTCAAGCAACTTTGTATAAAATTGTATCAATATTTATGCATTAAATTGATATATTATGAAACTATATTCTAAATTGCATCTAGTGATGTTAGTTTGGTGTTGTAAATATTGCTATCTAGTGTTGTAAGTATAGTGTACATCACCTTTAGTTGTTGCAAATTATTCAATGTTTACCATTTATGTGCTCATTAACAATTATATTTCCTCATTTTCTAATCGCTAAAGAATTTTTATTGATTGACACTACTCATTTTTATATCTCCTTTTTCGCAGCTCTAAAATCTGGTAGAGATTATATTAAAATTTCACTTGTTCATAGAACATCAGTCCTTAATCATCACATGGTTTTCACTTGAAAGACAATTTAAACCTATACTTTACATCTAATGATTTCCGGAAGCATTGATACCTAGATGAGGGCACTGTTTTTTTTTTGTTCAAACGTGATACTTTGATAGATGAAGTCTTGGAAAACGCTATCCATTGAAGAACTTACCAGTCAAATTGATCGGCCTAGGAATATAAATCAATTTTTAGTATATTTTATTTAAACTCTTGTATTTAGAAAATATTTGGATATTCACCCTATAGGGATATTCAACCTAGCTTTGAAACAGGCTAGCACATAGTAGTATAGCATGGCCTTCACTTCAGGCAGCAGCATATGCCACCATTTTCGTTCTTGCAGTAGCCTTTGTACCAGTCATAACCAAGTTTCTTGCATTCTTTGTTGCAGTCATCATAGGCATACTGCCACGAGTCCACACATTCGGAAAAGGCAAAACATAGTTTCGCAAATTCAGCTCTCGTGCCTACACACAACGAACGAAGCACAACAACAATGTTTAAATCAATATGTATGAACTATAAGACACATGATCACATGGGTAAGTTAAATATCCAATTGTGCGTCGAGAACAAACAATGATCTGGTATACATTTCAAGAAATGACTTTACCTATAGCCCTCCCTGCCGTAGGACGGAACATGGAAGTGATAGACATCACGAGAAGAGCTACAAAGCAGAGAACATGAGTGCTCGTCTTCATAAGTGCCATTAGGAGCGCTTTGCTATTCTCAAGTTTATCTTGTTCTTGTTTATCAAATTGTTATTCATGAAGTTATATTCCCCGTTCAAGTGTTTGCATTAAAGGCGCAAGTGCATGATGATTATTAATTTTTGTGATAAGGTTATTAATTGTATTCAATTATGAATGGTAAATGTTATCCTCATTTGGTTACACTTTAACTTGCATTAACTAGTACCCTTATATAGCACAAGAAATTTATGGTAAAAGTAAGATTTAAAATTAGCAATTTTTTGGTCATGGTTATTACATTTGGAGTTTAACTCACCTTTACATGTTAGCTTGACTTCAATAAGGTGAGTACATTTTTTTTCAAATGCTAAATGTTTCTACCTTGCCTAGCAATATGCATGGTTGATTAAGTCTATGACAAAGAATTGTGATTAACATCCAACCAGGTAACAATTGTAAAGAAATTTAATGCCGAAATCAATGCAAGATTTTATACGAGTACGTACATTTCATGTTTTCTTACCTCTTATTTCTTCCCAAATAGCAAATGCCAATGATCAATAGATTTGAATTTTTCTTTGAATCTTGACGGCTAGATGCACTCGGATATGGAGGTGGATATCCTCCTGTGAGGTTGAAAACATGCCAGGCATGCCTGGACTGACGAATGCGGAACCCATGGGTGACCTTCACTTCTTGAAGGCGTTGTTGCAAGTTTTTCCTCATTATCCCCTGATGCTCTGAGTAAAAACCTATGATCCCTTCGGATCTGGCAGCAAGGGAACTTTAGTGTGATGCTTGGTTTGCTTCTCTTTGCAGTGTGGTCGTGGTGGGGATGACGTTTGATTGAGTAGTTTGCTAAGGTGATGTGTACTTCTTGGCAAGGTGCAACGTTCGTTGGTGTGCCGCTTGAGCTCTTTTGTTTTATGAAATCAATATGACTCTATGTTGTATTTTTACATATTGTTTGAAATGTAAAAGAGGGTTGTACATAGGGAAAAAACAACAGTAAATTTTTAAATAAAGCTATCTACCCAAGTAGCAAACATAAGATAATTCTTTCTGTGTGCCCTGAGTTTTAGCCACCTAATTTCCTCCTTGAAAAGAGCTTTGCACCTATAAATATTGGGTCTGACTCCTTGGAAACCTTGACATTTCTAGTTTTCCAAATTGACCAAGCACAAAGGGTGATAATCTACATACAGAGGCTTTCCAAGGTGCTCCTTCTGTAGATTTATGGCATCAACATCACCCTGCTGGAATTGGAAGCATGGGACAAAGATAGCGCCGACAAAATTTTGAGAAGAGGAATTGTAAAAAAAGATCACTAGGGGAGCTTCGGAGAGACGATGGCAACATCTCTTTTCAACTAGGGGCAATGGTCGCTTTTTGTGGCAGAGATTGTGAATAAAAGCAATTTCAACTTGTTCAGGAAGTTGTAGCATAGTAATCATAAATGGCTCTTCTAACTAAACCAACGAAATACAAACCGCTGCCTTGTCCCCGTCTGACTGTGTTCTTCGACGTAGGCGTCTAGATATCCTCCGGGTGTTGGTTTTGTTGTTTGTTTCTATCGATCCAGGCTATGCTTACTACTGCTTTCACGTTTTTTTTTACAAATTTGGTGCTTGATCTTCCGTGTGTGGCTTTCTGTGTAAGATGGTTTCAGCACTATGCATCTCCCGCCAATTCGGAGTCACTAATCAAACACCAGGCTATATCCTTTTTCTAAAGATTTAAATGATATGTTCTTGAAAAAAGATTTAAGTGATTTTCTTATTTTGAGAATATCCCTTAGGTCACTGCTACTGCCAACACATCTTACGTATTGCCAAACGCACACATTGATTATGTGTGTGTGGCAACACTATGCATTTTTCACCGATTTGGTGTCATTAATTTAACGTCCGGCTAACTTTAAGAATATCTCCTAATCCATTGCTATTGCCTAAACATTTTATTTCCAATGGCACTCCAGAACACTCAGTTCTCTAATACTTCTTCCATGAGACGAAGAAATGAAGAATAAGTAGCAAGACGTGCACGAGGCAAAAATATGTACACGCAACATGTACTACATTCTGCCGTTGAGCACGGCGGCCGAGATGGAGTCGAGGACCCGGATGAGCTCCGCGGACACGAGGAGCACCGAGGTCGGCACGCTGAGCAGCATCAGCGCCACGACCCCCGCGCCGAGCCCCGGCCGCGCGCGCACCAGCAGCGACAGCAGGAGGCCGCCCGCCCCGTGCACGCCCGCGACGTAGCTCCCGTGGTGCCGCCGCTCCAGCTCCGTCCACTCGCCCGGGAGGTGCCCGTCGCCCTCGACGCCACCCTCCTCATCCTCGTAGTCCTCGGGGCCCGACTCGGCCCTAACCTGGCGAATACGCCGGCGCAGCGTGGCCATGCCCTCGTCGACCAGCCGGCCGTCCCACGGCGAGCCCGTGGGCTCCTCCCACTCTCCGCCGTCCCGCGAACCACCGCCCCCGGCGCGAGGCAGAGGACCACTCTGCTCCCGCCGGCGCGACGAGTGAACCGTACCGTCGCTGCGCCGGGAGGTGACAAGAAGCTTTGGCGGCTGGAGAGCACGCCGCGCGCGCTCAGAGCGCCACGGGTCGCCGGCGCCATGCGCATTGCCGTACGATGGCACGTTGTAAGCTAGTACTATGGCCGAGAAGGCGCGCGAAGCTCAACTCGAACTCGAAGTGCCGGGCTAGCTACGTTGCTGTCTTTGCTGTGAAATGGAGCTTGTCGTTATATATACCGGCGAAGTCGCCAAAAGGTGGCGTGGCGTGGCGGAGAACGGCGCAGCTGTGGCCTAAGCCTCGGGAGGGTTTGTAGGGCGAAGGGAAAACGTGCGGGGAATGGTTTAGCTTAGCTTGGCTTGGCAGCGAAGAACACGGCAGCTAGCGTCGCGTCGGCAAAATCCCAGGTGTTTTTGTTTGCTGGATGGAATTCGGCTGTGGCGTGTGCGGGCCGCGTCCGTGTGTGCCGACCGATGGCGTCCGGCAGCAGGGCCCGACTCTGTCTGTCTAGAGGAAGCTTCCTCCCTTCATGGCGCAACGGACGACGGTATTTGTCATCAAAAGACGGCGCCGGGCAATTGCAGCGGAATTCCACCTGGATTTCCGTAGTATAAGGCGAGTCCAGATGAAAATCCACAGTTGTCGCAGGATGATGGCGATCGATCATAGGGGATTGAGAATTTTTTGACACGCTTTCGAGAGAATAAACGTGTTTAGAACAGCAGCTACAGTGAAAACTGATTTTCCTTCAACTTTGACATCTGTGGTCATCTCCTTTTTTTTCCTTCCACCCTCCAAATGGGT
The DNA here is from genome assembly GCA_947311845.1 of Poa pratensis. Taxonomy (NCBI): domain Eukaryota; kingdom Viridiplantae; phylum Streptophyta; class Magnoliopsida; order Poales; family Poaceae; genus Poa; species Poa pratensis. The sequence continues at coordinate 15,561,750 of CAMZMU010000037.1, forward strand.
GACGACATCACAAGATGGCGCCAGGCAATTGCAGCGGAATTCCACCTGGATTTCCGTAGGATAAGGTGAGTCCAGATGAAAGTTCAGTTCTCACAGGATGATGGGTTCCCTGGATTTCCGTAGGATAAGGTGAGTCCAGATGAAAGTTCACAGTTCTCACAGGATGATGGGTTCCATGACACGTTTTGGAGAATAAACGTGTTTGGAACAGGTACAGTGAGTAACAACTTAATTCCGGCGATTTCAAATCTGGGGTTATCTTCAATTTTTCTTCTGTTGAAATCTTCTAACGGGGTTCAAAGTTCAAACATGACCAGTAAATACTGGTGGAGTAGATAAAAATACCCTGCAAGGAAATCCTAATTCAGAAAGTGTTACATGCACCACCGTAAAATGTGAATCTTTCCGGGCAGACAGAGCTAATTCTCAAGTATTTTTTTCCACGCAAAACCACAATTGAAGGTACTGTAGTTTACACTTCACTTATTTCGCCGACTGTATTCACAAGATATGACGCTACTCATGGATGATAAACTACACAACGTCCACAAATTTGACAGCTCGGAACAGACGCATCAATCATTCCTTGGGGTACTTAGGAGGTGATGATTGAGAAAGGTCACAAATGAAATACGGGTGTAACCATGGAGATACAGTGATGTCAAAGAGGATAGCCAACAGTTGCGGCACTCATGTTCTAACAGCATCCTGATGATCCTTGACCTCGGTTGCCACCCACCACATCCACGGTGTCCGGCATGTACCTTCAAAAAGCACATTTCCATGAGATTGTGGTATGAATCAAGCGAAAATAGAAGCAATTAGAAACAGACAACTGATGTTAGTCCTAAAACTATCCAGCGATGGTGAAATCCCTCCAAAATATTAGGACATAAAAAAACGGAGGCGATCTGTCTACCTACAAAATTCTAAGAAACTAAGGCCGAATCGGAACTAGATAAGGTAAATAAAAGAACTATTGGTATTTCCAATATTATACTCCTCCGTTTTTTAATATAAGATGTTTTAGATGTTACACATGTTGTCTACATGCATACTAAAATGAGTGAACATATAAAGTAAAATGTGTCTACATACATTTGTGTGCATGTGAATGTGGACAAAAGCTAAAACATCTTATATTAAAAAACGGAGGGACTATATCTTAATATTACTATGCTCCCCTTTCTAATCAATTCGATATGCCATAATTGATATTCACTTGCAGTAAATGTCACTGAACTTTACTAAAGGATAAAAACGGAAGACAAATTGTGCTTACAGTTCTTCCTCTGGTTCATTCTTCAGAGCATTCTTTACTATACATTGGAAAGCCTCTTCCACGTTCAATCCATCCTTGGCAGAAGTTTCGAAGTATGGGATGTTCCCTTTCGAGGCACACCATGCTTTCGCCTTTTTCTCAGAGACCTAGAATGAAAGGAATTCACCTATAAGCAGAGGAGCTGTTTATTGAGAAAGCAAGACATAAAGCTCATAGTGATAATTACCACACGACTGTTTCCACCATCTATATCTACTTTGTTACCCAGCAGAACAAAAGGGAAGTTATCAGGATCTGATGGGCTAGCCTGTGAAAATAAACACCCAAAGTGAGACAGACATAACATGATTGTAGACCGCTATTGATTTATGTAAAGCAATTTACCTGAATAAGAAATTCTTCACGCCAGTTGTTCAGATTATCAAATGATTTCATAGAATTCACATCATAAACTAGAACACAGCAATCTGCTCCACGGTAGAATGCAACACCCAAACTTTGAAACCTTTCCTGGCCAGCTGTATCCCATATCTACAAATATGGTTAAGCATCATGCATTAGCATTAGAGGAATGATACAGTGAATGTGAAAAAACATACAGAAACACAGATACTCCCTCTGTTTTCAAATACAATGCCATTTTGTTTTTCATGTCAAACTTTGACTTTTAATTTTGGTCTACAAAATCTGAATTATATGTCATAAAAAATATATCATGGGAAAGTTCTTTGAAATATACATCCAATGGCATACTCTTTTGTGACATATAACTCACATTTTGTTGGAAAAATTAATGGTCAAAGTTGGACCTAAAAATCTGAAGTGGCCCAGTATTCAAAGACAGAGGGAGCACCAGAAAAGCTATAAAATAGATTACTTATGCATCCACCCAAAATTGTGCTTTAACAGGAATCAATCGAAACACAAGTAAGCCACAAGGAAATGGTTTGATGTGCAGAATACCTGACTTAACGCCGAAACTGTACCATTTGAATGATGTCAAAACAATTTATACCATCGGCTAATTTCTAGGGGTTAATGCAAAACAATAACAAGGTTTGAACTGTCAAAGGCTCAGGCCTAGTTCCGAGTAACATCATGGCAAGATAAGGGGTACAATATTATGCCCTAATACATTCTTGCAACTACTTGACCTTTCTTGGGAGTGTCCCTTGCAAAATTAGATGCCGCGTTCATTTTCATTCAAAAGACAACACTATATGAGGATTCACTGTATGATGCTTGTACAAATTAACTTATTCATCTACCTAAGAAGAAATAAGAGACTAAGCATACTGCCTAAACCAGACAGAACTGCAGATCATGCATGGATTGAACCATTCGTGCAACACCAACTATATGATTATCTACACAAATAAACGATGAATAGCAGGTTTTCTTCTAGTACTACTTATATACCAGTGAGGGGCAGTTCAATAGCTAATGGTGATCATGCTAATTAGCAGCGGTGCTCACAAGACGGAACTGAACAACTCACGGAGCATGAACCAGGGCCGGAAAAGCTTACTTGCAGAGTGAAGAGCCTGTCCTCGAACTGCACCTCCTTGGTGAGGAAATCGGCGCCAATCGTAGCCTTGTACTGGTTGCTGAACTTCTTATTCACATATCTGAATTAAACAAAGCTCAAGAAAACACAAGCCAATACAAGTACAGTACAAAATCCCATAATTCTGGAACGAAACGGCGAACTCGACGCCACAATTATCGTAAGTATACACGAATCTGAGGATACTGGTTCATCAAGGAGGTCTTCCCAACCCTAGATCGCAGGAACAAGGGGGAAAAGTCAGCGAAATCGAGATAACGAGCGGCTGAAAACGGGGTGGAGAGAGAGAGAGAGATCCGAAGTGCTGACCCGCTGTCGCCGAGGATGATGACCTTGAGGAGGGTGCGGCGGCGCGAGGCCATCGGGATCTAGGGTCCGGGGCGGCCGATCTCGGTCGTGCGTGCGCCGGAGGAGAGGGACTGGGAGGAGAGGGGAGACGAGAGGAGACGAAAGAGCTGAGCTGGCGCGGCGCGTGGTGGAGGAAGGGGAGAGACGGAACGGAACAGAACAGCTGCGCCCAGAGGGTCGTGAGGTGGCGACGACGCGTTGGGCCACAGCGAGCCGACGCGTATGAACTTCCTGCGATTTGTTTACAGGTTTTTGGCGATCAAAATATAGTTGATTTTTCTTTCACGTAATCTTCCGATTAACATTTGTTCGGCTAGATAAACATTTTAATTTATGCAGGTTAAATTTGCGTACTCGGGTTGAAGGTGGTGTTAATGCACGGCTGAGTTAAGGAATCAGAGTGTGTTTGGTACTGTTGAGTTCAGCAAGAACAACCCGCTTGTAATCTCATTGGGTGCATTTTGTTTAAGAATTCGCTAAGAGCAATCCTAGCATATCACCAAACCTCAACTCTTTAAATTAGGTTGAGAGGGTTTCATAATGCAGATTCCAATAACTGAAATCTAAAAGATTTATTTTGTTATTTCTTGCCCTTTGTTCGTATAAATCTTCATTTCAATTATCGAAAAAATAAATCTTCATTTCAATTATATGTCGATTTTCAGAATTTGATGTTTCTACCTAACACATTTACAACAACCCATAGTTTTTCAAAATATTGAGTTCAAATCCAAACACAATTGGACCAAAATGTGTCTCGTACCAGCCTGCTCGTCATCATACCATGTAAAACATACATCATCCAAAAGCAAAGATCATCGAAACAAAAAGTTAAACAGATGAAATACAAAGAGCATCCCACGCTATGCCTCGACCAAAGAACTTGTCCTACATGTTGGAAGCCAAGTTCTCCACAACCCCCCCCCCCCATCCCACCCCCAACAAAGCTCCCAATAGGATCTTGCCTTGTCATTCGACACATTTGCGTTCATGAACTTAAATTTACCTCTTGATCTATTTTCTTGTTCATTTTATTTCCCTACATTGACAACCATCCTCCCATGTCAAGAGCAAGATCTTGTTACTCAATCTCAGCGACGCGGGTCGCAAAGGCCGTCTTGGTCTTGCTCATCTCCTCCTCGTTATGAGATAATTCCACCATGTTCTCTTTTGTTGCTTCCTTTCATATGCAAGTTCCTTCCATGAAGTAATTCCTTTACACTCCACCCTTAACCTTTCTTCTTTGCCCTTCCTCCCTAAAGGCCTCTACTTTGTTGTATTTCCTTGAATTCTTTGTTGTTGGAGTATTGCCATTAGCGATTTATTCTTCTTCTTGATCGTCATTTCCCATTGAGAAGGCAATATCGTCAATGAAAGTACCATCATCTGGCACGGCCATGTAGGACTCCATTTGAGAACTACAATGCACACAAAAAAGATCTATAAGAATACGACACTTCATCCAACACATTTGCATTGCATCCAGCAATATAGAATCATCCATCATGAAGATCATCATAAATCTTGAAAAGGAAAAACAAAAATAATTACCTTTCAGGACTTTCACCGGACATATGCTCGGCATCCGGCTCGCCACTATTCTCATCGGTATTGAAGGGGGAAAGGAGACCATCAGACCGCGGGAGGAAGTGGAGGGGTGACGGGGTCATGTAAGAGGGCAAGTGGTGTCCATCTTATTCTTCCCAAACTTCGCCGCGCTATGGCCTGGTGCTTTTTTTGTTAGTGGCCCGAACAATGGGAGGCATGCTAGACCACAATGTGGTTGATGCAACCATTATGGACAAGGTGAAACACACACCGGGTTATTGTCGGGGGAGGTGCTGAACAATAGGAGAAGGTTAACGACGGAGTGGCAGCAAGCCCGCTAGTGGCAGATCAGGGGTAGCACATGCTGCAGTTGGGCACAATTGCGAAGGCCTGCCAGTGGCACGACCACATGGTTATTGTAAATTGTAACGTGTGGAAAATGGTTGTGTTGTGTGCGCGCTCGATTTCCCCTCTTGCAATAATAAAGAGGTTGAGTTCGCAATATAGGTTGTGTATGAGTATACCCTACACAGGAAAACAATTAACCTAACTCCTATGTAAAACAACATCTTCTCTACAAATCCGTTGTAACAAACATATGATAACCTCAACGAAGTAACCTTCAAGTTGTTATGTAATAATGCAACAAACTATGAAATGCATTTGTATGCCAAAAATCTATAGAAACGTTTATAATAAAGCAACCATCAAATAAAACGGAGTTTAAAAGTATGTATTTTTTACTTCGTATGTGTATTTCTAAATATAATTATATTTTTATTAATAAGGTTTGTGAGTAATATTAATGATGGCGTAATAATAAACTAGTAAATCCATTTGGTAGATGTAAATCTCAATAGTGTGTTCTCCTAATTTTATAAGAGTTATATCGATATAATTCATAATAGCCATATTTAGTCTAATAGTCATGAAAAAGAAAAATTAAGATGTTGCTTGTGCATTTATGCAGACCAAGGGAACCTGCAATGGGGCGCTATCAGCAGGCGCTACGCTAGATTTCCTGCCGTTAGGCTCATATCCCATCCAATTCTGGGATTTCTTCTTGCGTCAATGTTGAGCGAAACGTGCTATGCCCTTTTCTTGCCGCACGAGTTTGTTTGACTAGCATTTAGCCTTATCGTTAACAACTGAAATAACCGCTACCATTGGGAGCCGGGGTGCATAGATACTTATCCGATTTTTCGGTCTTTGTTCAAAGGTCCTTTATGAACCGATTAACTACACTGCAGAGTATTCCTCGTTCAAAGCAAGCGATGCACGATTTGGTTCGACTCATAGCCAGTAAACTATTGTTTTTCTATTCAGCAAGCAAAAGCTCAACCGTGCACCACAAAGGGAAGAGAAAAGTTGGGGGCCATCTTGCTATCTGCGCCGGTTCAATACACTGTAGGATTTTAGCAACGATTTAAGCAAATAAACTGTTCTCATGAATCGTGGCTGGTCTAAACACCTAACAAAGCTGTTGCCGTTATACATGCGGAAAGTCGTTTATACTCCCGAGCTCCATTGATCCCGTCCATTTCAAAAAGTTAAAAAATATATTTAAAATTTCAAAAAAATCAGAAAAAATCATGCATGTTCCAACTGATATGTCCTATAATCGTGCAAAATATCAATGCAAAATAATTTATGATTTGAGCTACACAAAAAAGACAAAATTTAAAAATTTGAAACTTTATATTGTTTACTATACTCTTTTTTTATACTTACTGTTCACTATACTCAGATCTGCACATCTGCACATTTATCTTTTTTGCGTAGCTCAAATCGTAAAGTATTTTGCATTGAAATTTTGCACGTTTGTAGGAACTATCAGTAGGAACATGCATGATTTTTTTCAGAATTTTTTGGAACTTTTAAATATAATTTTTTTTTTGAAATGAGCGAGATCACTAGAGCTCGGAGCACCAAAAATCCACTCGGTCCTTTTTTTTTTTGCGAGTACAAGGGGCTGAACGAAAGTCCAGTATTACAGAAAGGTCCCCAGAAAGATAGAAATTACAGTCCAAACCCTGCTGCAAATCGACTTTGTCTTCGTCCTAGGCGCCGTCGGTGGCGCGCCGCCGCTCATGCTCTCCTTGACGCCTTGGATCGAGAGCACCCCCGAGCGGACGGGAAGTCGCCGATCGTCGGCCACAGGGGACCTACACCATCAGACGTCGCCGTCGTCGAACCAGACCTCACCAGCTACCTGCACATCAGTCGTCGACGCCAGAACCGCCGTCCCGCGGCATCCGGCGAAGGGGGAACCGCGCACAGCAACTCCGCAGAGCTGCGAGCCCGGGTGCGGCGGAAGAGCAGCGCCAGAGCTCCGTGGAGCACCGCCGCCGCAGAGGAAGACCTCCACCTGCAAAAGAACCACCGGGGCCGCCTCCTCCTCCATGGCGACACCAGCAGCAACCCAACTCACCCCTACACTACCTATATACACGGATCCGTCGATTCCCCGTCCTCCCGCCGCCGGAGCGGCACCGGAGGGCGGGGAATCGAACGGATCGACGGCGAGGCGGTGGCGCGAGCTGAGGATCCCAAAAGTCGCCCTTCTTCTACTGTGGACGGGGAAGGGAGACGCTCCAAGGTGCGTTCTGTCTGTATATAAATCCACTCGGTCCTTAACGTCACACATATGTTAAGACCAAGCATGCACCCGAGTCTCGTCCCATGATGCTCGTAATACTGGTTCTGCCACTAATCTTGTGTATCAAATTCCCGTGTGTTCTTCTATCTTTCCGGTTCTTCCTTTTCACCCTCTCCTTGACCTGCTTGTATATTGCCACCTATTGATGTACTATGCTAATGCTAATAACCTGTTAAGTTAAAGTGGGACAACAAACCTAGCTTGATATCTCTACTCTGGTATAGATGAAGTGGTTTATATAGGATAAGAACATTATTCACATCAACCGAAGGTTGGTGCGTTTAAAAAAGATGAAATCATTATGCATACATTTGGATGTTGGTCGTGTAGTACTTTCAATCATCAGGTAGATTACATTTTGCAACAGTAAGTAGGTGAATAGAATATTTCTCATTACAAATAAAGATCATATTTACTCTGTAGTATAATGGGAGCAATAGATTAGAGATTACTTGCACGTTCAATGATGCAGCAGTATCACATCATTGCAGAACGTAGACATTAAAAATGGGGGAGCACTTGGTGAAATCCACTTTGCCTCCCGAGTGCATGCATATGCACCCGTATTTGAGAACACATTTCAAATTGTCAAAATTCAAGGATACATTTTCAAGCTTTATGTGTTCACAAAGTCGTTTCGGGGAAAACTGATATTTTTGTGATATGTGCGAAAAAGACAAAAAGTGTCTCGTGAAAAGTCTTATTAATACAAAATTTATCTTTCTACATAGCCCACGAAAAATATCGTTTTTTCGTGAAACGACTTTGTGAACACAACTAAGATCTATGTCTGAACATATTTTGCATTTTTTAATATTTAATTTCGTTCAAATGCATTTTAAATAAAGGGTGCATATGCACCCAGAGCCAAAACTCCTCTCTCAGAGCACTTGGCACATGATTGGATATTGATAACCCACAAGTATAGGGGGTGTATCGTAGTACTTTCGATAAATAAGAGTGTCGAACCCAACGAGGAGCAGAAGGTGCTGACAAGGAGTTTCGGTAAAGGTTTCACTGTAAATGCTAGCAGACAAGTTTTTAGGGGTTTTTGATATAGCAGGTAAATAAAATGCGAGTAAGTAAAAGACAGTAATAATAATTGCAGCGAGTGGCCCAATCCTTTTTAGAGCAAAGGACAAGCCGGTTGGTTTACTTATGATGACAAAATGTTCTTGAGGACACACGGGATTCTAGTCAAGTGCTTTCGCTTCACATAGTTGATTAATCTTCATTGTTTTGATAAGTGTTGTGTGGGTGAACCTATGCTAATGCACCGCCCTTACTTGGACTAATACATACTTGTGATTATACCTCTTGCAAGCATCCGCAGTTACAAGAAAGTAATTAAGATAAATCTAACCACAGCCTTAAACTCTGAGATCCTACGCTCCCTTGTGCACCGGTATACTAACGGGGGTTTAGGTTTCTGTCACTCCGGCAACCCCACAATTAGCAACCAAATACACAATGCACTCCTCTAGGCCCATAAAGGTGAAGTGTCATGTAGTCGACGTTCACACGACACCACTAGAAGAATAGCACCACAACTTAAATATCAAACCATTAAATATTACTCAACATAATTCCACTACTAACAGCGTGACTTCTCCCATGTCCTCAAGAACTAATCGAACTACTCACGAGACATCATATGGATCATGATCAGAGGTGATATAATGATGGATACGATCTGAACATATACTTTAATTCACCGATAAAACTCAATAGCATCAACCACAAGGAGTAATTAACACCGGGAGAGTTTCCCCTATGAACTAAACAAAGTATAGCCCTAGATGTTACAGCGGAACGAGATGGTGCAGCGGTGATGGTGGTGATGGCGGTGGAGATGATGATGATGATGATCCCGATGAAGTCCAGCGCGATGACGATGAGGATGGCGATGATCTCCCCCTCCGGGAAGGAATTTCCCCGGCAGATTTCTCCCTGCCGGAGAGCTTTTTCTCTCTCTGTGGTTTCCGCCTCGTGGAGGCGGCGGAATATTTTCTCACGGACTCCCCGTGTCTTAGGGTTTCTGGGGGATGAAGTACGCGAAGGGGGAGCGCCTGAGGTGGGCCAGGGGCACCACACCTGGCTAGGGCGCGGCCAAGGTGGGCCCCGCGCCCAGGGGTGGTGTGGGCCCCTCCTGGCCCATCTCAGCCTCCCCTTTTGGCTTAGTCCATCTTCTGATAAAATAGGAACATCTGTCTTCTCGGAAATATTTTTAGTGCTCCAGAAATATAGTGCCTTGACGTTGCTTTTTCCAGCTGAAATCTGACTCCGGCAGTTAATTATCCAATGATCATCAAACATGCAAAATAAGACAAAATAACATAAGTAACTCCTCTTAATATGAAATATATCATTGAATAACAGTAAATTATGCTATAAAATAGTGATGCAAAATGGACGTATCAACCCCCCAAGCTTAGACCTCGCTTGTCCCCAAGCGAAAGCTGAGCTCAGTAAACTAGAACAAAAGTTTATGGAGTGAAGCGTCGATAATAAAGAATACGGACAAGAAGCATCAGTAATTACTAAACAACACACTCATTTTAAACAGCAACTACTCTTCATATAACCTAACTTGAACATGAGTAGTGAAACAACCACAATAAAAATACACGAAGGAAATTATAGATTAGTAATGGCACACTTCATTCTTGGTCATAGAACAATAAGCAATCAATACTTATCTTTCGAAAGGAGTCTTTATATTAGAGCTTATATTGCAGAACTTCCACACTCAATTATCACACCTTCTTTACAGTCATTGATAACTTGCAAAGCTATATTCTTAGAGGCAAAAGTCTTTGTGCTAAGACAAGAAAGGATAAAGACATGATTGACAATATTAATGATATATATGGTTGAATCACAACAACTCAAATGCTTGCTCAAGGAAGAAGGAAATAGGTGTACTGACTCAACATGAAAAGTAAAAGAAAGGCCCTTCGCAGAGGGAAGCAGGGATTAAGTCATGTGCTAGAGCTTTTAAGTTTTTGAAATCATATAGAGAGCAAAAATTAAGTTTTGAGGGTGTTTGTTAATTGTCAACGAATGGTAGCGGGTGAAAACAGTATTCTCCCTGTCAAACAGACTTTTAAGAGCGGCTCCCATGAAGGACGTTATTTCTACCAGCAAGGCAGATCATCCCTCTTTCTCTTTGGTTTACACACAGATATTTCACTGTTTGTCATTGCTTACTGATAATCAGGGCAAAAGTGTGAAGAGAATTAAGGTTAAAGTTGTAATTAATTGGGACTGGGCACCCGTTGCCAGCTCTTTTTGCAAGTTATTGGATAAGCGGATGTATATGCCACTAGTCCAGGTGTAAAGTCTGTTTGACAAGTAGAATAAAGGATAACCACACTACTTCCTCATGAGCTAGTAAACATTGACACAAAAGGGAATAATAACATTTTGAATAATTTAAAGGTAGCACATGAAAAATTTACTTGGAGTGGCAAAGAAATACCACATATAGGAAGTTATGGTGGACACAAATGGCATGGGTTTGGCTCAAGGATTTGGATGCACGAGAAGCATTCCCTCTCAGTACGGTGGTTAAGGCTAGCAAGGTCATGTAGCAAGCATAAAAGTTGGGGGATACACACAAATATATATGTAATAGAAGCAACCATGCTATCTTCCCTGTAAGCACAAATGTTTTAACTCAAAGAATACTAATCTTATTGGCTAGCAAGAAAGAAAGATAAAGGGATAATATTTTTGCATGTAATTCCCTCCTTCTACTTAAGTTTTCATGGTATTGTGCTAATGACCAATACTAAGTTTGCCACAACTAATATAATTTACTTAATGTACCCAAAAGTGGCGTCAATACTAATGGCAAGATCAGCACATAAAGAAGATTGCAGGCTAAAATAAAATGTACCGAAAGTAAAGGTGGAACTTCTCATTAATATTCTGAACAAAGACACACTCAAACCAACGGATACATGGATAACTAAAGGATTGACACTCCACATCGCAAACCATCTTATAAGATAACTTCTCTACTCATGATATGACCACGAAATTATAAAAACGAAAGGATAAAGATGATACTGGGCACTCCCCCAAGCTTGGAACAAGCCAAGGGAGTGCCATTACCCCTTGACGATTTAGGCTTGATCTCTTGGTGGCGACGGTGGTACTACGGCAATCGGGGTTAGGAAACGTTCGAGCATCCGGCGGAGCCTGTTATTCTCATCTTGAAGTATTTCCACCTCAGCTCTCAGGATACGAAATTGGTCACAAAACTCGTTCGTGGTTCGGAGAGCTTCAGCAGCTGCAGGGGAAAACCGCAAATCTGGAATTGGTGGGGTGACTCCCTGCACATTATGAGAAAAAGCACGTTGAGGATTAATTGATCCCACAAAGGTGGAGTTGCTCGGCCTTGATTCTCCTTGTTGGCGAGGCTGGCCAGCTTGCACCTCCTCTCTGATGCTTCGATCCATGTCAGCTCTCCTAGCAGCAATCTCCTCCTCCGTCGCCCAACCGACGAAGGTTCCCTCTTCCACATCGCGTTCGAGTTCACGTCGGCGCCTTGCTGCATACTTCTCACCGTACACTCCTCGCGACGCCATGTAGGGACTTGAAATTCCTGTCAGAACAGCTTGAAAACGAAACACGGCGAAAACACGATATACGGACCTCGGAGATCCGGGTGATATATAGCAAAAAGTTTTACAACAAAAGGAAGGTACAGGACGAAACGGGGTCGGAGACGGGCTCCGAGGTGCCCACACGCACCCACGGCGCGGCCAGGGTGGGGCCCGCGCCCAGGGGTGGTGTGGTGCCCTCGGGCACCGTTTCCTACCCTTTTCCGACTCATAATTTTCCATATTATGTAAAAACAACAAATATTTAGGTTGAAAAGTAAATCGCGAACTTTTTCTTACCGAAACTGTTACCTATTCCAAATCAGCTTTTGCAGTTGTCTGAATTTGACTTTTTATAAAATCCTCTGGAGTTACCACTTTGATAAGATCAACATCTTCATTATAAGAATCTCCAGAAATGTAATGCTTGAGTCTTTGACCATTAACCACTTGTGGTCTGTCCCCATCTAGTGAATTGATTTTAATCGCACCTGAGCGATAGACCTCCTCAATGATATAAGGTCCTTCCCATTTTGAAAGTAATTTTCCTGCAAAAAATCTGAGACGAGACCTATACAATAAAACTTTTTCACCTACGTTAAATTCTCTCTTAAGAATTCTTCTATCATGCCATTGCTTAACTTTCTCTTTAAAGAGCCTAGCATTTTCATAAGCTGCATTTCTCCATTCATCTAAAGAATTCAAATTAAGCAATCTCTTTTTACCGGCAAGTTTAAAGTCTCTATTAAGTTCTTTCACCGCCCAATAGGCTTTATGTTCTAATTCTAAAGGCAAATGACAAGCTTTTCCATAAACCATTTTGTAAGGAGACATTCCCATAGGATTTTTATAAGCAGTTCTATAAGCCCACAAAGCATCGTTAAGCTTTTTAGACCAATTTTTTCTAGATTTATTAACAGTCTTTTGCAAAATAGACTTAATCTCTCTATTTGACAATTCTACTTGACCACTTGTTTGGGATGATATGGTGAAGCAATTCTATGATTAACATCATACTTAGCTAGAGTTTTTCTAAAAGCACCATGAATAAAATGAGAACCCCATCAGTCATGAGATATCTAGGCACACCAAACCTAGGGAAGATAATATCTTTAAGCATTTTTAATGATGTCTCACCATCAGCACTAGAAGTTGGTATAGCTTCTACCCATTTAGTAACATAATCAACAGCAACAAGTATATGAGTATAACCATTTGAGGAAGGAAAAGGACCCATAAAGTCAAATCCCCAACAGTCGAAAGGTTCAATAACAAGAGAATAATTCATAGGCATTTCATTACGTCTACTAATGTTACCTACTCTTTGACATTCATCACATGATAAAACAAATTTTCTAGCATCTCTAAAAAGGGTAGGCCAATAAAAACCTGATTGTAGAACCTTTTGCGCAGTTCTATCTCCAGCGTGATGTCCTCCATAAGCACTTCCATGGCATTTGCTCAATATTTCTTTCTGTTCATACTCAGGAACACATCTTCGCATAATGCCATCTACTCCTTCTTTATACAAATGTGGGTCATCCCAAAAATAATGCCTCAAATCATAAAAGAACTTTCTTCTTTGCTGAGCTGTAAAGGTCGGAGGCAAATACTTGGCAACAATAAAATTAGCATAATCAGCATACCAAGGACTTTCGCGTGAGCTTACCTTTATCGCAGCCAATTGTTCATTTGGAAAACTATCATTAACAGGTATAGGATCATCTGAAATGTTTTCTAATCTAGACAAATTATCAGCAACAGGATTTTCAGCACCTTTCCTATCTACGATATGTAAATCAAATTCTTGCAGTAGAAGTACCCATCTTATGAGCCTAGGCTTAGCATCTTTCTTTTCCATAAGGTATCTAATAGCAGCATGATCAGTGTGAATAGTAACTTTTGAATCAACAATATAAGGTCTAAATTTATCACAAGCAAAAACAACTGCTAAAAATTCCTTTTCAGTAGTAGCATAATTCTTTTGAGCGGCATCAAGTGTTTTACTAGCATAATGAATAACATTTAACTTCTTGTCTACCCGCTGTCCAAGAACAGCTCCTACAGCAAAATCACTAGCATCACACATTATTTCAGGAGGTTGAACAACAGGAGCTGTGATTAAAGCTTTTTTAGAGTTTCAAAAGCTTCCTTGCAATCATCATCAAAAACAAAAGGTACATCTTTTTGAAGAAGATTAGTGAGGGGTTTTGAAATTTTAGAGAAATCTTTAATAAACCTCCTATAAAAACCGGCATGACCGAGAATACTACGGATACCTTTCACATCCCTTGGACAGGGCATTTTCTCGATTGCTTCAACTTAGCTCTGTCCACTTCAATACCTCTTTCAGAAATTTTGTGCCCTAGGACAATTCCTTCATTAACCATGAAATGACATTTCTCCCAATTAAGAACAAGATTTGTCTCCTCACATCTCTGCAAAACTTTATCAAGATTGTGCAAGCAATTATCAAAGGAAGTTCCGTAGACGGAAAAATCGTCCATGAATACTTCCACAATTTCTTCACAAAAACCATGAAAAATAGCAGACATGCATCTTTGGAACGTAGCAGGAGCATTACACAAACCAAAAGGCATACGTCTATAAGCATAAGTTCCATAAGGACAAGTAAAAGTGTTTTCTCTTGATCTTGTGCTTTAACAGCAATTTGTGAGAATCCAGAATAACCATCAAGGAAACAAAAATGGGTTTTCTTAGACAACCTTTCTAACATTTGATCAATAAAAGGCAAAGGATAATGATCTTTCTTAGTTACTTTATTGACCTTTCTAAAATCAATGCACATCCTATATCCCAACTACTACTCTTTGAGGAATAAGTTCATCATTTTCATTTGGTACAACAGTAACTCCTCCTTTCTTAGGGACACAATGCACAGGACTTACCCATCTACTATCAGCAATAGGATAAATTATACCAGCATCAAGAAGTTTTAATACCTCATTTCTTACCACTTCTTTCATCTTAGGGATCAAGCGACGCTGATGCTCAACAACAGGTTTTGCATCGGGTTCAATGTTGATGGCATGTTGACATATAGTAGGAGAAATCCCCTTTAAATCATCCAAAGTGTATCCCATAGCTCCTCGATGTTTCTTTAGTACTTCTAATAACCTTGCTTCTTCATTACCTGAAAGTTTAGAACTAATAATAGCAGGATATACTTTCCTTTCATCAAGATAAACATACTTAAGATTATCAGGTAACGGTTTTAAATCGAAGACAGGATCTTCCTTAGGAGGCGCTGAGGTACCCAAATCTTCCACAGGCAAATTATGCTTAAGTATTGGTGGTTGACGAAGAAAGGCATTGTCAATCTCATTCCTCTCCTCCATAAATACTTCACTTTCGTGTTCCTCCATGAATTGCTGCAAGGCATTGTTAGGAGCAACAGCAATAGAAGCAAGTTGTTCAACTTGAAAATTCTCATTAGGTAATTCAGTTTCATAAAGTTGTTTACCAAACTTAGAGAAATTAAACTCATAAGATTCTCCATTAAATTTAGTGTAAATTTTCTCTTTCTTACAATCTATAATGGCACCACATGTATTCAAGAAAGGCCTACCAAAAATAATGGGACACGCTTTACTAGCAACAGAACCAAGTACTAGAAAATCAGCAGGGTATTTAGTCTTACCACATAAAACTTCAACATCTCTCACAATACCAATTGGGAGATAGTTTCTCTATTAGCAAGCTGAATAACCACATCAATCTCCTCAAGTTCGCAAGGACCAATTTCATGCATAATTTCTTTATAAAGATCAAAAGGAATAGCGCTAGAACTTGCACCAATATCACATAAACCATAATAGCAATGTTCTCCTATTTTGACTGAAAGCACAGGAACACTTGTTTTCCTAGCTCTACTGGGATGTGAAACAATATTAGAGGCATCTTCACAAAAGATAATATGTCCTCCTTCTACATTTTCAGTTACCAAATCCTTTACTATTGCTATTGTGGGTTCTACCGCTATTTGTTCAGCAGGTTCTAAAGCTTTCTTTGCACTTTTATTAACCACACTAGCTATGATAGAATGTTCCCTAATTTTAACAGGAAAAGGTGGTTTCTCAATATAAGGTTCTGGCAAGATACGATCAACTGTATGAACTTCAATGTTTTTAATATTGGCAGAATTAGTATTATCTTTGTAAGGCAAATGATACTTATTGCAACTTTCTTTAGGAACATCAAGATAAGAGGCAAAAGCCTTGTAACAGTTTGCAATAACTTGAGAATCAAGACCATACATATCATAGAGATTACGAAAATTATCAGTATTCATAAAAGTTTTAATGCATTCGTAATCATGCTTTATACCTGATTCTCTACCTTTGTCGTTCTCCCATCCTTCAGTATTTTCCTCAATCCGATCAAGAAGGTCCCATTTAACTTCCTCTTTATTACGCGTAAATGATCCAGCACAAGAGGTATCCAATAGAGTTTTATCTTGAAGAGAAAGCCTTGCATAGAAGTTATCAATAACAACATTACCAGGAAGCTCATGAATGGGGCATTTGAGCATTAATGATTTCAATCTCCCCCACGCTTGGGCAATACTTTCTCCATCATGAGGCCAAAAATTATATATATGATTCCGATCTTGATGAATTTCACTAGGAGGATAAAATTTAGAATAAAAGAGAGGCACAATCTCCTCCCAGCCAATAGAACGCCCATTTTTCAGCATCCTATACCATTTTGCAGCTTTACCAGTCAACGATATAGAAAACAATTTCTTCTTGACCTCTTCCATTGAAATACCTGCACACTTGAACAACTCGCATAATTCATGAATAAATAGCAAATGATCCCCAGGAGGGACAGTTCCATCTCCTGCATAGCGGTTATTCGTAACTCGTTCAACAATTTTCATAGGTATTTTAAATGGAATTACTTGATCAGGTGGTTCCTCTTCTACTACCTTAGCAGTGGTAGTAGTATTTCCAAACAGGGATTCAAATGGAGATCTCTCCATGATAAAATAAAGTAGCAAGCAGAAATAAAAATAGCACCTACAGTAAAAGTTTCCCTTACCAATTCCACTTACCAATAGCGCTTCACTCCCCGGCAACGGCGCCAGAAAATAGTCTTGATGACCCACAAGTATAGGGGGTGTATCGTAGTACTTTCGATAAATAAGAGTGTCGAACCCAACGAGGAGCAGAAGGTGCTGACAAGGAGTTTCGGTAAAGGTTTCACTGTAAATGCTAGCAGACAAGTTTTTAGGGGTTTTTGATATAGCAGGTAAATAAAATGCGAGTAAGTAAAAGACAGTAATAATAATTGCAGCGAGTGGCCCAATCCTTTTTAGAGCAAAGGACAAGCCGGTTGGTTTACTTATGATGACAAAATGTTCTTGAGGACACACGGGATTCTAGTCAAGTGCTTTCGCTTCACATAGTTGATTAATCTTCATTGTTTTGATAAGTGTTGTGTGGGTGAACCTATGCTAATGCACCGCCCTTACTTGGACTAATACATACTTGTGATTATACCTCTTGCAAGCATCCGCAGTTACAAGAAAGTAATTAAGATAAATCTAACCACAGCCTTAAACTCTGAGATCCTACGCTCCCTTGTGCACCGGTATATGATACGTCCATTTTGCATCACTATTTTATATCATAATTTACTGCTATTCATCGATATTTAGAAGTGTTACTTATGTTATTTTACCTATTTTGCATGTTTGATGAATAATGGAGAATTGGACACCGGAGTCAGGATTCTGCTGGAAAAAGCACCGTCGAGATGCACTATTTCTGAAGATCAATAAATCGAAGGAGACATATGGAAGTTCCTATTTTACCAGAAGATGGAGGAGGCCAAAAGGGGGAGCTGAGATGGGCCATGGTGGGCCCTCCTCACCCCTTGGCGCGGTGGGGCCCCCTGCCGCGCCGACAGGTGGTTTGGGGGCCCTGGCCCACCTCAGCCGTTCCCCCTTCGCGTACTTGACCCCCTCGAACCCTAACACACGGAGGAGGCCATCGAAATATTCCGCCGCCTCCACGAGGCGGAAAACACCAGAGAGCGAAAAGCTCCCCTGCAGGAAGAAATCTGCCGGGGGAAATTCCCTCCCGGAGGGGGAAATCGTCGCCATCATCACCGTCATCGAGCTGGACTTCATCGGGATCATCATCATCATCTCCACCGCCAACACCATCATCACCGCCGCTGCACCCGTCTCCGTATAACATCTAGGGCTGAATCTTGTCTATTTCATAGGGGAAACTCTCCCGGTGTTGATTACTCTTGTTATTGATGCTATTGGGTGAAACCATTGGACTAAGGTTTATGTTCAGATTGTTATTCATCATCATATCACCTCTGATCATGTTCCGTATGATGTCTTGTGAGTAGTTCGTTTAGTTCTTGAGGACATGGGAGAAGTCTTGATGTTAGTAGTGAACTATGTTGAGTAATATTTAATGGTTTGATGCTTAAGTTGTGGTGTTATTCTTCTAGTGGTGTCATGTGAACGTCGACTACATGATACTTCACCTTTATGGGCCTAGGGGAATGCATTGTGTATTCGTTTGCCAATTGTGGGGTTGCCGGAGTGACAGAAACCTGAACACCCGTTGGTATATCGATGCATGAGGGATAGCAGGATCTCAAAGTTTAAGGCTGTGGTTAGTTTATCTTAATTACTTTCTTGTATTTGCGGATGCTTGCAAGGGGTATAATCACAAGTATGTATTAGTCCTAGGAAGGGCGGTGCATTAGCATAGGTTCACCCACACAACACTTATCAAAACAATGAAGATTAATCAACTATATGAAGCGAAAGCACTTGACAATATTCCCGTGTGTCCTCAAGAACGTTTGGTCATTATAAGTACAACAACCGGCTTGTCCTTTGCTGTAGAAAGGATTGGGCCACTCGCTGCAACTATTATTACTGCATTTTATTTACTTGTACTTTATTTATCTGTCATATCAAAAACTCCTAAAAACTTGTCTGAGAGCATTTACAGTGAATCCTTCATCAAAACCGCTTGTCAACACCTTCTGCTCCTCGTTGGGTTCGACACTCTTATTTATCGAAAGTACTACGATACACCCCCTATACTTGTGGTTATCAAGACTATTTTCTGGCGCCGTTGCCGGGGAGTGTAGCGCTATTGGTAAGTGGAATTGGTAAGGGAAACATTTATTGTACGTGCTGTTTTTATTTTTGCCTGCTGCTATATCTCATTATGGAGGGGTCTTCTCTTGAATTCCTATTTGGGAAAACAACTACCACTGCTAAGGTAGTAGAGGAGGCGCCAGATGAGCAGGTAATACCGTTCAAAATTCCTATGAAAATTGTTGAACGTGTCACAAATAACCGCTATGCAGGAGATGGAACTGTCCATCCTGGAGATCATTTGTTATTTCTGCATGAATTGTGCGAGTTATTTAAGTGTGCAGGTATCTCGATGGGAGAAGTTAAGAAGAAATTATTCTCTCTATCACTGTCTGGTAAAGCTGCACATTGGTATAAACTGCTGAAGAATGGGTATTCTCTTGGATGGGAGGAAATTGTACCTCTCTTTTACTCCAAATTCTATCCTCCAAGTGAGATTCATAAGGATCGGAACCTCATATATAACTTCTGGCCCTATGATGGAGAGAGTATCGCTCAAGCGTGGGGGAGATTGAAGGCATTAATGCTCAAATGTCCCATTCATGAGCTTCCTGGTAATATTGTTATTGATAACTTTTATGCAAGACTCTCCTTTCAAGATAAAACTCTATTGGATACCACTTGTGCTGGATCGTTCACTCGTAATAAAGAAGAGTTTAAGTGGGACCTTCTTGATCGGATTCAGGAGAACACTGAAGGATGGGAGAATGACAAAGGTAGGGAGTCAGGTATAAACTATGACTTTGAGTGTGTTAAAAATTTATGGATACTGATGATTATCGCAAAATTAGCACTACTTATGGTCTTGACTCTCAAATTGTTGCAAACTTTTATAAAGCCTTTGCTTCCTATTTCGGTTTGCCGAAGGAGGGTTTTAAAAATTATCATGAACCATATAAAGATGAATCTGTTTCTCATATATCTAAAGGTGTTGAGGTTAATGTTGCTGATCGCATTATTCCAGAACCTTATATTGAAAAAGTTCCTTTTCCTAATAAGATTAAGGAACATACTATCATAACTGGTGTTGTTAGTAAAAGTAATAAGAAAACTACCAAACCTGATGAGCAAATAACTGTTGAACCTGTTGTAGCATTGGTTAAAGATCTTGTCACTGAAAATTTAGAAGATAGACACATTATCTTTTGTGAGGATGCTTCTAATATTGTCTCACATCCTAAAAGTTCTAGGAAGTCTAGTGTTCCTGTGCTTTCTGTTGGATAGGTGATCATTGCTATTATGGTTTATGTGATATTGGTGCAAGTTCTAGTGCTATTCCTTATGAGCTTTACAGGGAAATTATGCACGAAATTGCTCCTTGTAAACTTGAAGAGATTGATGTGGTTATTCAGCTTGCTAATAGGGAAACTATCTCTCCAATTGGTATCATTAGAGATGTCGAAGTCCTTTGTGGTAAGACTAAATACCCTGCTGATTTTCTTGTACTTGGGTCGGCTGCCAATGATAGTTGTCCTATTATTTTTGGTAGACCTTTTCTGAATACTTGTGGTGCTGTTATAGATGTAAGAAAGAGAAAATCTTTACTAAATTTGCTGGTGAATCTTATGAATTCAATTTCTCTAAATTTGCTAAAGCACCTTATGAAACTGAATTGCCTAGTGAGGATTTTGAAATTGCTCAACTTGCATCTATTGTTCTTGCTCCTAACAATGCTTTGCAGCAACATATGGAGAATCATGAAAGTGAGAACTTCAGGGAAGAAAGGAATGAGCTTGATGAAGTATTCCTTCGTCAACCTATGCTCAAACACAATTTACCTGTGGAAGATTTGGGTACCACAATGCCACCCAAGGAGGATCCTGTTTTTGATTTGAAACCTCTGCCTGATAATCTTAAATATGCTTATATTGATGATAAGAAAATATATCCTGTTATTATCAGCTCTAAACTTTCAGGTACAGAGGAGGAAAGGTTATTGGGAGTGTTGAGGAAACACCGCGGAGCTATGGGATATACTCTTGATGACCTGAAGGGAATTTCTCCTACTATATGTCAGCACGCCATCAACATGGAACCTGATGCAAAGCCTGTTGTTGAGCATCAGCGTCGTTTAATACCCAAGATGAAAGAAGTGGTAAGAAATGAGGTATTAAAACTTCTTGAAGCTGGTATTATTTATCCTATTGCTGATAGTAGATGGGTAAGTCCTGTGCATTGTGTTCCTAAGAAAGGAGGAATTACCGTTGTTCCTAATGAAAATGATGAACTAATTCCTCAAAGAGTAGTAGTTGGTTATAGGATGTGCATTGATTTTAGAAAGGTTAACAAAGTAACTAAGAAAGATCATTATCCTTTGCCTTTTATTGATCAAATGCTTGAGAGGTTGTCCAAGAAAACTCACTTTTGTTTCCTTGATGGGTATTCTGGGTTTTCTCAAATTGCTGTGAGAGCGCAAGATCAAGAGAAAACTACTTTTACTTGTCCTTATGGAACTTATGCTTATAGACGTATGCCTTTTGGTTTATGTAATGCTCCTGCTACTTTTCAAAGATGCATGTCTGCTATTTTTCATGGCTTTTGTGAGGAAATTGTGGAAGTCTTCATGGACGATTTCTCCGTCTATGGAACTTCCTTTGATAATTGTTTGCACAACCTTGACAAAGTTTTGCAGAGATGTGAAGAAACTAGCCTTGTTCTTAATTGGGAGAAATGCCACTTTATGGTTAATGAAGGAATTGTTCTTGGACATAAAATTTCTGAAAGAGGTATTGAAGTTGATCGAGCTAAAGTGGAGGCAATTGAAAAGATGCCTTGTCCCAAAGATGTTAAAGGTATTCGTAGTATTCTTGGTCATGCTGGTTTTTATAGGAGGTTTATTAAAGATTTCTCTAAAATTTCCAAGCCTCTTACTAATCTTCTTCAAAAAGATGTACCATTTGTTTTTGATGATGATTGTAAGGAAGCTTTTGAAACTTTGAAAAAGGCTTTAATCACCGCTCCTGTAGTTGAACCACCTGATTGGAATTTACCTTTTGAAATTATGTGTGATGCTAGTGATTATGCTGTAGGCGCTGTTCTTGGGCAGCGAGTAGATAAAAAGTTAAATGTTATTCATTATGCTAGTAAAACTCTTGATTCTGCTCAAAAGAATTATGCCACTACTGAAAAAGAATTTCTAGCTGTAGTTTTTGCTTGTGACAAATTTCGACCCTACATAGTTGATTCGAAAGTCACTATTCATACTGATCATGCTGCAATTAGATACCTTATGGAAAAGAAAGATGCTAAGCCAAGGCTTATTAGATGGGTACTTCTTTTGCAAGAATTTGATTTGCATATCATAGATAGAAAAGGTGCTGAAAATCCTGTTGCTGATAATTTGTCTAGATTGGAAAGCATTCCTTATGATCCTATTCCTGTTAATGATAGCTTTCCAAATGAACAATTGGCTGCAATAAGTGTAAGTTCGCGAGATAGTCCTTGGTATGCTGATTATGCTAACTTTATTGTTTCCAAGTACTTGCCTCCAACCTTTTCAGCTCAGCAAAGAAGGAAATTCTTTTATGACTTGCGGCATTACTTTTGGGATGACCCACACTTATATAAAGAAGGAGTCGATGGTATTATGCGAAGATGTGTTCCTGAATATGAACAACAGGAAATACTGAGGAAATGCCATGGAAGTGCTTATGGAGGGCATCACGCTGGAGATAGAACTGCGCAGAAAGTTCTACAATCAGGTTTTTATTGGCCTACCCTCTTTAAGGATGCAAGAAAGTTTATTTTATCTTGTGATGAATGTCAAAGGGTTGGTAATATCTCTAGACGCAATGAAATGCCTATGAGTTATTCTCTTGTTATTGAACCATTTGATTGTTGGGGATTCGACTTCATGGGTCCTTTTCCTTCTTCACAAGGTAATACTCATATACTTGTTGCTGTTGATTATGTCACTAAATGGGTAGAAGCTATACCTACTAAAAGTGCTGATGGTGAGACCTCTTTAAAAATGCTTCAAGATGTCATTTTTCCTAGGTTTGGTGTACCTAGATATCTTATGACTGATGGAGGTTCTCATTTTATCCATGGTGGTTTTAGAAAGACTCTTGCTAAATATGGTGTTAATCATAGAATTGCTTCAGCCTATCATCCTCAAACTAGTGGACAAGTAGAATTGTCAAATAGGGAGATTAAATCTATCTTGCAAAAGACTGTTAATAAATCTAGAAAAAATTGGGCTAGTAAGTTAAATGATGCTTTATGGGCTTATAGAACTGCTTATAAGAACCCCATGGGCATGTCTCCTTATAAAATGGTTTATGGTAAAGCTTGTCACTTGCCTTTAGAATTAGAACACAAAGCTTATTGGGCAGTGAGAGAACTTAATAGAGATTTTAAACTTGCCGGTGAGAAAAGGTTGTTGCATTTAAGTTCTTTAGATGAATGGAGAAGAGGCTTATGAAAATGCTAGACTCTTTAAAGAAAAAGTTAAGAGATGGCATGATAGGAGAATTCTAAAAGAGAATTTAATGTTGGTGAGAAGTTCTATTGTATAGGTCTCGTCTCAGATTTTTTGCAGGAAAGTTACTCTCAAAATGGGAAGGACCATTTGTTATTGTGGAGGTGTATCGTTCAGGTGCAATAAAAATTGCTTCATTGAAAGATAACTCTACACAAGTGGTAAATGGTCAAAGACTCAAGCATTATATTTCTGGAGATTCTATTAATGAAGAGGTTGATACAATTAAAGTGGTGACTCCGGAAACTTTCATTGAAGAACATTTTTCTGGGACTGCAGAATTCGATTCGAATAGGTAACAGTTTCGGTAAGAAAAGTTTCGCGAATAACTTTCTAGAAGATATTTTCGTCGTTTTTATTAAATATGGAAAAATAAGAGACCGAACCGGATGGAGACGGCACCCGTGGTGCCCAAACCATAGGTCGGCGCGGTGGGCCCCCAGCCGCGCCGCCTGGTGGTTTGAGCACCCCGAGCTCGTCTCCGATCAGGTTTCCTCCTGTACCTTCCTTATGTTGTAAAACTTTTTGCTATATAACTCACCCGAACCCCCGAGGTTCGTATCTCGCCTTTTCATCGTGTTTCGTTTCGAGCTGTTTCTGTCCAGATATTGTTTTCAGATTTAGAAGCGCCATGGTCTCCAACAACAACAACAAGGGCAAGAGCCTTTGGAAGACGAGACTCAAACCCCAACTGAAGGAGGAAGTCAAGAGCAAAAAAAATGAGAACAGCCTGCAGTCAGGAAGCCCACCTTTGTGGAATCGTTAACGCTCAACGTGCTTTTCTCATAACCTGCAGGAGCAATACCACCTATTCCGGACTACAGCTCTTTTCCGCAGTGACAGAAGTACTTCGAGTTACAGATGAGTTCTGTGATCAATACCGAGCCCTGCGGAGGGAGGTGGAAATACTCCAGGAGGAGAATATCAGACTCCGCCGAATGCTGGAACGGTTTCTTACCAATCCAAGTCATACCGCCACCCCACCGAAGAGTAATTCATCATAAGTATTGGCATCCCCTTGTTTGTTCCAAGCTTGGGGGAGTGCCGCGGTATCACACATTATCTTTACCTTTTACTTTTCCATAAAGTCATCGTGAGTAGGGAATTATCTTATATGATGGTTTGCAATGTGGAAGTATCTCTCTTTTAGTTGGTTATCTATGTATCCCTTGGTTTGAGTTGCCGTTATGAAATATTAATGAGAAGATTTTATCATTTACTTTTCTGCATACTTTATTTTAGCTTGCAATTCTCTTTCATATTGATAACCTTTGTTAGTATATGGATCACTTTTTAGAGCACCAAGTTAATCTTTTTGGTTTTGGCAAACTTAGCATTGTCAGTAGTAACAAACTTTGAGACTTAAGTAGAGAAGAGGAGTGCATGCAGCAATATATTATTCCATGATCTTTCTTTCTTTGTAGCTCATAAGCTTAGTATTCTTAAGTTAAACTATTTGTGCTTCTAAGAAGATTGCATGATTATTCTTATCACTTGTATATTGTTT